>JAXQQM020059503.1:0-447647 GCA_034641835.2 Pinus albicaulis
ATCACCGTCCTGCCTCGACCAAAAACTCGTTGTCCGACTCTACCTGCAAACAAAAAAGTTCCTTGTCAAATTTTCATAAAGAAATCATACTTCAAGTTAGGATTTTTAATTCTATCCTACCTGTATATTCTGCCAATGAAATACGTGCTTCGAATCATGCACATATCGATTTAACAGGGACACATGAAACACATTGTGTACCCAGATGTGACTAGGTAAAGCCAGCCGATAAGCCACAATTCCTGCCCTTTCCAAGATTTGGAAGGGTCCACAAAACCTGGGAGCCAACTTGGCACAAGAGGCCCATTGCAAGGTACTCTTCTTGGGTTTGATCCTCACATATACATGATCACCCACTTCAAATTCTCGATAGGTCCTTTTCTTATCTGCATAGATCTTTTGTCGATCTTGTGCAACTTTCAAATTTTGTCTGATCTTCTTTATTTATGACTCCATTTTAGCCAACATTTTTGGTCACAACACTAGTTTCGTTTTGGGGCTGCTCCAATTTATGGGTGTGCGACATTTCCTCCCATATAAAGCTTCGAAAGGACTCATCTTAAGGGACTCCTGATAACCATTGTCATAAGAAAATTCAACTAGATGCAAATAGTCTTCCCATTTGGTTTGCTGCTGGATCATGTACATGCACAAAATGTCTTCCAAAACTTGGTTTGCCCACTCTGTTTGACCATCTGTCTGGGGATGATAAGCAGTGCTAAAGTTATTTCGATCCCTAGACCTATGAACAGAGTTTTCCAAAATGCTGAAGTAAACTTCACATCCCTGTCTGAGATAACAGTCTTCGGAATGCCGTGTAGCCTAAATATTTCTCTCATAAAAATATCTGCTATCTGTACAGTCTTGTAAGTAGACTATACAGGTATAAAATGTACAAACTTACTCAATCTGTCGATTACCGCCATGATATAGTCATTGTGCCTCTTTGACCATGATAAACCTATAATGAAGTCTAGGGATGTGACCTCCCACTTCCTTTCAGGTACTGGTATGGGCTGCAACAATCCTGCGGGATGTTGATACTCCACCTTGATCTGTTGACACTCCAAACATTTATTTAAATATTCAACAATGTTTTTACGCATACCAGGCCAGAAATATACTTTTCTAATAGCAGTTAACAATTTCTGGTATCCTGGATGTCCTACATAATTACTTTGATGGTATTCATTCATGATTAACTCTTTAAGATCCACACGGTTTGGTACATATAGCTTTCCTCTAAAGGTTAGCATGTGTTCTTTCTTAACTCCGTATTCTGAAGTGTTTCCTTGCTTACTGATATCTTCCATTTGCTACCATAGGAATTGATATTCAGGATCCTTCTGTGCTTCCTCTTTTACTTGATTCCAAAATTTTCATTCAAGCTGATTATAGTAAAGCTCATAAACACAATGCAACTTTCTACTTAAAGCATCATCCACCCGGTTTTCCTTACCTTTCACGTGTTGGATGTCCATATCAAACTCACTTAGAAAGGAATTCCCTCTTGCCTGTCGGGAGTTTAAATCACCTTGTTTAAAATAATTGGTCAGGCTGCTATGATCTGTCTTTAGCACAAACTTCTTACCCAGCAAGTAGTGTCTCCATACCCGGAGTGCATGTACTACTGTTGTTAATTATAGATCATAGGCTGAGTATCTTTTCTCATGTTCCTTCAACTTTCTTGACTCATATTCCACTACTTTTCCTTCCTGGGATAAAACTACCCCAACTCCCTCTTTACAAGCATCTGTAAAAACCTCAAATTCTTTGTTGGGGTTAGCTACCCTCAACACTGGTGCAGTGGTCAATAAATTCTTCAACCTCTCAAAACTATTTTAACACTCAACAGTCCACTTAAAGACTTTTCATTTTCTCTACATGGAGGTAATTGGAAAAGAAATTCTAGAAAATCCTTCAATAAATCTTCGATAGTACCCAGCCAATCCCATAAAGGATCGAATATCTGCCACATTCTGAGGTACCCGCCACTCCTTGATTGTCTTTATTTTCTCTGGATCAACAGCTATCCCTTCTATTGAAATAACATGGCCCAAGTATTGGATTTCTGTTTTGAAGAAATCACACTTGTTGAACTTAGCGTACATCTGGTGTTTCCTTAACATTTCCAACACAATCCTTAGATGTTCCCTACGTTCTTCCTAGTTTTTAGAATAGATTAAAATGTCATCTATGAATATAAGTACAAAGTTATCCAGGAAAGGATGGAATATACCATGCATTAACCTCATAAAGGTTACTGGTGCATTTGTTAACCCAAAGGGTAACACCACAAATTCATAATGTTCGTACTTGGTACAGAAAGTAGTCTTGTAAATGTATTCATCTTTGATTCAAATCTGATGATATCCAAATCTTAAATCTATTTTTGAGAATATTGTAGCCCCCTTCACTCGATCGAACATATCATCAATCCTTGGTAAAGGATATTTATTTTTTACTGTTAATTTATTGAGATGTCTATATTCCATGCACATTCGCATGGTTACGTCCTTCTTCTTAACAAACAACACTGGTGCTCCCCAAGGGGACACACTTGGACGAATATATCCTTCGTCCAGCAGTTCCTGTAACTACATTTTTAATTTAGTTAATTCTGGAACACTCATTCTGTAAGGAGCCCTTGACACCGGTGATGCTCCTGGCATTAATTCAATGGTAAAATCAATATCTCTTCTTGGCGGTAATCAGGGGATATTTTCTGGAAATACATCCATGAAATCTTGTACCACTGGTATGTTTTCCATCATAGGTGATTTTTCCTTGGAATTAGAATATCCTACTTGGATAGCATAAATCTGACATCCCTTCCTTATACATTTGTTCATTTGGGATGCTATAATAGGACGTAGTTGTAGGGGTTTCTTGATCCCTTGAATCTCCTTGTGTGTACCATCTTGCATTCTGTAATATATAATATTTTATTTGCAGTCCACTAAGGTCTAATGTTTTTCTAGCCAATCCATGCCTAGAAAAACATCATAGGACCCTAATGGCAGTATGTTCAAGTCCACGTTTAACTGTTGTTCTGCAATTTCTAATGTGCAGTTTGGAATTTTGGCAGTTACCTTTCTTTTTGCTTCTGTTGCTAGTTGTACTGGCTAAGGGTTTTTGAATTTCTGCCCTTTCAATTTACAATTTCCACTATTTTGGGATTAACAAAACTTAGACTTGCACTTGGGTCTACCAAAATAGAAACATATTGAGACATTAATTGACCTTCCAACTCTATCATTGTTGGTTGATAAATTTCCTGTCGATCCTACAACACTGCATTGATACGAGGTATTTTTCGAGCCACATCATCTACTGTAGAAGCCTCCTGTAAATTTGCAACTGTTTCACTTCTCGCTCGCTGTGGGAAAATTTTGTAGTAATGTGCTTCACTACACCCCCAACATTGCAGGGGTGGTTTGGTCACTTGCCCTTGCTCGGGCTTGCTAGATGCCTCTGTAGATCTTTCTTCAGCTAGCCATCGGGTTCTTTGATGATTTCTGCCAAACTGCTTACTAACAGAACTTCGTGCAAAATTATTAAAGTTATTATTTTTGGCGCCTTTGAAGTTTGAGCTATTTTTCTGTCCTTTCCTTGGCTGCCAACTTTTTCCCACTTCCCCTTTTGCCTTGGATTGCTTGTAGCATATTCGTGCCTTACGAATGGCTTTGTCCATGGTTCTGGGATTTACAAATTCAATTCGCTCCTTCATAGGGGTTGGCAGACTACTCAGGAATCTTTGTACCTTAGCCTTTTCATCTTTGAGATATGGAACATATCTTAACAGAGAGGTCAACTTGGTAATATACTCGTCCATGGTCATCTATCCCAACTTCAAGTCATGAAATTATTTATATTTATCATCGTAGAAACGTTCTGTTAAATACTTATATTTAAAATATTGTTGGAACGATTCCCAGGTAACATCTTGGTCCTCAATGCTGTGAACATTTTTTACTTCTTCCCACCACAGAGTGGCTTTCTCCCTTAACTGATATATGGCCAATCCGGCCTTCAGGTTGTTGTTGTAGTCATACACTTGAAAATATTTGTTCATAATTATAAACCACGCCTCAACAACTTTCTCAGCTTCACCATCAAATGTGGGTGGTTTTATTTTTCGAAACTCACCCTGAAGCTCCACTTTTTGCTTTTTAATTTCTTGTTGATCCGACAAGTTGCCAGACTCTACTTCATTATAGTTTTTATTCTTGTTACTTCGCTGTGAAGGACTTCTTTCCACTCTGTCACTGGTGTGGTCCCTGGTTTGTCGCTCATTACCTTCTTGCATGTCTCTATCAGTGCTGGGTTGTTCCATTCCTTGATTTTGCTTGTCTAAAAGGCTCTTGAGTATATTTTCTTGCTCTTGCATCAAGCGCTCGTTATCACTTTGAACCCACACCATTTATTCCTATAGATTATGTATCTCTTCCTGTATTTGTTGTATTGTGTTCAACAACAAACTAGTTTGATGTTGCTGTTCCTCCAACAATCTACTTGTTTGTTGGTGTTGATCAACACTTAGCTGAACCCACATCTCAGGGCTCACTACTGGTTGTGTTTGGGGTTTCCCGGTGTCCAGGGGTGGTTCTTGTGTTATTCCCCTCCTCATGATATTTCCTGCTATACTTCTATTATATGCATCAGTATACACACAGCTTAATCGTTAGTTGACCCTTAGGGTCCCAGCGTATGAACGCTGCTCTGATACCACTTGTAACGCTCATAAAAAAAAAAAATTTACTTTTTAATTAATGATAAATATATATACTTACTACAATGGGTTATTTAAAGTTACTCCGTAGTACCTATGATAGCCCTTTCATATAATTACAATTAATCTAAACAAAGCTATCATAAAATTCCTAATCCTAAGTCGTAAAAGCTATGTTAACTTTCCACAACAACTTTATATATGACATGGGTTGATTTATCATTGAAATAATGTGTATATAACTTTACATGGTTGGTGCTATATTAACCCTCTGGAAAAATATTTTATGCCATGTTTTTACCTTAATGTCTACCACCATAAATCATGTATGTGAGTTAATGATTCCACCGAGGTTTTGGTTGGCATGACTTGGATGTTAAATGCGTTCAGTACTAGGAATTAACTGACTTGAAAAATGTTTGGATCTATGAGGATATAATGCGGGTTTCGAGGGTCCTGCTGCCTCAGATTTCAACGTCAATTTTGCTGAGATCTACGGTTGAAATTCTTGGCGGGAAGGGTTTTGATATTCATGCCATACCAGGTTACTCTGTCTTTTATCATTTTCTTTACTTTGGATATTTTTCTCGGCTGTAAAGGTTGTTACCACCATGATGGAGCTCTATATTTGCCCAAACCTTGGGCTTGAATACTACCTTTGTCTTCTCCACAGATAGATGCACTGATCTACTGCATGACAGGGTTGGAGGTTTTGTTTTTGGTCCACCCGAGTTGCCTGGAGGAGCTCAAGCTCTACTACTGTAGTGTTTTTCATCAACCCCGATGTTGTAACAATACTTTTCCATGGCTTCCAAGCCTTAATTATTTTCCGGTTAAGGTAATCCCTTTTCTTGTTTCTTTTCCTCTTTGAAATAAAAACTTATCGGGTTAATCTGAATTTGTAATGATAAGTTAAGTTAACAAGGTTTATAATGCCTTGGTTTTGTTTCTACCTTCAAGGTTATGGCTCGAGGCATGGAACCCTATGGAAATGTTTTCAACCAAAGGTAAGAATTTTTGAGGTTCCTTATATACATTTCCTCATTTAATGCATTTGTCTTTAAAGCCTTGGGTCCATGTCTTACTGCGTTTTTTTCTCCATGGTTGTAGGTTAGCTTTTATCCCCATTTAATTTGGCGTGTAGAAAATATCCTTCTACTTTATGTTTCTTCGGTTTTCAACTTTGTTGATCCTTCTTACTCACTCACCAGGTACTTCCACAGTTTCTGCCAAAATTTAACTCCTATCCACGCAATTGTCTTCTTTTTTAAAATGGTTTTATGAGCCGAATGCATATTTCATATACTATTTTGTTAAAAGACTTGCCCATTGGGCCTTATAGGAATAGCTTAGTTTTCTTTTTAATAAGAATGGTTTCCTACGAATTTTGTGTAAATATTTATGAATATTTTTCAGGCCAATGTATTAGGTCTTGTAATATATGTATTTATATAATCTCATATACCATTTAGCAGACTCCTCTACGTCCTTTATTTTGGATTATTATTTTTTTTGGTTTTTCTAGAGAGCACTCTCTCTCGAATGCGTCAATGAGTAATTTTGTTATATTATTGTTTTACATATGAATAAATACCAATTATGTTCTTGTAACTCACGGAAATCATAAAGGTTGTAATATTATGGAATTTTTTCTCCTCTTTCTTTTACTAGTGGAGAATGTATTTACCATTCCAGACGAGTTTATCTTCAAAATATTTTTATGCAGAATTTATAGGGTTTATTTTTTCCTTACTTTTTCTGTTATGTTTATTTATTTGCTAATAGTCTTCGGACCACTTGCAATATTGTCCGTGTAATGAGGGTTTAAGGTAGTGATGAGCACTGAGTTGGGGGTTTGACCCTTAAATCAGAGCCAACGACTCACCTTGTTCTTGTTTTAAAAATGAACCCAAATTCTCACTGTTCATAAGATGTTATCTGGTCAGAAAAACTACAGTTAAATCAAGATTTCGACTGCTTCTTTCTTCATGTAGTAGTTCATTCCAATAATTATATATTCACATTCTATTTTTAAAATGTGTAGAAGCACTAGGACCATAAGTGACATTTATATATATTTTTCCACTACAGTTTCTTTTTTTCTAGGGTGTTGTGTTAAGTATTTATAATTATGCTTTAGTTTTCATTACTGATATATTCTACAATTTTAAATAGTATTACTTCTCGAGAAAGTTCTTACAATATTTTTGTTTTATAATAAACCATTTTCTATTTCTGAAAAGAAATAAAAAGAAACAATAATTCTTTCTGCTGATAAAGCAGTATTCCTTCCTACAATTATCTATCCATTTCCAAGAATATAAATTCACAGAATTTACCACACCTGTATTTTCCAAAGATAAAAATTATCTTTAGAAACACAGCCTATAAATTAGTAAATACTAACACATTAATGTGTTCATTATATATAATTTCAATACAGAACAAATTCATTAACTTATCTGGAAGTAATTATTGCTGATGATGTTCTTCCCAACCTTCAAGAGAGGTGATTATGTCCTCCTCTTGCCCCCGTGCTTCCACTCTTGACTGGTACAGGTTGACAGTGGAGATTTCTAATGTGACCTCAAGACTCCTAGTTCAGTCAGTATTGTTAAGTCCCTGTAATTTGTCAGATGGGCAAGACCAAATCTAATAAGGGAAACATCAAACCAATCTTCGGAGCCCTAGGACCTATCCTTCCTAGACTCAGAGAGGGATCTCTTTATATTTTTGTAAAATATGTAAACTTAATTGATTTTAGGGTTTTGATTTTAGGCTAATTATAATGATTAGGGTTTGTTTTTTTGTTTTTTTTGGTTGGGTAGGTTGTCAAGTAGACCAAATAGAGTGAGAGAGATTCAGTCCATTGGGATATGGGGTCTGCAAAAGGTCTGAAAATGTGCAACAATAGGACAAGGGTATTTTATAGGGCAAGTTAACAAAGCCAAATGGATCCTTTAGATACAATGAGTATGGGATGACAGTAAGTAATGAATTTAGCAAAACTAAAGGGAAATCAAGAATCCTTTAACTATGCTTCAAACAAGGAAAGATTTCAAGACTATAGTTTAGTAAGACTGAAGAGTAGTTAAGAATTCTTCAGCTAGACTTCAATAGGCAGACCTAAAAACAAAAATCAAGTAACCCTAGAGAGTAGTTAAGAATTCTCTAAGTATTACTTTCTGACAAAGAGAGCATCTAAGGTATCAGTTCAGTGAAATTAAAGAGAATTTAAGAATTATTTAATTAAACCTAATAGAAGAAAACATTTAAATGAAATAAATCAGAAAAACTTAAGGTGCCTTCAACAACAAATATTAAGCTAAGCTTTATGTTCTGCCATAAGAGAAATTAATGAAAAATATGAGAACATATGGAGAAAAGCGTAAGACAAGAAGAACATCACCAATGACAAAGTTCATGTATTTAGTAAATGTGCTTGGTCTATTGATATTTAGTCCAAAAGCATGTTACAAAGCTCCAAAGGCAAACTTCCTTCTAATTCCAAGTCTATGAGATATCTAGCTCAAAAAAATACTAACAACCAGCAAAAATAATGAAGCCTCCATGCAGTATTTAACTTGAAAATAAGGACCACAACCCTAGCTAGGTGTCCAAAATTTCATTAATTACATCATAAATATCATTTTTGTCCTATGAGACCATGCAAGGCCCAAGGCACAAATATCCTAACTTAATAAATGAAAAAACATAACTCCTCATCTAACTTTGGAGATATTTTCCTCAAAAACCCTCAAAACATATTTTTCATTAACTCCAAGTGTCTTTTGTTGACTTTTTGGCAAGGGTGTAGTGCCATGGCCAAGGGCACAACGCTAACACTAGGAAAATAGCTTGTTTTGTAGTGAAGATTCGGAGGCCGTCCCAGTGTCCAAATGAGCACCATGATATCTCATTGGAAAGCCAGTCCTGTCTAATTTCAAAATATACCTTCAGTTTTCAATTTGATTCCCATTCTCCTACTCAAAAAGCCGTTATCCCAAGACTTCTTAGGGCACACTGCCAACTCTGAAAATAGGGCAGAAAGTTTATTTTTTGCATGTTTTTGGCACTTTTGGAGTACCAATTTTTCTCAAAATGAACTAAATTTTTTTGTGGGTGATGTTCATGGCCTAAGGATCCTGAAAATGTCAAATTTTCCTCCAATGGGAGCCTAAAAAAAGAGCGCATCGCCAGTGGCATTGCATGCTTGGCCCTTCAAAACAATCAAAAACTTCGAAAACTCAAAAAGATGCCAAAATGTGTCAAAATTTGGATTTGCCTTGCTGATCATGTTTGGGATGCTTGTAGGGGATGGATCAGCCAGGTTACCAAGATTTTCTTTCTATTTTTCCTCATTGGTTCCACCATATCTTTCATAAGCCTCATTATCATGCTCATCATCTAAATCAACAAGGTCAAAATTAATCTCTGTCTCATGGAGATCATTTTCATCATGAATGCTTACCTCATGTACATCTTCTTATGCTATCCTTTGTTTTCCCTTATGTTCCTGATTTTTTGGTGAAGAAGGTAGGGTCTGTCCCCTATGATCATGCCTTTTGGGCATTTGGTCCTTCACATCACTACCACTCTTCTCTCACATTGTGAATTATGCCTTTAGAAAACCTTAGGATTGTAAATGGAGATGGAATGAAGAGATGGAGATAAAAAGGTAGCTTGCAGGTGATTGATATGAGTGAATGAGGATAAAATTGTATGAGATGGTGAGAGGCTAACAACTCAATGATAACCCTCTACTAACATGTTCAAACTCTGTTTTTTGAAATACTAGGGCTAAATGTGAAATTGAGATAAAAGTGGGTAATGGAATGTCAACTCTTGCAATGTATGGGGTGAAATGAATGAGTGTTATGACCAGCTTGGATAAATGACAATCCATAAACCAATGTAAGCACCTTAAGTCACGCCAGTATTCACTGATATTATTTATAGGCAGATGAAGGAATGATAATCAATGATTTTAAGCATGAAATTTAGGGTTTCTTCTTAGGGTTTCAACTTCCTTTAATTATAAATCATCAAAATTACTTGAAGATGGGCTTAGGGCATCCAATTTACATTTATCATTGCCTTGGAGGACCTTGGATTAATATTGAAGGTGTTTTGACTTGATTTGGATGGTTACATTTCTTGAAAAAACCCCCTAACCAAGAGCGCAACGCCAAAGAAAAAATTTGTTGTGGGTGTTGGGAAAGAGCGCAACGCTCTGAAAGGTGCACATTGCCACCTCCTAAGTGTGTAATGCCAGTGAAAATTTTATGGGAGAAAAAGGCCAGGGCCGCAACACCCGATTCCAGGCACGCAACGCTAAGATGAGCGCCCAACGCCACAAAAATTCGTCCAAATTTGACTTGAAACTCACAAATTTTCTTCTCTTGAGCATCCTTGATCTTGTGATAAGTAAAAATGAAGCTTTTGAAATGCAATATGAGCTTTTATAGGCTCATGAAACTTTTATTTAACCCTTGAAACCCACTTTCTAAAGTTTTAATACCTTTTCACTTTCTCACTAATGTTCTCTGACTTTATTACTTGCAAGTGTCTGAAAAGTTGAAGTTGATCCTCTACTTTTACTTATTTGAGACTTGACATATGTATTTTGATGATTTTATGATGGTTTCACACAACAACAACTTTAAAATCCTCTGTGGTTTCCATCATTAAGTTAACTCAAATTTTCACCTTTTCTCACTAGCAATTTTACACTGTTTGCATGCAAGTTGGTAAGATGATGAATTTGAATTTTCCCTTTGCTCCTTGAGGCATGAAAGATTGATTTTGACACCTTTGGGAATCAAAAAAAAGGCAGCATATTAAAAAATCCTCTTTTTTTCCCATCATGGAGTCGAACTCATCTCATTTTCTCATTTAGACATGGCAAGCTCATTTGCGACAAGTTTGGGATCTGATCACACAGTGGCATCTTCAAAACCCTTTTGCTTCCACCATGGAGTTAAACTTATCATTTCACCTTCTATGTCAATTTTCCCAAAACCCTAGGTGTTTGGACTACTTTACAACAATCATCAATGTTGTCTTCTAAGTTCTTTATAACGCTTTCAAGTTCATTCATTTATGTCCAGTTCACCTCACCTTTTTCTAAATCTCATCAACAATATATGATAGAATTTTCTTCATGTTTGGCTTGGTGTGCCTCCTCCATGGTCATTTATGCAATTTATCACTATTTGGCACTTTACTTGGACCATCAAGCTCAAAAACCCTAGTTCTCTTCAAGAACAAGTGTTTCCTCTCTTCCTTGCTGCAAGTTGTATTTACTTAGGAACATACCATCTACCCTATCAATACCTTCTACTGATGAAAAATTCAACACTCCTATGGAAGTGCCAAATTTTTTCCATTTCCTCATGTACAGACTCTGAAACTAAATGATAGTCTTCTTTGGAAACTCTTTAGGTTTTTCTTGAATAGCCATGTCTCAACATTCCAATACATCTGAACCAATACATCTAAACCGGATTCTAACAAAGAAAAACAATGTCTGAAACACCATTTATGACCTTGGAACATATGAAACCCTAATTGACCTATTGGGAGGGTTTTTTGACCTGATATTGATTGAAAATTGGCTTGGAGGTTTCAAGTGAAAAACATAGTATTTTTCAAAGTGATGTATTGAAGATCCAAAATCCAATGTACTTTATTTATCTAAAGAGACTATAGAGATATTTTTGAGACCATCAATGCTTGAGGAACCTATGGAAAATGGGAATGATTAGGCTATAGGAAAACCCTAGAGGGAAAGTGGGGTTTATGGGCTGGGGAAAAATAGGCCAATGAAAATGATAGGTAAAATCCCATAAGGAGTTTGTAGGAGTGACAGGGTGACCATGGAGTAGCAAGTTAATGAAATAGTGAAAAAATTTCTATAAGGATAATGAAGGCAATGAGATTTCTGAAACTCACAATTTTCAAGGAAGGTTATTTTCAAAAATCTAGAACCAATCTTTAGTCATCTATAGATAATGAAAAATATTGATGACTAATAGTGGCTCTAGTTGGGAAGGGTAGCTCCTTTTTAGGAGTTGTCCAGATCCTCAGAGTTTAGATCTCCGAGTTTTGAATATTTGTACGTTACTTGTACTTGGAAGACCTATTTTTCTTCTCTTGCTGATTCACTCCTATTATTTTGAAGCTATGATCTCAAAATCTGAAAAGACATGATTTCTTCAATATCAATTTTACCTACCCATCATACTTTTCCTAACATTTTTTCTTCACTTGGGTCATTTGGATTAGCAAACCGTTGGCATTATTTTTATTTTGAAAGCATAAAACCTATCTACTTCTACCCTTATCACTTCCAAGAGTTCAGATTAGGCTAATGAAATCTTTACTCTCTACCTACTCTACTTATCTATCAAGGTTAAGAAGTTTTACAGATCTTCATTCTCTAATCTACTAACATGAAATTCAAAATATGACCAAACCATGATTAAGCAATCTGATTTGTCATGGGTTGTGGAATTTTGGACAAGCTGCACACATACTTTATTTTGTACAAGTGAAACTAGAACTTGAGGGCTAATAATTTAGAATTTTTTACCTATCCCTCTCTTTCTCTTTTGGTTCAGATCTGAGCATTGAAACCAAATATCTTTCCCTAATCTAAACTACTGATAAGCCAAGTTTACATGGTTTGGAAAATCTTCTTTCACTAACCTATCAGTAGAAATTTAAAACATGTTCAATCATGGTTAGGCTAGAAGACTGAACATGAATTTCTTTCTCAAGTAGTGGCATTTAGGCTTGCACACTTTCAACGATACTCTTTTTTGGTATGGGGATATACCTCTTCTTTTTCCTGCCCTCTTTTTCTTATTTTCTTTGTTTTTGTGTCTTTTTTAGATTAGCATTCTAAAACTAAAAACTAGAAAAATGCTCATAGTGCTAAGCTTATTTGCATACCTATCTATCCTAATCTAACTTACATATGATATATATTCATTTGGTGAAATAAATTTTCCAATATAACCAATCAAGTAGATCATTCTATGACTGATATTTGTTCAACTCTTTGAGTGTACTGAAAAAATAAAAAGGCCACTCCCACCTCACTTGTTTTTGAATAGTAGTGGCTAAAATTTTCTTTAAACCCTACAACAAACTACTCCTGGCATATTTTACTCCTTCTCTAGATGTCTCTAAGAAGTCAGCGAAAGGATCTTTGAATAATATCTGGTCTTGAGAATTTAAACAGTAATTTGCATCCAGGACTATTTTTTGCTCCACTATGTTAAGCTTGGGATTCTTTTGAGAAAAAAAATCCACCTCTTCTTCATGATGATATGATTTGGAAGCCTCATAATGTTCTGATACATTGTTCTCCAATATTCTTGATATGCCTTGACTGAGTGGAATGGATTCTACTTGCAGGCCTTTGTTTGGGGCATTCTCTGGTAATAGATCCTCTTGAGGAGGTAGCACAACATCAAGATTAACTTGTTCTATAGTTCATGCATGAGAAATTGCATCAGTGGATAAGTCAATAGTATAAAAATAGCAAGATCTTCTTTATATAAAAGTTTTTAGGTTGGCTGTATGTTTAGGATCTGATTGATTTCTTCCTCTATTAAAGGAGGATGCATTTTCCGTTTTCTTTGAATAGAACCACAATTTCTCTCTTTCTCTTGTGAAGGTTGGTAATAGGGTTGAATGTTTTCTTTGTTGTTAAAATAAACACCCAAGGACTGCTAATTTCTGATTGTATTAAGGTTTTCTTTAATGAATTGAAATGGAGTACAACAAGGAGCTAAAGATCCCTCCCCTTCTTCCAAACTTTCTGCACTTTCTTCTTCACGCTCATACCTGATTTGTATTTGCTGATCACTATATTTGAGCTACTAAAAATTACTATCTTTGTCCCACAAACTAATCACTGATTGTTCTGTAGTATTAGTTTTAGTCTGGAGGACATAATCATCATCATATTGATCATACCTGGGCAGCTTATTCATAGAAGGAATGCTATTTGATATGCACACTAGATCAGCAAATTTCTCTACCGTATTTTGATCCATAAGTTTATTTTTTGATCTATGGTAGTAGGGATTAGAAAGAGGGTGTTTATGGCCATTAGCTTCTTCTTTTCCTGGGATTGAAACACAATATTTTTATTTTTTTTGTGAAATATCATAAGGCTGGATGTCTTCTTAAGCCTTACACAAAAGAGATGATGAATCATAACTTGTCTCTTTAGATAGATCTTGTGGATCTTCCTTCATTTTCTAATTGATTTCATCCTCAACCAACTCCTCTTGATTGTCATGACAGTTAAATTGAGTATGAAATGAATAAATTTCCTCTAATAGGTCTTCAGGATGCCAATTTCCCAAATCTTCATCAATTTTTACAAGGTATTGTATAATATCTTCAGATTGATCACAAGAATTTTCAGCTAATGATAAATATGGACAATTCTCTTTATAATGTTCATAAAATACCTTATGGAAATCCTTTAAAGAAAACAAAATACTAGGGTTTAGGCCTTCATACCATTCCCTTGCTTTACCTTATAATGTCCCCATGAAAATTTTCATGAGGCAGTCCTCATGCCATTAAAATTTTAACCTCCAGGTATGTATATGAAATTTGATGAGGTGTAACAAGGGGTCATCAAATTTTTCATCATGAAACATTGGCAGGTTTGAGTTCCAATTTATCTGAGGCATTGTGTGTGGGAATCCACGAATGTGATCTCTGTTCATTGGAGCATATCTTCGTTGTATCCTTGAATCCATATTTATTAATAAAAAAGGGTCACTGCATCTTTTCAACCAGTCTAGAGTCTTCTACTAGTGGAGTCTTTAGTTCTATTGAGAATTGTGGAGTTGCCAGGTGGAATATTTCAACTTTGTTGTCCACCATCAGCAAGAGAATACCAATATAAGGATGTTTTTGGGTTTTATGAGTTCTTAAGGAATATTTAATCTGTTACATACTCAGATCCCCAGTGGAGTCACCGTTATGTTAGGTGGTGATTCAACTGGATACTATTGATAGGGGTTTTTTGAGGACTTAAGGAATATTTAAGTTGTTACTCACTCAGATCTATTTAAGCTTAGGTCCCTATAATTTGTCAGATTGGAGAGACCAAATTGAATAAGGGTAACATCAAACCAATATTTAGATCCCTAGGATGTAGCCTTCTTGGACTCAGAGAGGGCTCTCTTTATATTTGTGTAAAAGAAGTAAACTTAATTGATTTTAAGGTTTTGATTTTAGGCTAGTTATAATGATTAGGGTTTGTTTGTTTGTTTTGTTTGGTTGGGTAGTTTTTCAAGAAGAACAAATAGAGTTAGAGAGATTCAGTCCAATTGGCTATGGGGTCTGCAAAAGGTCTTAAAACATGCAACAATAGGACAATGGTGTTTTATAGGGCAAGCTAACAAAGCCAAATGGATCTTTTAGATAAAATGAGTATGGAATGGCAGTAAGTTATGAATTTAGAAAAACTAAATGGAAATAAAGAATCCTTTAACTATGCTTCAAACAAGGATATTTCAAAACTATAGTTTAGTAAGACTAAAGAGTAGTTAAGAATTCTTCAGCTAGACTTCACTAGGTAGACCTAAAAAAAACAATCAAGTAACCCTAGAGAGTAGTTAAGAATTCTCTAAGTATTACTTTCCGACAAAGAGAGCATATAAGATATTGGTTCAGTCAAATTAAAGATCATTTAAGAATTCTTTAATTAAACCTAGTAGAAGAAAACATTTAAATGACAAGAATCAGAAAAAATTAAGGTGCTTTCAACAACAAATCTTAAGCTAAGATTTATGTTCTGCCATAAGAGAAATTAATGAAAAATATGAGAACATAAGGAGACAAGTGTAAGAAAAGAAGAACATCACCATTGAAAAGGTTCATGTATCTAGTAAATGTGCTTGGTTTATTGATATTCAGTCCAAAAGCATGTTACAAAGCTCCAAAGCCAAACTTCCTTCTAACTCCAAGTCTATGAGATATCTAGCTTAGCAAACTACTAACAAACAACAAAAATAATGAAGCCTCCATGTATTATTTAGCTTGAAAATGAGGACCAAAACCCTATATAGGTGTCCAAATTGTCATTAATTATATCATAAATATCATTTTTGTCCTATGAGACCATGCAAGGTCCAAGGCACAAATATCCCAACTTAATAAATGCAAAAACATAACTCCTCATATAACTTTGGATATATTTGCCTCAAAAACCCTTAGAATATCTTTTTCATTAACTCCAAGTGTCTTTTGTTGAATTTCTAGCAAGGGCACAATGCCAAGGCCAAGGGCATAGTGCCAAGGCCAAGGGCACAATGCCAACACTAGGAAATAAACTATTTTGAAGCTAAGATTTGGAGTCCTTCCCTGTGTCCAAATGAGCTCCATGATAGCTCATTGGAAAGCATGTCTTGTCTAATTTCCAAATATACATTCTGTTTTCAATTTGGTTCCAATTTTCCTTCTAAAAAACTCGTTCTCCCAATACTGCTCAGGGTGCAGCGCCAACTCTGAAAATAGGGCAGAAAGTTGATTGTTTACATGTTTTTGGCACTTTTGGAGTACCAGTTTTGCTCCAAATGAGCTAATTTTTTTGTGAGTGATGTCATTGGCCTAAGGATCTTGAAAATTTCAAGTTTTCCTCCAATGGGTGCCTCAAAACACTGGCGTTGCGTGCTTATCCCTTCAAAACAGGCAAAAACTTCAAAAACTCAAAAAGATGCCAAAATGTGTCAAAATTTGGATTTGCCTTGCTGATCATTTTTGGGATGGATCAGCCAGTTTACCAAGATTTTATTTATATTTTTCCTCATTGGTTTTACCATATACTTCATAAGCCTCATTATCATAGTCATCATCTAAATCAACAAGGTCAAAATTAATCTCTATCTCATGGAGATCATCTTCATCATGAATGCTTGCCTCATGTACATCTTCTTTTGTTATCCTTTGTTTGCCCTTATGTCCCTGCTTTATTCATGAAGAAGGTAGGGTCTCTCCCATATTATCATGCCTCTTGGGCATTTGGGCCTTCACATCACTGCCACTGTCCTCTCACATTGTGAATTTTGCCTTAAGAAAACCTTCAGACTGTAAATGGAGATGGAATGAAGAAATGGTGATAAAAATGCAGCTTGCAAGTGAGTGAGATGACTGAATGGGGATAAAAGTGTATGAGATGGTGAGAGGCTAACATCTCAATGATAACCCTTTGCTGACATATTCAAACTCTGTTTTTTGAAATACTAGAGCTAAATGTGAAATTCAAATGAAAGTGGGTACTGGAATGGCAACTCTTGCAATGTAGGGGTGAAATGAATGAGTGTTATGACCAACTTGGATAAATGAAAATCCATAAACCAAATTAATCACCTTAATTCACCCCTATCTTGACTGATATTCTTTATATGTAGATGAAGGAATGATAATCAGTGATTTTAAGCATGAAATTTAGGGTTTCTTCCTAGGGTTTCAACTTCCTTTAATTATAAATCATCAAAATTTCTTGAAGATGGGCTGAGGGCATCCACTTACCATTTATCACTGCCTTGTAGGACCTTGGAGGAAGCTTGAAGGTGTTTTGACATGATTTGGATGGTTAAATTTCCTGGAAAGCTCTCTTGGCCTAGAGCGCAGCGCTTGAGCTGAGGGCACAACGCTCAATCTCAAGCACACAACGTTCAATCTTGAGCAGGTTGTGCTAAAGAAAAACTTTGTTTTGGATGTTGGGCAAGAGCACACCGCTCTGCCAGGTGCGCAGTGCCACCTCCCAGGTGCGCAGTGCCCATGTAAATTGTATGGGAGAAAAAGGCCATGGGTGTAGCGCTCAATTCCAGGCATGCAATGCCAAGCTGAGCGTGAAACGACACAAAAATTCGTCCAAATTTGACTTGAAAATCACAAATTTTCTTCTCCTAAGCATCCTTGATACTGTGAAAAGCAACAATGAAGCTTTTGAAATGCAAGATGAGCTTTTGTAGGCTCATGAAACTTTGATTCAATCCTTGAAACCCACTTTCTAAATTTTTAAGGCCATTTCACATTCTCACTACAGTATTTAACTTGCAAATGAAGCCTCCATGCAATATTTAACTTGAAAATGAGGAACAAAACCCTAGATAGGTGTCCAAAATGTCATTAATTACATCATAAATATCATTTTTTTCCTATGAGACCATGCAAGGCCCAAGGCACAAATATCCTAACTTAATAAATGAAAAAACATAACTCCTCATCTAAATTTGGATATATTTTCCTCAAAAACCCTCAAAATATATTTTTCATTATCTCCAAGTGTCTTTCGTTGACTTTCTAGCAAGGGCGCAGCGCCAACACTGGGAAAATAGCCTGTGTTGCAGCTAATATTTGGAGGCTTTCCTGGTGTCCAAATGAGCTCCATGATAGCTCATTGGAAATTCTGTCTTGTCTATTTTCCAAATATACCTACAATTTTCAATTTGGTACCAATTTGCCTACTCAAAAACACATTCTCCCAAGAATACTTAGGGCTCAGTGCCATATTTGAAAATAGGGTAGAAAGTTGATTGTTTGCATGATTTTGGCACTTTTGGAGTACCAGTTTTTCTCTAAATGAGCTAAACATTTTTGTGAGTGATTTCCTTGGGCTAAGGATCCTGAAAATGTCAAGTTTTTAGCAGCGCCAGTGGAACTACGCGCTTGGCCCTTCAAAATAGTCAAAAACTTCAAAAACTTAAAAAGATGCCAAAATGTGTCAAAATTTAGATTTTCCTTGCTGATCAAGTTTGGGATGCTCGTAGGGGATGGATCAGCCAGTTTACCAAGATTTTCTTTCTCTTTTGCCTCATTGGTTCCACCATATCCTTCATAAGCCTCATTATTATGCTCATCATCTAAATCAACAAGGTCAAAATTAATCTCTAACTCATGGAGATCATCTTCATCATGAATGTTTGCCTCATGTACATCTTCTTCTACTATCCTTTGTTTCCCATTATGTACCTTCTTTGTTGGTGAAGAAGGTAGGGTATCTCCCCTATGATCATGCCTCTTCGGCATTTGGGCCTTCACATCAATGCTACCTTCCTCTCACATTGTGTATTCTGCCTTTTGAAAACCTTAGGATTGTAAATGAAGATGGAATGAAGAGATGGTGATAAAAAGGTAGCTTGCAATGAGTGAGATGAGTGAATGAGAATAAAAGTGTATGAAATGGTGAGAGGCTAACAACTCAATGATAACCCTTTGCTAGCATTTTCAAACTCTATTTTTTGAAATACTAGGGCTAAATGTGAAATTGAGATGAAAGTGGGTAATGGAATGGTAGCTCTTGCAATGTAGGGGGTGAAATCAATGAGTGTTATGACCGGCTTAGATAAATAAAAATCCCTAAACCAATGTAAGCACCTTAATTCACCCATGTATTGACTGATATTATTTATAGGTAGATGAAGGAATGACAATCAGTGATTTTAAGCATGAAATTTAGGGTTTATTCTTAGGGTTTCAACTTCCTTTAATTATAAATCATCAAAATTGCTTGAAGATGGGTTAAGGGCATCCACTTACCATTTATCACAGCCTTAGAGGACCTTGGAGGAATCTTGAAGGTTTTTTGACTTGATTTGGATGGTTAAATTTCTTGGAAAGCCCTCTTGGCCAAGAGCACAACGACTGAGCTGAGGGCGCAGTGTTCAATCTCAAGCGCATAGCGCCAAAGAAAAACTTTGTTGTGGTTGTTGGGCAAGAGTACAAAACTCTTCCAGGAACGCAATGCCACCTCCCAGGCATGTAGCGCCCCTGTAAATTGTATGGGAGAAAAAGGCCAGGGGCGCAACGCCAAGCTGAGTGCGTAGTGCCACAAAAATTCGTCTAAATTTGACTTGAAAATCACAAATTTTCTTCTCCTAAGCATCCTTGATATTGTGAAAAGTAACAATGAAGCTTTTGAAATGCAAGATGAGCTTTTATAGGCTCATGAAACTTTGATTTAATCCTTGAAACCCACTTTCTAATGTTTTAAGACCTTTTCAATTTCTCACTAATGTTCTATGACTTTTTTTCTTGCAGGTGACTAAAAAGATGAAGTTGATCCTCTGATTTTACTCCTTTGAGACTTGACATATGTATTTTGATGATTTTTTGATGGTTTCACACAACAACAACTTCAAAATCCTCTGTGGTTTCCATCATTAAGATAACTCAACTTTTCACTTTTTCTCACTAACAATTTTACATTGTTTGCATGCAAGTTGGTAAGATGATGAATTTGACTTTTCCCTTTGCTCCTTGAGGCATGACATATTGATTTTGACACCTTTGGGACTCAAACACAAGGCAACATCTTCAAAAATCCTCTTTTTTTCCCATCATGGAGTCGAACTCATCTCACTTTCTTATTTAGACATGGCAAGCTCATTTGTGACAAGTTTGGGATATGATTACACAGTGGCATCTTCAAAACCCTTTTGCTTCCACCATGGAGTTTGACTTATCATTTCACCTTCTATGTCCATTTTCCCAAAACCCTAGGTGTTTGGACTGGTTTACAACAATAATCAGTGTTGTCTTCTAAGTTCTCTATAGCCCTTTCAAGTTCATTTATTTCTTTCCAGTTCACCTCACATTTTTCTAATTCTAATCAAAAATATCTGATAGAATTTTCTTCATGTTTGGCTTGGTGTGCATCATCCATGGTCATTTATGCAATTTATCATTGTTTGGCACTCTGCTTGGACCATCAAGCTCAAAAACCCTAGTTCTCTTCAAGAACAAGTGTTGCCTCTCTTCTTGCCACAAGTTGTCTTTACTTAGGAATAGACCATCTACCCTATCAATACCTTTTGCTAATGAAAAATTCAACACTCCTGTGGAAATGCTAAAGTCTTTCCATTTCATCATGTGCAGAATCTGAAACTAATGGATAGTCTTCTTTGGAAACTCTTTAGGTTTTTATTGAATAACCATGTCTCAACATTCCAATACATTTGAACTAGATTCTAACAAAGAAAAATAGTGTTTGAAACACCATGTATGACCTTGGAACATATGAAACCCTAATTTACCTATTGGGAGGGTTTTTTGACCTGATCTTAACTGAAAATTGGCTTGGAGGTTTCAAGTGAGAAACATAGTATTTGTCAAAGTGTTGTATTGAAGATCCAAAATCCAATGTACTTGATTTATCTAAAGATCCTACAGAGATAGTTTTGAGACCATCAATGCTTGAGGAACTTAGGGAACATGGGAATGAGTAGGCTATAGGAAAACCCTAGAGGGAAAGTGGGGTTTATGGGCAGGGGAAAAATAGGCTAATGAAGTTATAGGCAGGGAAGGAGGCTAAAAATGATAGGTGAAAGCCCATAAGGATTTTGTAGGAGTGACAGGGTGACCATGGAGTAGCAAGCTGATGAAATAGAGAAAATTTTTCTATAAGGATAATGAAGGGAGTGAGATTTATGAAACTCACAATTTTCAAGGAAGGTTGTTTTCAAAAATCCAGAACCAATCTTTAGTCATCTACAGATAATGAAAAATATTTATGACTAACAAATACCAGAAAATAAAATCAGGATATCTAAGTGTTTTTCCACTGGTCTCTACTAGCTCAGGAAAATCTACACTCTCCTTTCCTCTAAGAACAGAACCACTTCTCCTCACTAGGATCAGTCTCTTATCTCGAGAGGAGCAGGTAATTGTTTCCAACTGTCCCCAACCACCTTCCAGTCTTGGAATACATTTACCATCATATTTTACTTTTTATGGATTTATTTTCCATAATTGATTTTATTATTCATAATTAATCACTTAATGAAAAAATATTTTTTGAGCAAAAACATTAATAGTTCTAGTCTTTTCCTAAAATAAATAATAAAAATGTCTTTTAACTAGTTAACAACTAGTTATCATTAAATGCAATTGTCACAATACATAATTTATTTGTTTATTTATATATCTTAATAAATAAATAAAATGGATTATTCAATTAGATGTAATTTGGATAGCTAACAGAAATTTTTTATTCTTTTTATTAGGTTTTAATATTAAAATCAATTATTAAATTTGAATAAATCATTATCATTTACATTGCAAATTTGAATCATTATCATTTACAATGAGAAGTCAATTGCATAATAAATAGTAAATTATAGTAAAATATTTTTTAAATTTAAAGAAATTAATTAGTATAAATAATTTATTTTTTTATTTATACATCTTGATAAATAAATAAAATGGATTATTCAATTACATGTAATTTAGATAGTTACAAGATATTTGTTATTCTTTTTATTATATTTTAATATTGAGTTCTTAATAAATATATATTTGTAATGACTTACAATCTTATTGTGTAAGGGTATCTCAAATATCTAAACATGTTTATTTCTTACATAAAATATAAGATTATTCTTTAAGAAACAAAAATCATATATAAAGAAAACCAATTATCTTTAAGAAACACAACAAATCTCTCCTATTGCATGAGTAAAGATGAATCTCTATTGATTCTTTAGGTATGTAAATGTGTCACACATTTTCTTTATAATGAGCAGCAAATTATTGAAAAATGTGAACAATAACTTTGTTTAAGTTTTAATTATTATTTCTTTCTTGATATCAAAATATATTATATTTTATTTATAATAGGTTTTAAAATATCTTTTTATCATTAATATATTTTTATTTACCTACTAACTAAAAAAGTATTTATATATATCCCTTATATTATACTATTAAGAATACATATATATAATTATATCTTTGTGATTAATATATATTCACATTAATAACAACAACGTGGTGCCGCTAATGATTATGATAATAACAAAAGGAAACCTCATATTCCTTTAATAAAATCATGACTGTAAATTCCACTACTTAATAAAAAAAAATTACTTTTTATAATATTCTCATGAATGTTTATTCCACTACTTAATTAAAAAAATTTACTTTTTACAATAAACATTATTCACATGGATGTTTGAATTTCCATTGAGTTTTTAATGAAGACTATTGAGACGACATCTTTGTAAATTTCATTGGGATACCACACGTAAATATTTATTTGTAGAAATAATTGTATATTCCAACGTTAGAGATGATTAATCCTAAATACGGGACATGCTAATGATGGAAAATGGATGTCTATTTCTTATGTAATCATTACTGTCGCAGAAACGTCAAAAGCAACATATTGAGAATAACCATCTAAAGATATACGATCACAGTCCATGATTTTTCATGATGTTAAAAAATAAAATTTAGAAATGCAAATTCAAGTCAATGATTTAAATGGAAATTGCTAGTGGTTGACCAAACATGGTTGTTCAAGATTGTGTTAATCATAGTATATATTAGATATAAATAAATATAAATATTAAAGGTAACAATTATTTTAAATTTATTTGATAAAAATATTAATGGTTAATTTTGTTATAAGTTTTAATACTAAATTATTAATTGTTGTAAATAAATTTTTAATAAAAATAGAAAAGATGTGATGATGCATATCCACACATCAATATAGAGATTCTATTTTGAAAACCTAAATTAGGAAAACCATAAATAATTTTTAGTATATTTTTTTTGTTTACATTAATACAATGGAATATGTATATCTTGTATATCTTATATCGTTCATAATTTATTAGTAAATTTATCGTGGATTAGAATACAACTGTAGTTTCTTAAACAAAATTACAAAACCATGGGATTAATCACCATGTGTCACAAAACTACTAAAAGTGAAAACCATGTGCTGAAAACTACAAAAAGCAGACACAAAATTTCCCAATTCAATTTTTTTTTGGGGGGAGGGGCTTCACTCCCCTTGTGAAACCCCAAAATAGGAGGCATGCCACTCTCTCCTATAACCCTCCTAGTTGCTTCTGATGCAACATAAAATGTATTCATATAGTCATGCAAAGAATATAACATATACCCAACATTTTCCCACTTCTTATTTTCTTTGCATATAGGGGATCACATGAGTACATGATTTAACAATATAAGACAATAATGGCCATTTTTTTTTACACCAAGATAAATTCCCAATACTCACAAATTTTGTTAATGAATCTACAACATTCTTCAAGGTTTCAACTTTCCCAGTAGCACGTTCTTGTATTCAGTCATATCTCTCACAAAGTGATACTAAACATCAATATGCTTTGTCTTAGAATGATAACTAGGATTCTTCTCCATGAATATTGCACTCTAACTATCATAATCTGTCCTTATAGCTTGTTGTACCAGCCTAGTATCTAAACAAAATCTTCGTAACCATATCATTTCCTTTATTTCACAAGTGGCTACCATGTATTCAACTTTTGTAGTTGAGAGTGCCACTATATAGTGTCTCTTGCTCATCCAACTGATTAATCAAATAGGTTAAACACATACTCACTTGTAGATATTCTATGATCCAAATATCTAACCCATTCTACCTCAACTAAGCCATGTATGTCCAACACTCTATCCAATCTTGGCCTTCCTTGTTAGAAGAATCCATAACTCATAGTTCCACATGAGTGCCCGAAAACCCTTTTTTTTGCTATTGAATGCTCCTTGCTTGGTTTTGAAATATACATACTCATGACTCCCATTGCATGTGTAATGTCCAGTCTAATAGAAACCATTACATATCTCAAACTTCCAACTACACTGGCATTTGGAACATAGGACATGTCATGTTCCTCTTCCTATGTCTTAGGATACTAATCTATAGATAAATTTACACCTTTAGGATTAAGAACCTTTATTGGTTTACATTCTTTCATATTAAACCTCTACAGTATTGTCTCAACATACTTCCTGTGATTTAAGAAAAGTTTTTTGTTTGTTCAATCTTTTTTAATTTCCATGCCTAAATTGAAATGTAGCACCAAGATCCTTCATGTGAAATCTAGAGGAAATTTGAGTTTTCACTTCTTGGATGATTTCCTCATCATTTCAAATTAGCAATATATCACTCACATAAAAAACCAAATAAATAAATTGATCACAAAATAATTTTAAATGCACACCTTGATCCCCTTTTATCCTTGTCAAGCCAATTTCTAATATATAAGTATCAAATTTTTGATACCTCATACTTGGTGATTTATTTAACCCATACAAGGATTTTTTCTGCCTACATAATAACCATTTCTCTCCTTTCACAACAAATATTTTGTGGTTTCTTCATGTATATTTTTTCATCCATACTCCCATGTAGGAATGTTATCTTCACATCCATATGTTCTACAATGAAGTCAAAAGTACACAGGAATAAATAAAATAAACTTGATAGAAGTTAACTTGTAAATAGGAGAAAACATCTCACAAAGTTAAACTACCTCTACCTAGGAGTAACCTTTTTATGTTGATGAAGCTCTATGTTCTCCACTTTACCTTCCACATTCAATTTTTTCTTAAACAACCATTTTCTACCAATGGTATTTTTTATAGCTAGCATCTCCTATAAATCACAAGCCCCATTTTTTTCCAACACTGCCATTTCTTCAACCATGATTTTTTTTCCTTAGATTTACATCCTTTGAATTCATTTCCTCCCTAATATTTTTAGAATTATCATCAGTAATAAACAATAGGAAATAAGAATTAATATCAGGTAGAGTATAATTTTGTGGTTTCCTTCTTTATTGAATCAATCTCCTCAATAGCAAAGTATGTGGTTCCTCTTCTTTTTATTCATGTTCTTATATAGAGTCTTATTCATCATCCTTAACTTCAAACCCTATCTTTTCTAGTTCTTTCTCTCTTCATTGGGTTTTTTGTTTGACATCATCTTTTATTTCTATAAATACCACATCCTAATTATACACAATATTTTTATTTTCTAGGTTCTAAAGCTTATAACCTTTCAAACCATCTTCACTTCCAATAAATATACACTTTTACATTTCTTAGTCAATTTATTCCTATTCTCCTTTGGAACATGTACATAAGCATAAAAATAAAATTCCTTAAGATGTTTGAGATAGGATTTCTTACCAATCCATACCTCATGTGGAGTCTTATCATCCAATGTTGATGAAGGTGATCTATTTACTGGGTAACATGCAATGTCCATTGTCTCTACCTATAATTGTTGTCCTAACCACCCCACTAAGCATGATCCTTTATTTTTCCATCAGTGCCATATTCATCCTTTTGTAACTCCATTCTACTAAGGTGTGTATCAAGTAGCCTTATTCTGTGTTATACCAAACTTCTTATACAATTATTCAAATTTATTCTTAGAAAATTCTCCACCATTATTTGTCCTTAGGACCTTAATTTTCTTCTCTATTTTATCTTCCACAAGATCCTTAAACTCTTTAAATTTATAAAATCTTCATATTTCTTATTGAGGAAATAAATCCATGTATTCCTCAATAAGTCATCTATAAATGAGGCATAGTACATATATTTTCCTAGTGCTGGAACCGCCACAATTCCAAACACATCACTATGCACTAGGTGTAATATTCCATCTATCCTTGTAGCACCAAAGGAGAATATTAATTGATTCTTGTTCAAATATAAGAAATGTTCATAGAAATCAGAATATATTGAGCAATTAGACATATCTTCTACCACACCACTACTGTGTAGTATTTGAAGGCCCTTCTTTTTTATATGTCCCAATATTTGATGCCACAACATAGTATTTTCTCCAAATATTGTAGGAGTTTTTCCTTATTTTTATCCACTCTCAATAACAATGGAATTGTTGCACCCATCACTATCAGGGCTATATAGTAACTTATACATATTTCTAATATGAATTCCTGTTAAAAATATCATTTCTCGTCAAACAATCCTACATGTATCCTTTTTAAACATTGTTTTTACAAATGCATCACTCATCTTTCTTACATAAATCAAAATTTTGGCCAATATTAGGATGTTTAGAACACCAAGGAGTGTTCTAATCCTTCCATCAATGAGATTCAACTTGACTTTAATTTTTCTTGTGATTTTAGTGGTAGAGTCATCTCTTGAAAAGACATCACTGCCATCGTATATTTCATTCTCACAAAACCACAACTTGTAAGGTGATATATAAAACAATGCACCTACATCAACCAACCAAGTCTCATTATCTACATGTGTACTTGAAGAATCCAAATACACATCCCATCCTTCGTCTAAGGAGGTTATCACTTCCACAGAAGGAGCATCATTAGATCATTTACCTTAGTAATTTTGGATCTATAGTATTTCTTGTAATGCCCTTTTTTTCCACACCTCGAACACAACTTAAATTTTTTCTTGGGGATTTAAATAGTCTTATAGATTTATATCTCCCCCTTTGGGAATTATTTTTATTTCTATTTTGGCAACGTTCTATTATAGAAAAGGCATCAATGTTTTTAATTTCCATGTTTTTTGTCTCATATTTTTTGATAGAAATGATGAGAATACTTTATCAAAACTTAAAGTAGCTCCATTACTACCTTTGGCAACAACTAGACTATCCCATGAGTCCAGTAAAGAACACAAAAAATTGAACCACTTATCTTTAACTAAAATCTTAATATCAATAAAATATAATTGAATCAACATACTATTGAAGGTGTTTATCTTTTGTATAATCAAGGCCGCATCATTTATACTTAAGTTATATAGCATCCTCCACATGAATAGTTTGTTCACCAAAGACATAGGCTGATACAAAACACCTAACTTGTTCTGTAACTCGTTCGCTATAGCTTCTTCTGAAACATTCAATACTAATAAATCTGAGAGACACAACATTATTATTCTCTTTTCCTTACGATCCAACTTGTTATTTTCTTCTATAATTATACCCATTAGTGGAATACCTAGATCCATAAAGATCTAATAATATTTGTCCACCAATAAATTCTGCACTTTTAGCTTCCACAACTCAAAACTCTACTCATTTAATATCTTTATCTCTATCTTTAAACACATTTCTATTTCCTTTCACTGCAATAATAAATTCCACAAATCTCCCATTGTAATAAGGTTTTCCATGTACCCAAGCCAAACACCTTACCCACAAAAGAATCTCCTTGAACCCAAATTGCTATGATATCAAATGTAAGGTTTAACCATGTATATATGATTATGGAAAACAAATTATTAATCAAAATGGAAAAGATGCAATGGAACCCACACACACACACACATGAATTAACATGATATTTTACCTTGTAAACGAAAATCAAGAGAACGAAAAATATTTTTTAGAATATTATTTCTTTACATTATTATAATACAATATGTATATATGGTTTCATTCATAAAATAACAATACATTTACCCTATATTAGAATACAATAATAGTTCCTTAACCAAACAAAAAACCAAGGGTTGAACCACAATGTGTCACAAAACTACTAAAAGAAAAAACTATGTGTCGAAAACTACCCAAATGAACACCAAAAACTACCAAATTTCTCTTTTTGAGGGTGCCAAAACTATGTGTCAAAAACTACCCAAATGAACACCAAAATATACCACATTTCTCTTTTCCATGGTCCTATTATTGAACCATCGTTCATTGGGAAATTTTTTAATCCTATGGGAAGTGTTGTTACTCCTAGATTTCCACAACCTACAAGGTTGA
The DNA here is from genome assembly GCA_034641835.2 of Pinus albicaulis. NCBI lineage: Eukaryota > Viridiplantae > Streptophyta > Pinopsida > Pinales > Pinaceae > Pinus > Pinus albicaulis. Next base: position 28,326 of record JAXQQM020059503.1, read on the forward strand.
CACCACAACAATTGGAAGAAAAAAGAGTAAAAGGGCTTTGCTACAGTTGTGATAGCAAATACACTAAAGGTCATAAGTGTGCTGAGAAGAAATTATTTTACATAGATTGTGAAGAGGAAGAGGAAAATGAACAAGAAGAGGATATACACCAGGAACCAGCCCTAGAAGAGGAAGAAATGAATCCGACCATATCGTGTAATGCACTGGCAGGAATTACCACTCCTCAAACTCTCAAGATAGAAGGACATATCAAGAAGAAAAAGGCAATAGTGTTGATTGATTCAGGTAGCACCCATAATTTTATTCATTGTAAGGTAGCCAAGGAATTAAATTGTTTCCTATACCCAGCACCAGAATGTCAAGTGATGGTTGCAAATGGAGGAACTATAAATTGCTCTGGAAAATGCCATAATATCAAGCTAAACATGGGGGAATATGTATTGAATAGTCCAATGCTTTCCATTCCTATGGGAGGTGATGATGTTGTACTAGGAGTACAATGGTTACAATCTTTGGGGATGGTAGCTTTTAATTTTCAAGAACTTTTCTTGAAATTTTTTTCACAAGGAAAGGAAGTCGAATTACGAGGTATTGCAGGGAAACCGGGAAAGATAATAAGCTCTAATGTCATGACAAAGGCTTCTAAAGAAAGAAAAATGAGGCGTAATTTCCTCTTCAGAATCTTCATTCTCGCTTTGCAGACATGCGTGCGAGCCCAATAATGGCCTTTCATGTGACGAAGCATGTATTTGTCTCGATTAGCCTTCGCCAACAATTTCTCCAGATGAATGTTCACATGTGTGAGTACAGTATCTCGGTCAGCTGGTGTCATGTCACCGGGTCTCTTTCGATTCCACTGTCGGTCCTCACGGATTCGACGCAACTCATAATATGTGAGCTCATCCTCAAGCTGTTTGTTGCGCTGCTCCAAATATTTAATCACCCACTGAGCCTTCTGCAATTGATCTTTCAGCTTGTCATTCTCGGCCCTTTGCTCCTGGATGACTTCCCTCAATTTCGAGCTAGGAGAGCTCGCATCAACATCAATGACTGTGAAATCTGTGTCCCGGTCTCCTAATGGGCCCTCATCATGCATGGGCCTCTTGCCCCTATCCTGTACCTGTGCTGAAGAAGAAGGCGAGACCCCTTCCACATCATGTGGAGATAATACTCGCTCTGCTGATGAAGTCGGCAAGACCCCTTCCACCTCACGTGGAGATAATACTCGCCGTGTCGCTGCAAATAAGGCCCTGTGGCCTCGCTGATATGTCCGAACCAAAGGAGTACTGATATGCTGAACCTCAGGCATGTCCGGCTGGTGTGAAGGCTCTCTTGCATCATGAACTATCTCGGGAGGCGGCTGTGGCACTCTGAAAAAGTCTCTAGAAATGAAATCCTCCTAAGTGATGCCCTGCTCTGCCAACTGATGCAACACTATGATCTTGATCAAAGCGTAATGGTATATACTCCTGTACTGCTGCGCTGGGCTCGTCTTCTTTTGCACAAAAATCACCATCCTCTCTATGTTGCGATATATGAAGTACGGAATATTCATCATACGTACCCTTGTGAAGTGCATCAACAAACGAATATGGTACGCAAAGAGACGAGCATATCTGCCCTCACAACTAAAATACTAAATGATGAGTTTCATCAGCGGTGCAAACTCATCTCTCAAGAATCTGAATGGAAAAACTCTGCTCAAGTAACTCATATATCCAGTTTTAATGTATGGCTCATAGTGGAATTTCTCTAAATGCTGACGTTTGTTCCATTCCTCGCCCATGTTTGGTATGCCATTGGCTTGAGCAATAGTCAAGGGTGACAAAATGAAATCAACCCCGGCAAGATTTACCCGGCCATCCCGTAAATGTAGAACAAACAAACGAGCCAATTCACGATGAAGCCGGGTTTGTGCAATCATCTCACAAAATCGGAAACATGACACATACCGAAAAAAATCCATTGCTAGTGAACATGCCTGCAACCGAGCCAAAGAAGTAGGCTCCTCTCTGCGATGATTACCACCTTTGACAACTCTATGAGACCCCCGTGGCACATTACCTTCAGTCGTGGAATCACCGCCTGACCCTTGCTCATACTCTGACTCTGTCTCTGACATGACTTTAAACAAGATATTGGCACTATGTATACTGATATAAATGCAGTGAAAACAGAGTTATAATGTGTGTTTCAACACCCAATAAATATCCCCCACTGTCAAAGCACCATTAAGGAAACAAACAATGATACCAGCTCTGTTTTAGGTGGATTAAAATAGAAGCACAGTCTCTGTTTTAATTTGCAAGTGAAATTTAACAAATGGTAGCAGGCAGCCTTTAGAATATTGGATAAACTTTGTCAAAGGGAGCAATGCATCATATGACTGTGTTTGTCAATGGGCAGTGAAAACAGAGTTATAAGTGTCAATGGGCAATGAGATACAATATGTCAATGATCATCATGGAACAAAAGTCATGACAGTGGTAAAACGATAATGATGACCACAGTGGTATAATGGATGTGAAAACAGTGGGGCTTTGACCATACATGCAAAGGTGGATATATCAATGATATAAGGTGGAAAAAATACTCATAAAACCATCCATATATATTTTAAAACCCTGAGGAACAAATCAGCCATGTATGTAGGGTTTTACTCTTCCATTCAGATGTTTGAAGTCTTCAAGATACCATCAACACATTAAAAACTACTGAGAAATAGTTTAGAACCTGTTTGGAGGCAGCTGGAGACGATTTAAAACGAAACTGGGCGCTCAACACAACTTTTCTGAACTCTGTTAGCAAGTGGGTCGCTTTTTCCCAAGTGGGTCGCTTTTTCCCAAGTGGGTCTCACGCGTTATAATTTGCACTGGAGAAAACGCCCAGGTGGGTCGCTTTTGCCCAAGTGGGTCGCTTTTGCCCAAGTGGGTCTCACGACCTCCAAACTCTGTCAAAAATGCTCCAAAACCCGATTTCGGCCTCCAAACTCCAGATTTCGACTTCTATGTTGCGGATCATTGCAAATGAACTTGTTTGCCCTTTTATACATGATGTAAATATCTTTCACAATCAGATTTGATCCAAATCTATTTGCTAACCCATATTACAATGTTTTTTGCATTTTCACATTTGGCTTTTTAATACAATCTCTCTTTTGACTTTTCTGAGTTTTGAATTGATGATTTTGTTGTTTCTTGCAGGGGTATGACTCTTTAGCTGAGGAAAATATCAGAGGTCTGCGTTGAAACTGCTTCTTGGTGAAATAAATACAATTTATTACAAAAATAATATTGAACAATTTCTAGTTCCAAAACAGAGTTTTGGACTAGAAATGTTTTTAAATGCTAATGATAAAAATATGAAATCAAAATTTGCGGAACCATCCTCATCCTGCAGGCTTTTATGACATGTATACAAATGACTCGAAAACCCTAGACACTAGGACCAAAGACACTTATTGACATTTAATGACCATAAATGAAATGACAATGATTTTGAGTGAATTTTGGGAAATTTTTTAAATAGCCCTGCAGGTGTAAGCATGAGGAAACATAAAACAACAAACCCCATCGTCAGTCAATAGCATGCTCCTAGCGAAATGCAACGAAGTGGAACAAGCGAGACACCTAAGAATGAATATGCAAAAAACGAAATGATCACTGACGAAGGGCTGTAAGGACCGACTCTAACACCTTGGAAGCACAGAGTAATGGAGCTGTGCGTTATACATATGGTAGGACCATGTTGAAATGTTGGGGAACAAGGGCCACTTATAAAGGAGCGGAACACACAAAAGCGCGGAACAAGGCAAGGATGGAACCTGGAGTAGGGAACCGTGACCGAAGGAACAGTAACGGTTGTTTAGAGCTGAACGGTGGGTTTCATCGCACCACCTATCATCGACAAGCAGTATTTGAAGAATTTCGAGCGATTCCATAGAAAGCTCGACGCGTGTCCCTGACTGACATTGCAAAACCTCCATCCACTACGTGCCATCTCACGTTATTGTTCGCGCAATTAGCCCGTGCAATATCCATTGTATCGTCAAGGCCGAGGCGACTCGATAACAGTTGTTGGATGGAGAAACCATTAGCATTGAGACCCACGCATATGTGTGTGTTGTTAAATTAAGGTTTTAAGTTAAATAAGGTTCGACGGCAAAGTGGAAGTTCGTAAATATATTACATATCACCAAGGGTATTAATATTCCACTGAATACAATACAACTTATGTATGTAATGACCGTGTGCGTGGAGTAAGTGAGAGAAAAAACGGGATTATGAATTGATTGATATATATTACAATATCTGATATATTAAAGTGGAATGTGCGCATAAGAATGGCCTGGAACTGATTATAAGTTTAATGCATATGGATGCATTTTGAAATGCCAAAGGTTTAAAAACAAAGTCGAGGGTTAATTCAGATATATTTAGTCCTGTATGAAATATTGTAAAGATTGAAATATGAATGTGTATGGAAAAGGAAAAAGAAGAGGAGAGCATGCAGAGATGAAAGTTCGGTTAACAGGAATATGTATAGGAATGAAGTGAACAGGTGGAATATGCAGATGACAGTGAAAAAAGAGTATGCAGAACAGTTTCTTAACAACAACAGGAAAATACAAATCCAGTAAAGCCAAAACCCAGAAAAGGAGCTGAGTGAAATTGAAATGTGTAATTAAAAATGTAAATGTAAATGTTGTAATTATTTTTTATTGTTTGTGATGCAAAGGCAAGTATCCTAAGGAAAATAAAAATCCTACTGTAGCATGGAAATTTGTACATATTGTTATAATTTTAAAATTGAGTTGGATAAATAAATAAGAAGACAGAAGCCAAAGATTCATGACTGTTCACTCCAAATTCCTTGTGAAATACAAATAGTCATGTGAGAATCTCTATATATAATATCAATTTGATATGCAAAAAGAGATGTTAGAGAGAGAAAATATAGAGAAGGCAGAGTATAGAAGTGTAAGGCAGAGAAGATTAAGAAAAGAAGAGCAGAAAGAGAAGCTACAGAACAGAGCTGATATCTGAGGTAAATCAGCAAACATTCAGTTTGATAAATTGAGGAAGTTGGAGCTTCCCTATCAAGTTGCAGCTTGATAGCCGTCAGTTGTAGCTGACTGAGGTTGGAGCCTCCTGTAGGTTGGTGCCTACAGAAAATTGAAGGGAGTTGGTGCTTCCTTGCAAGTTGTAGCTTGCAGAATTGAGGTAGGAGCTTCCTGTAGGTTGGTGCCTATAGAAAAATAGTGGTGAGAGGGAGTTGGAGCTTGCCTTTGCATCAAAACAACAATAAGATGTGGTTTTCTCCCTTTATGGGTTTCCACTTATATCTGGTGTCTCTATGCATGATGTTTATGTGTTGATTTGATTTATATCATCTGCTTAATACCTGCTGCTCTCATATTAAGTCTGTTGTTATATTATATTAATACTTGCTGCTCACATTCTAAGATTACTCACATATTAAGTTGGACATGAAATGAAGGTGTAAATAAGATTTAATAAAATTTTAAAAGATTATGAATGTGTTAAACTGATTCACCCCCCCCGCTTAGTTTAACTAAGAGTTCAACAATTGGTATCAGAGCAGGCTCCTTTGTACCAGTCTAACAACTGAAATGAGATCCTAGGTTCGCAAGATGGCTAGTAAAAAAGGATGCTCAAGCAATAAAGCCCCTTTTTTCTCTGGTTAAAATTATTCCTTCTGGAAAATCAGAATGAGGACATACATAATGTCTCTAGGAATAGAAGTCTGGGCTGCTGTGGAATTAGGATATGCTCCAAAAGAAACTAACACAGAGAAAGAAACAAAACAAGACTTTGTAGCTAATGCAAAAGCCATGAACTCCATCTTGAATGGATTGTGTGAAGCAGAGTTTATTAAAGTAATGCACAAAGACACTGCCAAAGAAATGTGGGATACTCTGGAGAACATCCATGAAGGGGAAAATAAAGTTAAGACTGCCAAACTTCAAGTCTATAGATCCCAGTTTGAGGACTTTAAAATGAATGATGATGAAGACATAGCTAGATTCTTTCTAAGGGTTGCAGAAATAGTAAATAACATGAAGGCTCTAGGTGAAAACATAAAAGAAGTTGTAATTGTACAAAATATTCTAAGATCTCTTCCACCAAGGTTTAATCCCAAGGTGTCTGCAATAGAAGAAACATCTAATTGGGAGACCTCGACCATGAACCAGCTACTTTGAAATCTAACAACATATGAAATGAGGCTCCCACAGAAGAAGCCAAGTATGAGGGAAGCAACCTTTAAAACAGAAAAGAAGAAATAAGAAGAGGGAGACATATGCTCTTGCTCGGATGAAGAAGAGGCAAATTTTGTCAAGAAATTGGATAGAGGCTCAGGTAAATACAAAGGTAAACTCCATTCAAATGCTTTAACTATGGAAGAGTGGGACACTATGCTGCTAAGTGTCCTCACAAGAAAGTAAGGAATCAGGCTCAAGAGTCAGAGAAAAATAAATCAAAGAACTGGCAAAAATGAAAGAAGTTCAGCAAAAAATCCTTCTATGCTCAACAAGACAGCAGTACATCTGAAGATTCAGATGAATCCTCAAGTGATGAAGGAACCTCTGAATTCTTATTGATGGCCATAGAAGAACTTGAAGGTCTCCTCCTAGAAGATGAAGAAGAAGAAGGTGAATTCGACCTTGAGGGGGAGCTAAGAAGTGCTCTAGAAGAGATTGATAGACTCAAACTGAAATGTAGAAAACAAAAGGACATTCTCCTCAAGTATGTACGAGAAGAACAGAATTCAGAAGTCCTTAAGCAGCTAAAGATAGAGCTTAAAGAAGCCAAGAAGATAAAGGACATTTTACTTAAGAAAATCAAAGAAAAAACTCAAGAACAAGAAAAATTGGAAGAAGAAGTAGTATGTCTCAGGAAGAAATTAGAAAATGCTCAAAGGAAAGTGGTTATAAACTCTTCTCAAACAACAAGCTCTAGTAAGTTGAATGAAATTCTGGTTGCTCAAAGATCCCCTATGATAAAGAATGGAATAGGCTATGAAGGAGAATCAAGTAAAGGAAAAGAAAAGGTTGACAGAGAGATTATTTTTGTAAAAGAAAAGAAGAATGATGAAGCAGCTCAAACAATTCCGACAAAAGAAGAAATCTGCAATAAGTAAGACAGAGATCAGAAGAAACCACTAGTAGCTAAGAATGTAATAAATACTAAGACCCCTGAGTATGTAAAATTTGGAAACCATCAAAGGATATTCTTCCCTCCTATGAAGAATGCCACAAGCTGGGACATATTGCTGCATATTGTCATGCAAGGAGGAGTAATTCAAACCAGCAAAAGATGCAAACATTGAAGAGACTACCTCAAGCAAACAAATGGAAGTGACAACCTTACATCAGGTATGCAAATAGCTTCTATGGTTACTGCTTTTATTGTAAGGAATTTGGTCATAAAATCATTGATTGTAGAAAGTATAGAAAAAGATTGATGTTTAACACCTTAAGGAGGTTTATGAATCAAAGAAATTTTGTTCATACTCATAATTCTACAAAAATTATGATCAAATTTTGTGTATGCAAACAAATTGGACATATACCTTCCAAATGTCCTCTAAGAAGATGTAGTTCATCACCTCACAAAAGATACCAAAAAAAAGGGTGCCTCCAGTGGATAAAGAAGGTGAATAAATGTGACGTGGTTGTAACTGCTCAAGACCTGAAAAGTCAGTGGTATTTGGATAGTGGCTGCTCAAAACAAATTACTGGAGACAGAAGCAAGTTTATAACTCTTGATGAAAAGAAATCTGGCAATGTCACTTTTGGCAATGACAAATCAGGTAAGATCAAGGGAAAAGGCTCAGTCAGCATAGAAAATGGCAGAGGAAAGGCCCAAGATGTACTATTTGTAGATGGGTTGAAAGCAAATTTATTGAGTGTCAGTCAGATGTGTGACAAAGGTTGCGAAGTTCTATTTAGAGCACAAGACTGTGAAGTTAGATCAAGCACCACTGGTAAGACTCTGCTCAAATGTGTTCGAACAGAGAGCAATGTTTACATTGTGAAAGAGGAAGATGAAGCATGCCATCTTAGAAAACTTGAGGAGTCATGGTTATGGCATAGGAGATTGGGACATCTCATCTTCGATCATATCATCAGACTGAGAAAAAAGAAAGCAGTCAGAGACATGCCAGAAATAAAAAGGCCTTCTAATACCATATGAAAATCTTTTCAATTGGGTAAACATACCCGTACATCATTTAAGTCCAAAGATGAGTTATCAACAAGAATACCTCTACAACTTGTACACATGGACCTGTGCAGACCTGCAAGAACTAAAATGCCAAGTGGATAATCATACTTCATGCTGATAATAAATGATTTCTCCAGAATGACATGGGTTGCATTTCTCAAGAATAAATCGGAAGCTCTGGAAAAATTCAAAATATTCAAAGCTTTAGCAGAAAACCAGACAAGATGCAAACTGAAATGCATCAGATCAGACAGAGGAGGTGAATTCACAGATTATGACTTTGCTGACCTATGCAATGAACAGGGCATAAAACAACAATTTACTATTGCAGGGACACCTCAGCAGAATGGAGTAGCAGAAAGACAAAACAGATCTATTCAACAAATTGCCAAAGCCATGATGCAAGATAATAATATTTCTCAAACCTTCTGGGCAGAAGCAGTGCACACAACAGTACATATCCTTAATAAAGCTCACTTAAGGCCAAGCAGTGACAAGACTCCCTACGAACTGTGGCATGGAAAGCCAGCTTCAATTAAACATTTCAGAATCTTTGGTAGCAAGTGTTACATAAAGAATAATGATGAAAATCTTGGAAAATTTGATGCAAGAGCAGATGAAGGAATATTTCTAGGATATGCATCCAAAAGAAAAGGGTACAGGTGCTACAACAAGACTCTTCGGAAAATAGTAGAAAGCATTGATGTGAGATTTGATGAAGAACTTCCAAACAATACAAGAGAAACAGACTGTTGTAGTCCATCAGACAACCATGAAGAAGAAAACCAAGATGATGAGGAAACAAGCAAGACAACAGAAGATACAGAGCTGAGTTCTAAAGCTCCCTCAAGATATACTCAGAAGAACCATCCTGAAGATCAGATCATTGGAGATAAGAGAGTAGGGGTCCAAACAAGAAGGCAGCTAACAGAACAAACTGAAGAGGTATACATAGCCATGCTGTCACAAATAGAGCCAAAGAAGTTTGAAGAAGCCAGCAAGGACAAGTATTGGGTAAAAGAAATGAATGAAGAATTGGACCAAATTGAGAAGAACAATACCTGGGAACTAGTTCCTAGACCTATTGAGAAAAATATCATTGGTTCAAAATGGGTATTCAAAAACACAATGAATGAGCAAGGACAAGTAATCAGGAATAAAGCAAGGCTGGTCTGCAAAGGATACTCACAAATAGAAGGACTTGATTATGATGAAACATTTGCCCCTGAAATAGAATGGCTTACCTGAATGTTTCTGCCTTTCAGACAAGCAACAACCAAAGTATATCAAATGGATGTAAAATCTGGCATTTCGGAATGGAGACTTAGTGTTGCGTAGTGTTGTCCTTGACGGCAACCCACTTGATGAAGATGATGGCAACCTACTTAATGAAGTTGTTCCCCGACTTCGATGAAATTGTTAATGATGCAAATCGAAGGTTCTCCATAAGTCAAGCCATGTACCAGAGAAAGAAATATCGCAAGGGCCGTAATATTGCTGAACAAGGTGTGTCTGAAAGAACATACGCATTGTCTAAGGGAAGTCGCGTATGCACGCGGAAAAGTACGTGCCAAGTCGCGTATGGTCTTTTGCGCTCCAAAATTAGAATACCAAGGGGCATTACCATGGTATTGACCCATTGTATTGAGCGCTGGATTGTCTATTTCATCCCGTCCAGGAAAACCATCGGAAGTAATGTGGTTTTGACTCATGGTATTGAAAAAGGCTAAATCTATATAAGGGGAAGAAATTCATTGTGCAAAGTGTGTGCATGTGTCTAGGCTTTAATGAATACTTCACTCTGAAGTGTATCTGCATAGTTGAACTCTGCTCTTAAATGATAGATCTGAATCTATGATGCATCTATGAACATGATGAAGGTGTAAGATCTTTAGATCTTGAAATGGTGAATCTCTTGAATATCTGAAAAGAAGTGATGAAGACCTGGCGAAAATCTGTTGAAGAACTTGAAGGAATTTGGGTAAGTTCATAGATCTGATCTGGTGTGAAAATTTTATCTTTTATAGATCTTTACGCAGGTTCATTTCGTGAAAAGTGCGTGTATACGCGGATCTGTTTCAGCAAAGTCCTGTATGGACAGTTAGGGTTATTTTGGTAAAATCACAGAGGTATACGCAGGTTCTCTTCATAAAAAGCGCGTATATACACGGGTCTAATTCAATAAAAGCGCGTATGATATCTGATCTTATGGCTGCTCAAGGTTGAATGTGTTTCTGCATATTTATTCTAAAGTCTGGGTTATCTCTGGTATTCTGGTTACAGTGGTTTCACTGTTCTGTTTGATGCATTAGGAAAAGGTTGTTTATTGATAAGTAAAGGGTTGTGTTGGAGCTATTTGATCCAGTTTGAAAATTAATGAAACGTGGTCTGCAGTGGTTCTGAGGGTTGAAGCCTTCAGTATGTATGTAGAAGCTTTCTGTGAGTAGAAGCTGGTGCTAATATCAGGGGGTAGTAGCTCCCTTCCAGGAAAGGCTGGTAAACGAGAAGCAGGGGGTGGTAGCTCCCTTCTAGGAAAGGCTGGTAAACGAGAGAAGGTTGTAGCCTTCTGCAGGTGGGTGCCTGCGTGCTGGTATGAGTCTGCACTAGTACATGGTTGTAAGAAGTTTTCTCTATATAATAAAATTTGAAGACTGAGACGACAACAGCGGTGGTTTTCTCCCGAATTGGGTTTCCACCTTAAATCCTGGCGTTCTTATGTGTGTGATGATTTATTCTATTCTTACTGCTCTTGTTTACAGTTTTCTAAATATCTGATGAATGAATGATGCAATGATCTGAGTTAAAAGATAAATGCATAATTAGATTTATTCAAAGGAGCATACGCGAGTTTTCTTCACGGAAATGTCAGGTATTATTGTACGCGAGTTTAATTCATTAAAGTGGCGTGGGTTTTTAAGCATGAGGAAAAATGAAAAGCTTCTCTACTGCACTAATCTTCATTCACCCCCCGCCCCCCCCCCCCCCCCCCCTCTCAGTATTTTTCCAACAATTGGTATCAGAGTAGGTCCTTCTGAAAAAGCTTAGCCGCTAGAAGGAAGAACAAGCAAAATGAGCAATCAAGATGGAACAACATCTATCAAGCCTCCACTCTTTAACGGAAGCAATTTAATCTTCTAGAAAATAAGGATGAGATCCTATCTTCAGTCTATGGGAGCAGATATATGGGCCATTGTTGAACAAGGATATCAATATCCAGCTGCAGTACCAACAGATCCAACGGAAAAGAAGAATTATGAAACAAATGCAAAGGCGGTCAATGCACTATTGAGAAGTCTAACTGAATCAAAATTTGTCAAGGTTATGCAGCTGAATACAGCAAAGGCAATATGGGACAAAATCGTCCTAATTTATGAAGGTGATGCAAAGGTAAAAAGTGCAAAACTCCAAACTCTCAGAATTGAATATGAAAATTTGAGAATGCATAATGATGAGAGTATTGCTAGTTTCTTTTTACGTCTTGATGATATTGTAAATCGTATGAGAAACCTGGGAGAAACAATAGCAGAATCTACCTTGGTTGAGAAAATCTTAAGATCGCTAACAGCAAAATTTGAATCAAAAGTCTCTGCTCTTGAAGAAAAACAGGATCTTCAAACTCTTACTGTGGTGCAACTTCATGGCATACTGACTGCATATGAAATGAGGAGAGGAGGACCATCTGAAGTCAAAGAGGCTGTTTTTAAAGCTTCTACAAAAGGGAAAGAAGTTCAAAAGGAAGGATTAGGATATATATCAGAAGAAGATGAGGCAAACTTTGTGAGAAGACTCCAACTAGGAACCGGAAGATTCAAAGATAAGCTTCCTTTCAAATGTTTTGATTGTGGAAGAGTTGGTCATTATGCTGCAAAGTGTCCTTATAAAGAAACATCTGCTAAAGGGAAAGAAGTAGCAAGAAGGAATAAGAACCGATCTAGCACTAGGAAAAGTTATTATACTAATGAAGACAGTGATGGGTTATCTGATAGTGAGGAAGAATGTGAACAAGATCTTAGACTTCTCATGGCATTTGAAAATGATTCTAGAGAAGACAAGGATGTTTTTATGGATGCTCTAGATGAAAATGTTATTCTTGATCAAAACAATCAACTCAAAATATGCTTGGAAGAAAGTAAAATAATCATAGAGACTCTGAAAAGACAGAATGAAGAAGCGAAGAAACATAACGAGAATTTAGAATGTGAAGTAGTAAGTCTAAGAAAAGAACTTGAGAAAGTAAAGACTCTGAATCTTAGATTTGCTAAAGGATCAGAAACCTTAGATGAAATTATCAAAGTTCAACGTTCTCCTCTTATAAAGACAGGTCTTGGATATACCGGAGAATCCTCTCATGCTTCAGCACCAAATTATCTAAAAGCAGCTACAACTGGTTTACTACATTCAGCCACTCAGCAAGGGAATAAAGAATCTTTACAGGTAAAGCATGATCATCACAACTCAAGGAACACTAACAGGGATATCTCTCAAAGGAGCAACAACCAACAGGTAAATTCAAATAGAAGATTTCATGATCGTAGAAATTTCTACTTCAATGGAAAATGTTTCTCTTGTCACAATTTTGGTCATAAAGCTGTTCAATGTGTTGCATATAAAACCATCATGACAAGAGAAGAAAGAAAGAAAAGGATGGATATTGAACCAAAGAAGAATACCTATAACAACTTTTCTCCTCTTCAAAATGATGTTGAATGTGCTTATTGCAATAACTTTGGCCATGAAGAAGCTGAATGCAGGAGCAAAGTCCAGCCAAAACAACATTTTCCTTCAAGTTCCAAAGTATGGAAAAAGAAGGAATTACAGGTTGAAAATTGTGGGATAGCGTTATTTGCAGAAGGTGAAGAAAATCAATGGTACATTGATAGTGGGTGCTCAAGACACATGACAGGTGACAAAAGAAAACTTCTTGCATATAATGCTCTAGAAAAGGAAAATAAAGTTACATTTGGAAATGATACTCTTGCTGTAATTAAAGGAAAAGGGTCTGTGTTTCTAAAAGAAAAGGTGAAGGCTAATGATGTCATGTATGTGGATGGATTAAGGCATAACCTGTTAAGTGTAAGTCAAATGTGTGATCAAGGTACAGAAGTTGTCTTCAGTTCAAAAGAATGTGTGGTTCGTGATTTGGATACAGGTAGAACTATTATAAAAGGGAAAAGAACTCCAAGCAACCTATATGTATTGAAGAACTGCAAAGATCAATGTTACTTGAGCAAATCTTTAGAAAATTGGCTATGGCATAGAAGGCTGGGGCATCTAAGCTTCTCTCAAATCAACAAAGCAAGCAGACTTCAAGTTGTGCGTGGTCTTCCCAATATTACTCTACCAGAGAGTATCATATGCAAATCTTGCCAATTCGGTAAGTAGACCAGAGTACAATTTAATGCCAAAGAAGGATCATCAAGTAAGCCTCTTGAACTCATTCATACTGACATATGTGGACCTATGAGGAAAAACTCACCACGTGGGGAAGAATACTATATCTTATTTATTGATGATTTCTCTAGAATGTGTTGGATCGGGTTGATTAAACACAAAGATGAAGCATTTGAAAAATTTCAGATCTTCAACGCATTGGTGGAAAATGAATTAGATCTAAAAATCAAGTGTCTTAGATCTGATCGAGGAGGAGAATATACATCAAATGAATTCTTTGAATTTTGTGAACAACATGGCATAAAAAGACAGTTCTCTGTAGTTGGCACTCCACAACAAAATGGCGTAGCAGAAAGGATGAATAGAACAATTCAACAAATGGCTAGAGCTATGCTTGATGATTCTAGAACTCCTGACATGTTATGGGGAGAAGCAGCACATACAACAGCAAAAATTCTCAACAAGGCACATGTTCGGGTAAATAGTGACAAAACTCCATATGAACTTTGGTATGGTAATTCTCCCTCTGTGAAGCATTTTAGAGTTTTTGGAAGTAAATGCTTTATAAAAAATAATGATGAAAAGCTTGGCAAGTTTGAACCTAGATCAGATGAAGGGATACTTCTTGGTTACTCATCTACAAGAAGAGCATACAAATGTTACAATAAAAGGCTTCGAAAGATTGTTGAATGTATTGATGTTGTTATTGATGAGTCTCCTGCAGCTCCTAAAGAAGAAAAACAAACAACAGCTGTAGACGATGATGACATATGTCCTTCTGCTTCAAATAGCAATAATATAGACGGTGAACCCAATGAAGAACATGAAGATGATTTATCTGAAAAGGCTCCTTCCAGATATGTTCAAAAGAATCATCTAGAATCTCAAATTTTTGGAGATAAGGCATCAGGTGTACAAACGAGAAGGACTCTTGTGGGATCCTCTAGCTATCTGGCATTTCTGTCCACTATTGAACCACACAATGTCAATCAAGCTATCAAAGATGAATGTTGGGTTCAAGCCATGAATGAAGAGCTTGATCAAATTGAAAATAATGACACTTGGGAATTAGTACCAAGACCTCATAACAAAAATGTCATTGGAACTAAATGGATTTTCAAAAACAAGTTAAATGAAAATGGGGATGTCATAAGAAATAAAGCTAGACTTGTTTGCAAGGGGTATACTCAACAAGAAGGTATAGACTTTGAAGAAACTTTTTCTCCTGTAGCTAGACTTGAAGCCATAAGAATGTTTCTTGCTTTTTCAAGTTTTCAACAAATCAAAGTTTATCAAATGGATGTTAAATCTACATTTCTCAATGGTGATCTAGAAGAAGAAGTTTATATAGAACAACTAGAAGGATTCATTTTTGGAAATGATGAAAATCTTGTTTGTAGACTTAAAAAGGCTCTATATGGTCTCAAACAAGCTCCAAGGGCATGGTATTATCGTCTTGAAAAATATCTTCACCAACAAGGTTTTTGAAAGGGGTCTGCTGATAGCAACTTATACACAAAAATTGAAAATGATAAACTATTGATTGTGGTTGTATATGTTGGCGATATCATTTTTGGAAGTAATGAAGAATCTATGAGTCAGAAATTTGCTTCTATTATGCAGCAAGAATTTGAAATGTCTTTACCTGGGGAACTAACATTCTTTCTTGGCTTGCAAGTGCATCAAACTGCAGATGGTATATTCTTATCACAAGAAAAATACCTTAAGCAAATTCTGAAGAAGTATGGCATGGAAGATTGCAAACCTGTAAGTACACCAATGATAACCGGATGTAATCTCAGTTCTCATGATGATTCTCCCATGGTGAACCAACCAGATTACAGATCTATGATAGGAAGTCTACTTTATCTCACTGGGACTAGACCGGAAATTATGCATGCAGTTGGGATTGTTGGACGATTCCAAGCTAATCCAAAAGAATCTCACCTTCATGCTGTCAAAATAATATTCAAATATCTGCAAGGAACTCAAGAATTTGGACTATGGTATCCAAAGAATGCTGATATTACTCTTCATGCTTACACTGATGCAGATTGGGCTAGAAATGTTGATTATCGGAAAAGCACTAGTGGTGGTGCATTTTATATGGGGCCCCGGTTAGTATCTTGGTTCAACAAGAAACAAAGCTCTATTACCTTATCTACAGCTGAAGCAGAGTATGTGGCTGCCGCATCATGTTGCACTCAACTTCTTTGGATGATGCAAACCTTACAAGATTTCCAAATCAAATGTTCACCTCCTATTTCCATTATGTGTGATAATACAAGTGCCATCAGTATATCAAAGAATCCTGTTATGCATTCCAAGACCAAGCACATTCCCATCAAGTATCATTTCTTGCGTGAACAAATGCTTGAACAAAAGGTAAAGTTGGAGTATGTTCCCTCCAAAGAACAAGTTGCTGATATATTTACCAAACCTCTGCCCAGGGAAGCGTTCGAATATCTCAGACAGAAGCTAGGAGTAGTCTCTGCCATGCAGAGGATCAAATCTGATTAAAATTCTGAACATTAATTTGGATACGCGGGTTTCCTGAAATACAGTCGCGTATATATGCGAGTTCATGCACAGAAAACCGCGTATGATTGGTTGCTGACAATTTTTAATTGGGATCAGCATTCTTCAGCACAGCTGCAGTGCTGTTTGGTTTCTCTGGTGATGTCTTAGCTCTTATATTTCTGTTTCATTCTCTGATATTGGATGAAGATGCTTTGATGTTTTGCTGTTGAAAGTGTTCAGGATGCACAAGCTAAGGGGGAAACTTGGTCATTTTGGAAAGGATGAATTGGATGCAAAGTTTCAGGGGGAGCATTTGTCTTGCTGAGTATGATGCATTGCTGGCATTATGTTGGTTCTGAAATATGATCTCTCTTGAGGTCCTTCTGATTTTGGTCATGAAAAGTCATAGTTGCAATTTGATGAAAAGGTCATGTTGAGACCTATGTTGTAAATTTTGTAATATTCAGTCATGTAAGGACTTGTTCAAAGTTGTAAACCCACTTGGCTGGGTAGTTGAGTCAAACATGTGTAAACCCACTTGGTTGGGTATTTGAGTCACATATGTAAATCCACTTGGTTGGATCTGTGATGTAAGTGTGAGTCTTTAGTGATAGGAAGGCCATAGAGTCATGTACTTCATTGAAAATATGTTTGAAGACTCAGCTTGAACTCAGGGGGAGCATGGTAACTTCCGTGCATATCAGATATGCAGTGCGCTTCTTTATTTTGGTTTTTGATCCGCCCTTTGCCCTTGATGTCAAAGGGGGAGAGTGACATGGTGTTTGTTTGAATAAGGGAAGAATATCATTTTGCTTGATGTATCTATCTATTGTGGTGATCAAACACCATCATGGTTGCCATCAAGTCCAAAGGGGGAGATTGTTGGCAATATGTTGCAGAGTGTTGTCCTTGATGGCAACCCACTTGATGAAGACGATGGAAACCTAATTGATGAAGTGGTTCCTGACTTGATGAACTTGTTAATGATGCAAATCTAATGTTCTACAAGCTGCTCAGAAGTACCAGAGAAATAAATATCAGTAAGGGCCAGAATATTGCTGAACAAGGTGTGTCTCAAATAATACGCGGATTTTTCTAAGGGAAGTCGCGTATGCACGCGGAAAAGTACGTGCCAAGTCGCGTATGGTCTTTTGCGCTCCAAAATTAGAATACCAAGGGGCATTACCATGGTATTGACCCATTGTATTGAGCATTGGATTGTCTATTTGATCTCGTCCAGAAAAACCATCGGAAGTAATGTGGTTTTGACTCATGGTATTGAAAAAGGCTAAATCTATATAAGGGGAAGAAATTCATTGTGCAAAGTGTGTGCATGTGTCTGGGCTTTAATGAATACTTCACTCTGAAGTATATATGCATAGTTTAACTCTGCTGTTAAATGATAGATCTGAATCTATGATGCATCTATGAACATGATGAAGGTTCAAGATCATTAGATCTTGAAATGGTGAATCTCTTGGATGATCTGAAAAGAAGTGATGAAGACCTGGCGCAAATCTGTTGAAGAACTTGAAGGAATTTGGGTAAGTTCATAGATCTAATCTGGTGTGAAAAGTTTATCTTTTATAGATCTATACGCAGGTTCATTTCGTGAAAAGCACGTGTATACGTGGATCTGTTTTAGCAAATTCGCGTATGGATAGTTAGGGTTATTTTGGTAAAATCACAGAGGTATACGCAGGTTCTCTTCATAAAAAGCGCGTATATACGTGGGTCTGATTCAATAAAAGTGCGTATGATATCTAATCTTATGGTTGCTCAAGGTTGAATGTGTTTCTGCATATTTATTCTAAAGTCTGGGTTATCTCTGGTATTCTGGTTACAGTGGTTTCACTGTTCTGTTTGATGCATTGGGCAAAGGTTGTTTATTGATAAGTAAAGGGTTGTGTTGGAGCTGTTTGATCCAGTTTGAAAATTAATGAAACGTGGTCTGCAGTGGTTCTGAGGGTTGAAGCCTTCAGTATGTATGTAGAAGCTTTCTGTGAGTAGAAGCTCGTGCTAATATCAGGGGTTAGTAGCTCCCTTCCAGGAAAGGCTGGTAAACGAGAAGCAGGGGGTGGTAGCTCCCTTCCAGGAAAGGTTGGTAAACGAGAGAAGGTTGTAGCCTTCTGCAGGTGGGTGCCTGCGTGCTGGTATGAGTCTGCACCAGTACATGGTTGTAAGAAGTTTTCTCTATATAATAAAATTTGAAGACTGAGACGACAACAGCGGTGGTTTTCTCCCGAATTGGGTTTCCACCTTAAATCCTGGTGTTCTTATGTGTGTGATGATGTATTCTGTTCTTACTGATCTTGTTTACAGTTTTCTAAATATCTGATGAATGAATGATGCAATGATCTGAGTTAAAAGATAAATGCATAATTATATTTCTGGGCATAAGCGAGTTTCCTTCCTGATATCCGCGTGTATATGCGAGTTTAATTCATTAAAGTAGCGTATGGGTTTAAATGCAAGGAAAAATGAAAATATTCTCTATCTGCACTAAATACCAATTCACCCCCCCCTCTCAGTATTTTTCCAACACCTTGAGCTTGGTACTCAAGACTGGATAAGTATTTGCAAAAACAAGGCTTTAAGAGAGGTGGAGTTGACAGCAATCTGTACATAAAAGCCCATGAAAATGAACTCCTGAATGTTTTAGTATATGTTGATGACATTATGTTTGGAAGCAACAGAGAAGAACTAGCAAAAGGGTTTGCTGATGAGATGAAAACAGAGTTTGAGATGTCTATGATTGGAGAGCTTAGTTTCTACTTAGGACTTCAAATTCAGCAAAAGAACACAGGTACATTTATCTCACAGGAAAAATACTTGAAAGAAATGTTGAAAAAGTTCAAAATGGAGGACTACAAACCTGTGTCAACTCCCATGATCACGGGATACAAGTTGTGTGTTGATGATGGATCTGCTGATATAGATCAAAAGCTCTACAGATCCATG
Source organism: Pinus albicaulis (assembly GCA_034641835.2). Classification (NCBI taxonomy): domain Eukaryota; kingdom Viridiplantae; phylum Streptophyta; class Pinopsida; order Pinales; family Pinaceae; genus Pinus; species Pinus albicaulis. The sequence goes on from JAXQQM020059503.1 coordinate 47,444, forward strand.
ATAGGAAGTCTATTTTATTTGACAGCATCAAGACCAGACATCATGCTAGTAGTAGGACTAGTGGCCAGATATCAAGCAACACCTAAACAAAACCATCTTTTGGCAGTAAAAAGAATATTCAGATATCTACAAGGAACAACACAGTATGGACTTTGGTATCCTAAAGGCAAAAGCTTCACCTTGACAGCATACACAGATGCAGATTGGGCCAACTGTGTGGATGACAGGAAAAACACAAGTGGAGGTGCTTTCTATCTAGGAGAAATTCTGGTGGCATGGTTAGGCAAAAAAAAAACATCTATCTCTCTATCTACAACAAAAGAAGAATATATAGTAGCAGCAGCATGTTGTACACAAGTCATATGGATGAAGTAGACTTTTCAAGACATGAAGGTAATCATTAATGAACCTATCTCAATTAAATGTGATAATACAAGTGCTATAAGTATATCTAAAAATCCTATGCTTCACTCAAAAACTAAACATATCCCAATCAAGTATCATTTCCTCCGAGAACAAGTGGCTCAGAAGATAGTAAAAATGGAGTATGTACCAACAAAAGAATAGACAACAGATATATTTACCAAACCACTTGCTAGAGAGCCATTTGAATATTTGAGAGATAGACTAGGGGTAGTATCTATAGATTCTACTCTCTAATATGAAGAGAAAGCACAATTTTAGGGGGAGAACAGAAACGAAAATATCATTCTCAGGGAAAGATAAACCAGCAAGGGAAGCATGAAAACAGGTGCTCAGGATCAAAGGGGATTATGGCAATAATATAGTCAGCATAAAAGAATCAATAAAAAGGAAAAGGGTCAGTGGTGCACAAGAAGAATGGTGAAACCTACATGAACTGAACACGGAAGAATAGTGAACCCAACGTGTATCAAATCCAAAGTTTGGAGCAGCAGCATATGAAGTCAAGAAATTTAACCTGGAAATGCATGAAATGTTGAAAAAGGATAAAAACACAGCATCAAAGAATAGAAGCTTCACTAAAAATTCTAACCCCTTGCCATTGATGTCAAAGGGGGAGGAAGAGCAAACAACAGTAATAAGAGCAAGCAACAGGAGAAAGGATCCTATCAGGAAAACAGAGAAAGTGTATTGCCATCAATGCTAAAGGGGGAGACTATTGGAAATATTGTCATTGGTGGCAATGGAGGCAGCAAAGATAGAGACAGAAAAAGAAGGCAGCAGATACAGAGACAGGAAAAGAACAATAGCAGGTAATATGTACAGTGAAGGCAGAGGCAGAGGTCGAGCAGCGCATATAGAGGCAGAACCGTTATCACAGCAGAGGCAAAGCCGTTATCACAAGCAGAGGAAGAGCCATTGATTTTCATTCATTGTGTATGGCAGATATATGGATTTAATTTATGTGCGAATGTATATCTTCTTTGCTTGAATTAGTTTGTGTGAATATGTGCATGCGTCCTGGTGGAGAATAATCGGAACCACGAGTGAAAGGTAGAGGAACCTGAGTGCAACGGAATAGGGCGTTGATGAACAGAACCTTGGAAGCACAGAGTAATGGAGCTGTGGATTATACATATGGTAGGACCGTGTTGAAATGTCAGGGAACAAGGGCCACTTATAAAGGAGCAGAACACACAAAATCTTAGAACAAGGCAAGGACGGAACCTGGAGTAGGGAACCATGACCAAAGGAACAGTAACGGCGGTTTAGAGCTAAACGATGGGTTTCATCGCACCACCTATCGTCGGCAAGTGGTATTTGAAGAGTTGCGAGTGATTCAATAGAAAGCTCGACACGTGTCCCTGACCGACATTGCAAAATCACCATCCACTGCGCGCCATCACACATTATTGTTCGCGCAAGTAGCCCGTGCGATATCCGTTGGATCGTCAAGGCTGAGGCGACGCGATAACAGCCATTGGATGGAGAGACCATTAGCATTGGGGCCCACGCATATGTGTGTGTTGTTCAATTAAGGTTTTAAGTTAAATAAGGTTCAACGACAAAGTGGAAGTTTGTAAATATATTACATATCATCAAGTGTTTTAATATTTGACTGAATACAATACAGCTTGTATATGTAATGACCGTGTGCGTGGAGTAAATGAGAGCAAAAATGAGATTATGACTTGATTGATATATATTACAATATCTAATATATTAAAGTGGAATGTGCGCATAAGAATGGCCTGGAACTGATTATAAGTTTAATGCATATGGATGCATTTTGAAATGCCTAAGGTTTAAAAACAAAGTCGAGGGTTAATTCAGATATATATAGTCCCATATGAAATATTGTAAAGATTGAAATATGAATGTGTATGGAAAAGGAAAAAGAAGAGGAGAGCGTGCAGAGATGAAAGTTCGGTTAATAGGAATATGTACATGAATGAAGTGAACAGGTGGAATATGTAGATGACAGTGAACAAAGAGTATGCAGAACAGTTTCTTAACAACAACAGGAAAAGACAAATCTAGTAAAGCCAAAATCCAGAAAAGGAGTTGAGTGAAATTGAAATGTGTAATTAAAAATGTGAATGTAAATTTTGTAATTATTTTTTATTGTTTGTGATGCAAAGGCAAGTATCCTAAGGAAAGTAAAAATCCCACTGTAGCATGGAAATTTGTACATATTGTTATAATTTTAAAATTGAGTTGGATAAAGAAATAAGAAGATAGAAGCCAAAGAGTCACGACTGTTCACTCCAAATTCCTTGTGAAATACAAACAGTCATGTGAGAATCTCTATATATAATATCAATTTGATATGCAAAAAGAGATGTTAGAGAGATCAAATATAGAGAAGGCAGAGTATAGAAGTGTAAGGCAGAGAATATTAAGAAAAGAAGAGCAGAAAGAGAATCTACAGAACAGAGCTGATATTTGAGGTAAATCAGCAAACATTCAGTTTGATAAATTGAGGAAGTTGGAGCTTCCCTATCAAGTTGCAGCTTGATAGCTATCAGTTGTAGCTAACTGAGGTTGGAGCCTCCTATAGGTTGGTGCCTGCAGAAAATTGAAGGGATTTGGTTCTTCCTTGCAAGTTGTAGCTTGTAGAATTGAGGTAGGAGCCTCCTGTAGGCTGGTGCCTGTAGAAAAACAGCGGTGAGAGGGATTTGGAGCTTGCCTTTGCATCACAACAACAATAAGATGTGGTTTTCTCCCTTTATGGGTTTCCACTTATATCTGGTGTCTCTGTGCATAATGTTTATGTGTTGATCTGATTTATATCATCTTCTTAATACCTGCTGCTCTCATATTAAGTCTGTTGTTATATTATATTAATACTTGCTGCTCACATTCTAAGATTACTCACATATTAAGTTGGACATGAAATGAAGGTGTAAATCAGGTTTAATAAAAGTTTAAAATATTATGAATGTGTTAAACTGATTCACCCCCCCCCCCTCAGTTTAACTAAGAGTTCAACAATAATTCACTAAGGAATCAGTTAATGTGTTCATGTTTCTTGAAATGTGTTGATATTGAATGAAATAAAAATGTCTTTCTAAAAGTCAAACTCTTAGGAATGTACGATGCAGTGTAGGATTTATGACAGTATAAACACTAGTAAGTTACAGTACCACAAGTTGTGAGTCTAACCTAATGATGATGTGGTTAATACAAAATGAAATGGCATTACAAAGAAGTTCATGTAGAAATTATACAATATGCATGTATATCTTGGATTCACCCGATCTAACAAATTTCTAAAGTTAAATACTGAATCGCTTCTACAAATATTTGCGGAATTAAAAACAGAATCAACAATTACACGAATATGAATAAAGATCAATCACACAAAACAAAGATAATTTCGCGAGGAAAGCTTATAGCTAAAAAACGCCACTATCTTATATTATATATTATATCGTGGATCATGAAACAATTACATACAAAACTCTTCTCACAAGAGCCCTTAATACATTAGCTAATTTTCTCACACTGTCCTACAAAAATTGGAAAATCCCTTAGCCAATTCATTGTCTCCAGAGAGCCTGCCTTCACTGCGCAATCCCTGAATTGATGTAATCTTTCCTGCCTTGACTGTGCAAGTATCATGTGCACATCCAATGTGTGTGTGACTGCATGTGTGCAAGCGGATAATGTCACAACTGATAGTCAACTTCCCTTTCACCTAAAACTCAATTGGGTCTCCAATAGATCTAACATGCATGCATATAATATTATTAAATCCTCAGTTGCATGCGAGATCACTGCTTGTAAATTAATTAATATTTAATTCACTTGAACTCTCACTAGTGTATCTAGCAGTTACAACTAGCACAACTGAGTTTAACTCACTTAATTGAGTTAAACTATTTACAACTTGCACAAACTCATGCACCACTGCACTTCCAACACTGTTACAACTAGAATCACTTAGTTACAACTAGAATTACTCTGCATGTCCCACCAACCAACCTCTAACTCGAGATTCACTTAGCTAACTGATTTTACACTTTAGTTAATTATTTTCAAGTCCACATTGAGAATAGATTATAGTTTAATTTCCATCTAAATTAAGGGATAATAAAAATAGGCATGGACCTAAAAATAGAATTTGGGCCCCACCCTAGTGTAGGTGATTAATTTTCACTAGGATCTTGGGTGCCAAAAGTTTCTTGTTGAATCTCAACACTCCCTCTCAACAAGAAAGGGATTATCCTTCACCTCGATCCTATGTATATGGTATTCGAATTTTCTCATGGTGAGCACCTTCGTTAGAATATCTCCATCTAGATCTTCCGTGGGAATGTACTGAAGCAACATGGTTCTCCTCTACACATAATATCTGAGATTATGGTATTGGATATCTATATGTATAGACCTATCATGAAACATAGGATTAATCAAGAGTTTAATGCAACTCTAATTATCACAATGAATCACTGTCAGATCCATCTGAGAATGAAACAAATCAACCAAGATCTTTCTCATCTAGATAGCCTCACATGTAGCTTGACTTGCTGTCATGTATTCTGCTTCTGCTGAACTGAGTGCCACATATATCTACTTCCTTCTGTACCAATAAAAAACTGTAGATCCAATGCTAAAGATCCCCCCTGATGTGCTCTTTCTGTCCGATGGACTGCCAACCCAATCTGCATCCATGAATCCATGCAACCTCACTCCATATTCCTTTATTTACCATAGACCATACTCTGATGTTCCCCTTACATATCTTAGGACATGCTTCCCCACATTCCAAAAGAGCTTGGCAGGATTAACCATAGCTTGACTCAACTATTTAACCGCATAGAAAATGTATGGTCTCGTGTTCACTAGATACATTAGCGAACCCACTAACTGTCGATAGACAATAGCATCCACTACCTCTCTAGAAGTAGCATTCTCTTTCCTCCAGTTTCATGGAAGAGGAGTATCCATGGGTTTGGAGCTCTTAAACTTACCCAGTATCTCCTTTACATACTTTCCTTGAGATAGAAAAAGTTCACCATCCCACTACCATATTTGAAATCCTAGAAAATAATGAAGGAGGCCCATATCCTTCATTTCGAACTCCCTTCCAAGATCCTCCTTTAATAAGTGTATCAAATGCTCATCACTAGTCAAAATCAGATCATCAAGATAAGGAAACATTGTTGGAAATATGATGCAATATGTTGTCCTTGATGGAAACCTACTTGATGAAGTTGTCCTTGATGGAAACTGACTTGATGAGTTGTCTTTGGATAAGTAACCTATTTATTAATAATGTAAATCTGATGTATCTACAGAGAAGTTTAGAAGTAACACAGAAAGAAATTCCAGTAAGTGCCAGAGTAATGATGAATAAGATATGTCACAAAGCATACGCGGGTTTGTAAAGGAAAAGTAGCGTATGTACGCGGAAAATTACGTACCAAGTAGCATATGCCTATTTCCGCTCTAAATTTATAAAACCCGGGGATATTACCATGGTATTGGCCCATTGTATTGAGCGCTGGATTATCTATTTGATCTCGTCCAGGAATACCATCAGCGGTTGAGTGGTTTTTGTCTCATGGTATTGACAAAGGCTAAATCTATATAAGGAGAAGAAGATCATAGTGCAATGTGTTCATGTGTAAGGGTTGTTAATGAATAAATCTCTCTAAGGAATATCTACATGGATGATCTCTGGTCTTAATTTTTAGATCTGAATCTATGATGCACCTATGGATATGATGAAGGTTCAAGATCTCTAGATCTAGAAATGATGAATCTCTAGGATGTTCTGAAAAAGAAATGATGAAGACCTGGCATAACTCTGATGAAGAATTTGAAGAAATCTGGGTAAGTTTATAGATCTGGTTTGTTCTGCAAAGTTTATCTTTTTCAGATCTATACGCTAGTTTTTCTAGGTAAAAGCACGTATATATGCGGGTTCGCTTCATGAAAGGCGTGTATGGAAGTTAGGGTTTTTGAAGAATAAAATACACAGAAGTATACGCGGGTTGATGTGCAGGAAAGCACGTATGTACGCGGCTTCACTAAAGCAAAGTAGCGTATGCTATCTAAATCAATGTATGTTCAGGGTTGAGTTTGTATCTGCATATCTATTCTGAAGTCTGGTTTTTAATGAATACTTCACTCTGAAGTATTTCTGCATGGAATGGGTAACAGTTTATTGATTGATCTGAATTAATAATGTACCTATGAAGAAAATGATGAAGAGGGATCTCTAGATCTGAAATGACTATGTATTTTCTAGATCTGCTTATGGAATGTTTAGATCTGTGATCTGGCGAATCTTTTCTGAAGTAAAGGGTGAAATCTGAGTTATCTGTTATGAAGAGTTACAGATCTATACGCATGTTCATCTCAGCGAAAGCGCGTATATACGCAGGTTCGTCTCAGCAAAAGTGTGTATACGCAGGTTTGTCTCTGTGAAAGTGCGTATATACGCAGGTTCAGTGAAGTAAAAGCGCGTATGGAATCTAGGGTTTTGCTGAAGTATGTGGAATGAAATGTCTGATCTTTTTTTCTATTTTGATGCTATCTGTCAATGATGTATTCATACAGTTCTGGGTTGTTTGAATGTTGAATATGTTGCTGATTATGTTGATTAAAGATCAAGTTGTTGGTTGATGGAGTTATAAGTTTCAGTTTGATGTATGGAGTGGGTCTAGTCTGAAAATATGATGAAAAGTGGCCTACAAGGTATGTTGTGTGGAAGCTGTTGGATCCAATATGAAAATTGATGAAACGTGGTCCATGGTGGTGCTGAGGGTCAAAGCTCTCAGTTAGGGGGTTGGAGCTCCCTTCCAGTAGTGGCTAGAGAACGAGAGAAGGTTGTAGCCTTCTGCAGGTGGGTGCCTGCATGTTGGTATGAGTCTGCACCAGTACAAAATTGTAAGAAGTTTTCTTTATAATAAATATTGAAGACAGAGATGACAACAGCGGTGGTTTTCTCCCGAATTGGGTTTCCACCTTAAATACTGGTGTTCATGTGTGTTTCTTATTTGTGATGGTTTATTTTTTTATTACTGCAATGCTTACTGCTTACTAAACATCTGATGAATGAATGATGCAATGATCTAAGTAAAGAATTAAATGCATAATAAGATCTCTGGACATACGCAAGTTTTCTTCAGGATATCTGCGTGTATACGCGAGTTGGGTTCAGTAAAGTAGCGTATGTTTTTAATAGAAAGAAAAAGTAAAAATTTTTCAGTCAGCTCTAAATACTGATTCACCCCCCGCTCCCCCTCTCAGTATTTTTCCAACAATTGGTATCAGAGCAGGTCCTTCTGAAAAAGCTTAGCCGCTAGAAGCAAGATCAAACAAGATGAGCAATCAAGATGGAACAGCATCTATCAGGCCTCCACTCTTCAATGGAAACAATTTAATCTTCTGGAAAACAAGGATGAGATCATATCTTTAGTCTCTGGGAGAAGATGTATGGGCTATTGTTGAAGGAGGATATCAATATCCAGCCACAGTACCAACAGATCCAACAGAAAGAAAGAATTATGAAACAAATGCAAAGGCGGTCAATGCTCTATTGGGAAGTCTAACTGAAATAGAATTTGTCAAATTCATGCAGCTGGATACAGCAAAGGCAATATGGGACAAAATAATTCTAAGTTATTAAGGTGATGCAAATGTAAAAAGTGCTAAACTCCAAACTCTCAGAATTCAATATGAGAATCTAAAAATGCATAATGAGGAGAGCATTGCCAATTTATTTTTACGTCTTGATGATATTGTAAATCGTATGAGAAATCTGGGAGAAACAATAACCGAATATACTTTGGTTGAGAAATTTTTAAGATCACTAATGGCAAAATTTGAGTCAAAAGTTTCTGCTCTTGAAGAAAAGCAGGATCTTCAAAATCTTACTGTGGTGCAACTTCATGGAATACTAACTGCATGTGAAATGAGAAGAGGAGGACCATCTAAAGTAAAAGAAGCCATCTTTAGAGCTTCTACAAAATGGAAAGAAGTACAAGAGACAGAAGGATCAGGGTATATCTCAGAAGAAGATGAGGTAAATTTTGTAAAGAAACTCCAACTTGGTACAGGATGGTTCATAGGTAAGCTTCCTTTCAAATGTTTTGCTTGTGGAAGAGTTGGTCATTATGCTGCTAAGTGTCCTCATAAAGAAACACATGAAAAAGGGAAGGAAGTAGCAAGAAGGAATAAGAATCAGTTTAACACTAGAAAAAATTACTATACTCATGAAGACAGTGATGGGTTATCTGATAGTGAGGAAGAATGTGAATAAGATCTTAGACTTCTCATGGAATTTGAAAAGGAATCTAGAGAAGAAAAAGATACTTTTATGGATGCTTTATAGGACAATGATTTTCTTGATGAATTCAATCAACTCAAAATATGCTTAGAAGAAAGTAAAATATCCATAGAAACTCTGAAAAATCAGCTTGAAGAAAAGGAGAAACACAATGAGAAATTAGAATGTGAAATAGTAAGTCTAAGAAAAGAAATTGAGAAAGTGAGGACTTTGAATCTTAGATTTGCTAAAGGATCTGAAACCTTAGATGAGATTATCAAGGTACAATGTTCTCCTCTTATAAAGACAGGTCTTGGATATATCGAAGAATCTTCTCAGGCTTCAGCACCAAATTATCTAAAAGCAGTTATAGCTAGTATACAACATTCTGCCACTCAGCAAGGGAATAAAGAATCTTTACAGGTAAATCATGATCATCTCAATTCAAATAACACTAACAGAATATCTTTCAAAGAAACACCAATCAACAGGTAAATTCAAGTTGAATATTTCATGATCGTAGAAATTTCTTCTTCAATGGACAATGTTTCTCATGTCACAATTTTGGTCATAAAGTTGTTCAAAAAAAAAAAAAAATCATGACAAGAGAAGCAAGGAAGAAAAGGATTGATATTGGAACAAAGAAGAATACCTATAAAAACTTTTCTCCTCTTCAAAATGAAGTTGAATGTGCTTATTGCGATAAATTTGGCCATGAAGAATCTGAATGCAGGAGCAAAGTTCAGCCAAAAGAGCATTTTCCTTCAAGCTCCAAAGTGTGGAAAAAGAAGGAATTACATGTTGAAAATTGTGGCAGAGCTTTATTTGCAGAAGGTGAATAAAACCAACGGTACATTGATAGTGGATGCTCAAAACACATGACAGGTGACAAAAACAAACTTCTTGCATATAGTGCTCTGGAAAAGGAAAATAATGTTACATTTGGAAAAGATACTCCTGCTGTCATTAAGGGAAAAGGGTATGTTTTTATAAAAGAAAAGGTGAAAGCTAATAATGTCATGTATGTGGATGGATTAAAGCATAACCTGTTAAGTGTAAGTCAAATGCGTGATCAAGGAACAGAATTTGTCTTTAGTTGAACAGAATGTGTGGTACGTGATCTTGATACAGGTAAAACAATTATAAAAGGAAAAAGAACTCCAAGCAACCTGTATGTATTGAAGAACTGCAAAGAACAATATTACTTGAGTAAATCTTCAGAAAACTGGCTATGGCATAGAAGGTTGGGGCATCTGAGCTTCTCTCAAATCAACAAATCAAGCAGGCTTAAAGTTTTTCGTGATCTTTCCAATATTACTCTACCTGAAAATATCATATGCAAATCTTGCCAATTCGGTAAGCAAACCAGAGTGAAATTTAATACCAAGGAAGGATCATCAAGTAAGCCTCTTGACCTCATTCATACTGACATATGTGGACCTATAAGGAAAAATTCTCCACGTGGTGAACAATACTATATCTTATTTATTAATGATTTCTCTAGAATGTGTTGGATTGGGTTGATTAAACACAAAGATGAAGCATTTGAGAAATTTCAGATCTTCAAAGCACTGGTTAAAAATGAATTAGATCTAAAAATCAAGTGTCTTAGATCTGATCGAGGAGGAGAATATACATCAGATGAATTCCTTGAATTTTGTGAACAACATGGCATAAAAAGACAATCTTCTGTAGCTGGCACTCCACAACAAAATGGTGTAGCAGAAAGAATGAATAGAACAGTTCAACAAATGACTAGAGCTATGCTTGATGATTCCAGAACACCTGACACATTTTGGGGAGAAGCAGCACATACAGCGGTAAATATTCTTAACAAGGAACATGTTCGTGTAAATAGTGATAAAACTCCATATGAACTTTGGTATGGTAATCCTCCCACTGTGAAGCATTTTAGAGTTTTTGGAAGAAAATTCTTTATAAAAAATAATGACGAAAAACTTGGCAAGTTTGAACCCAGAGCAGATGAAGGAATTCTTCTTGGTTACTCCTCTAGGAGTAGAGCATATAAATGTTACAATAAAAGACTTCGGAATATTGTTGAAAGTATTGATGTTGTTATTGATGAGTCTCCTGCAGCTCCAAAAGAAGAAAAACAAACAACAAATGAAGACTATGGTGACATATATCCTTCTAAATCAAATAGAAATGATATAGACAATGAACCCAATGAAGAACCCGAAGATGATTTATCTGAAAAAGCTCCATCTAGATATGTTCAAAAGAATCATCCAAAATCTCAAATTTTGGGGGAAAAGGGATCAGGTGTACAAACAAGAAGGACTCTTGTGGGATCTTCTAGCTATCTGGCATTTCTATCCACTATTGAACCACAAAATGTCAATCAAGCAAGCAAATATGAATGTTGGATTCAAGCCATGAATGAAGAACTTGATCAAATTGAAAATAATCACACTTGGGAATTAGTACTAAGACCTCATGACAAAAATGTCATTGGAACTAAATGGATATTCAAAAACAAGTTAAATGAGAATGGGGATGTTATAAGAAATAAAGCTATAATTGTTTGCAAGGGGTATGCTCAACAAGAAGGTATAGACTTTGAAGAAACTTTTTCTCCTGTAGCTAGACTTGAAGCCATAAGAATGTTTCTTGCTTTTTCAAGCTTCCAACAAATCAAAGTTTATCAAATGGATGTTAAATCTTCTTTTCTCAATGGTGATCTAGAAGAAGAAGTCTATATAGAACAACCAGAAGGATTCATATTGGGAAATGATGAAAAACTTGTTTGTAGACTTAAAAAGGATCTATATGGTCTCAAACAAGCTCCAAGGGCATGGTACTATCGTCTTGACAAATATCTTCATCAACAAGGATTTTCAAAGGGGTCTGCTGATAGCAACTTATACACAAAAACTGAAAATGATAAACTATTGATTGTGATTGTATATGTTGATGATATCATTTTTGGAAGTAATGAAGAGTCTATGAGTCAGAAATTTGCTTCTGTTATGCAGCAAGAATTTGAAATGTATTTACTTGGGGAACTAACATTCTTTCTTGGCTTGCAAGTGCAACAAGCAACAAATGGCATATTCTTATCACAAGAAAAATATCTTAAGCAAATTCTGAAGAAGTATGGCATGGAAGAGTGCAAACCTGTAAGTACACCAATGATAACCGGATGTAATCTGAGTTCTCATGATGATTCTCCCACGGTGAATCAACCAGAATACAGATCTATGATAGGAAGTCTACTTTATCTCACTGGGACTAGACCAGACATTATGCATGCAGTTGGGATTTTTGGACGATTCCAAGCTAATCCAAAAGAGTCTCATCTTCAGGCTGTCAAAAGAATATTCAAATATCTACAAGGAACTCAAGACTTTGGACTATGGTATCCAAAGAATGGTGATCTCACTCTTCATGCTTACACTGATGCAGATTGGGCTGGAAATGTTGATGATCGGAAAAGCACTAGTGGTGGTGCATTCTATATGGGGCCCCAGTTAGTATCTTGGTTCAACAAGAATCAAAGCTCTATTGCCTTATCTACAGTAGAAGCAGAATATGTGGCTGCGGCATCATGTTACACTCAACTTCTTTGGATGATGCAAACCTTACAAGACATTCAAATCAAATTTTCACCTCCTATCTCCATTATGTGTGATAATACAAGTGCCATCAGTATCTCAAAGAATCCTGTTATGCATTCCAAGACCAAGCACAATCCCATCAAGTATCACTTCTAACGTGAAAAAGTGCTTGAACAAAAGGTGAAGTTGGAGTATGTTCCCTCCAAAGAACAAGTTGCTGATATATTTACCAAACCGTTACCCAGGGAAGCGTTCGAATATCTCAAACAAATGTTGGGAGTAGTATCTGCCATGCAGAAGATCAAATCTGCTTAAATTCAGAAGATTAAATTGGATACGCGGATTTCCTGAAGGACAGTCACGTATATACGCGAGTTTATACACAAAAAACCGCGTATGGGTGTTTGCTGACAAATTTTTTTCTATTTCAGCATTCTTCAGCATAGCTATGGTGCTGTTGGGTATCTCTGGTGATGTTCCTGGCTCATTCTCTAATACTTTTGATGAATATGCCTTGATTATTTGCTGTTGGAAAGTGTTCAGGATGCACAGGCTAAGGGGAAGCTTTGGTCATATGGAAAGGATGCATTGTTGGCATTCTAATTATTTGTTGTGGTCTGATCTCATGCTTGAGATTCTTTGGTCTTGATTGTATAAGTTATTTCTATATTTTGATGAAAAGGTTATACCTATGATGTAAATTTTTATATTCAGTCATGTAAGGACTTCTTCAAATTTGTAAACCCACTTGGTTGGGTAATTGAGTCAAAATGTGTAAACCCACTTGGTTGGGTACTTGATTCACATATGTAAATCCACTTGGTTGGATCATTGATGTAAGTATGAGTCCTTGGTGATAGGAAAGGTCATAGAGTCAAGTACTTCATTGAAAAATATGTTTGAAGTTTTAGCATGAACTCAGGGGGAGCAAGCATGGTAACTTCAGTGCACATTAGATCTATAGATTTGGTTTTGATCCGCCCTTTGCCCTTGATGTCAAAGGGGGAGAGTATCATGGTGTTTGAATAATAGTTATAATCAATGTATCTATCTATTCTGGTGATCAAACACCATCATGGTTGCCATCAAGTCCAAAGGGGGAGATTGTTGGCAATATGATGCGATATGTTGTCCGTGATGGAAACCTACTTGATGAAGTTGTCCTTCATGGAAACTGAATTGATGAGTTGTCTTTGGATAAGCAACCTATTTGTTAATAATGTAAATCTGATGTATCTACAAAGCAGTTCAGAAGTAACAAAGAAAGAAATTCCAGTAAGTGCCAGAGTAATGATGAATAAGATATGTCACAAAGCATACGCGGGTTTGTAAAGGCAAAGTAGCATATGTACACAGAAAATTACGTACCAATTAGCATATGCCTATTTGCACTCTAAATTTATAAAACCAGGGGACATTACCATGGTATTGGCCCACTATATTGAGCGTTGGATTATCTATTTGATCTCGTCCAGGAATACCATCAGCGGTTGAGTGGTTTTTGACTCATGGTATTGACAAAGGCTAAATCTATATAAGGAGAAGAAGATCATAGTGAAATGTGTGCATGTGTAAGGGTTGTTAATGAATAAATCTCTCTAAGGAATATTTGCATGGATGAAATCTGGTCTTAATTTTTAGATCTGAATCTATGATGCACCTATGGATATGATGAAGGTTCAAGATCTCTAGATCTAGAAATGATGAATCTCTAGGATGATCTGCAAAAGAAATGATGAAGACCTGGCACAAGTCTGATGAAGAAATTGAAGAAATATGGGTAAGTATATAGATCTGGTCTGTTCTGCAAAGTTTATCTTTTTCAGATCTATACGCTAGTTTGTCTAGGTAAAAGCGCGTATATACGCGGGTTCGCTTCATGAAAGGTGCGTATGGCAGTTATGGTTTTTGAAGAATAAAATACACATAATTATACGTAGGTTGATGTGTAGGAAAGTGCGTATGTATGCGGCTTCAGTAAAGAAAATTAGCATATGCTATTTGAATCAATGTCTGTTCAGGGTTGAGTTTGTATCTGCATATCTATTCTGAAGTCTGGGTTTTAATGAATACTTCACTCTGAAGTATTTCTACATGGAATGGGTAACATTTTATTGATTGATATAAATTAATAATGTACCTATGAAGAAAATGATGAAGAGGGATCTCTAGATCTGAAATGACTATGTATTTTCTAGATCTGTTTATGGAATGTTTAGATCTGTGATCTGGCGAATCTTTGCTGAAGTAAAGGGTGAAATCTGAGTTATCTATTCTGAAGAGTTACAGATCTATACGCATGTTCATCTCAGCGAAAGCGTGTATATACACAGGTTCGTCTCAACAAAAGCGCGTATACGCAGGTTTGTCTTTATGAAAGCACGTATATACGCAGGTTCAGTGAAGTAAAAGCGCGTATGGAATCTAGGGTTTTGTTGAAGTATGTGGAATGAAATGTCTGATTTGTTTTGTTGTTTTACTGTTATCTATCAATGATGTATTCATACAGTTTTGGGTTGTTTGAATGTTGAATATGTTGTTGATTATGTTGATTGAAGATCAAGTTGTTGGTTGATTGGTTGATGGAGTTATAAGTTTCAGTTTGATTTATGGAGTGGGTCCAGTCTGAAAATATGATGAAAAGTGGCCTACAAGGTATGTTGTGTGGAAACTATTGGATCCAGTATGAAAATTGATGAAACGTGGTCCATGGTGGTGCTGAGGGTCGAAGCTCTCAGTGAGGGGGTTGGAGCTCCCTTCCAGTAGTGGCTGGAGAATGATAGAAGGTTGCAGCCTTCTGCAGGTGGGTGCTTGTGTGCTGGTATGAGTTTGCACCAGTAAAAAATTGTAAGAAGTTTTCTTTATAATAAATATTGAATACAGAGAGGACAGCAGCGGTGGTTTTCTCCCGAATTGGGTTTCCACCTTAAATACTGGTGTTCATGTGTGTTGCTTATGTGTGATGGTTTATTCTATTATTATTGCACATGCTTACTGCTTACTAAACATCTGATGAATGAATGATGCAATGATCTAAGTAAAGAATTAAATGCATAATAAGATCTCTGGACATACGCAAGTTTTCTTAAGGATATCAGTGTGCATACGCGAGTTGGGTTCAATAAAGTAGCGTATGTTTTTAAGAGAAAGAAAAAGTAAAAAGTTTTCAGTCAACTCTAAATACTGATTCACCCCCCCCCCCCTCTGAATATTTTTCCAATAAAAATGATCAATATATTACCCTCAACCACGATATGGCATAGTTTTGCATCTGCTTCACTTTTGGTGAAGCTAAGTCCTGTGAAATAATTTTCTATCTGAGTGTACCAAGCACGGGGTTCTTTCTTCAACCCATAAAAATATCTTCTGAGCCTGCACACATGCGACTCATTGTTAAAGATATAAAAACCTTTAGGATGCTCTATGTACACCTCTTCCTCAATGATCCCGTTGAGAAACGTAGTTTTCACATCCATCTGATGAATGTGCCAGCCCATCTACGCTAAGAGTGCAAGGATGGTCCTTATGGAAGAGTACCTTGTGATAGGAAAAAGAGTCTCATCATAATCTATCCCCTCGATCTGTGAGAAACCCTGAGCCAAAAATATAGACTTGTATTTCTCCACACTCCACTCAGCAGATTGCTATACATTGCAGATCCATCTCAAACCTGCCACTGATTTGTCAATCGGTCTTGGGACAATTTCCCATGCACTGTTTTTGATAATGGATTCATACTCCTCCACCATTGCATCAACCTAAGTAGGCTACTGCACTGCTTCCTGTAAGGAATATGGTTTAGTCACAATACATTTTCTCATAAGAGCCATGTATCTAGTAAATTAGTCAAGAGAATATCTCTATCTCCGCTGTGAAGTAGGGGCTCCTACATTCTCTCCAGCATCAAGTCTCAGTCTATCAGCTTCCATGGTGCACTTTATGCCATTTTTGATGGATGGCTCTGCATGAGTGGCTTCCTCCACTCCATGAACCTCCTCATGTGGCTAATCCACATCTTGAGTATCAACTTTGGGAACCAACAGTTCCCCCTCATCATGCAATTCCATCTCCCTCTCAAGGGACAACCGCATGGCTTTCCCCTCATCAAATTTTATATCCCGTCGCACAATAGTCATTCTCATGTTTGGAAAATACACATGAAAATTATGGGGTGTTTCTTTGTACCCCACAAAAATCGCAACTTTAGCAGTCGGTTCCAGCTTCTTCCTGGATTCCTTGGTCACATGCGCATAAACAAATGAGCCAAAAATCTTAAAGTGTTAAACATCCGATCTCTTACAAGTGAAATCTTCTTCAGGTGTACTCATGCCAAGTACTCTATGAGGACAATGATTTTTCACATAAACTGCAGTGTTGCATGCTTCCACCCACAAATGCATTGTTAGGCCCTGATCATGCAACATTGCTCATGTTGCACCCACGATCGTTCTGTGCTTCCTCTCCGCGACCCCATTCTGTTGTGGGTTATGAGGTGCTATGAGTTCTCTTCGAATTCCTTCTTTGCTACAGAAGTTCTTGAGTTTGTTAGAGATATATTCTCCACCATTATCGCTCCTAAGAGCCTTCACTTGCTTCCTCGACTCTTTCTACACCAATGCCTTAAACTCACAGAAATTATAGAATGTTTGATCTTTCTTCTGCATGAAGAAGATCCAACATTTATGAGAAAAATCATCAAAAAATATTACATAGTACTTATGTTTTGTTGTTGAAGCAACCAAGAATGGTCCACACACGTCTGTGTGAACTCTCTCAAGGATCCCCGAAGCATGGTCATCCTTCTCATGAAAGGTGGAATTTACATACTTTCCCATGGTGGAACCCTTGCACTAATCTAACTGAGCAAGTGTTCCCATTGGAAATACAGTACAAATTTGCTACATGACTTTCAAGGCTCCATGATGAAGATGGACCAATCGCCCGTGCCATAATTTGCCCTCATCCTGGCCCACCACTTTATCCGCCTTACCCATCATGGTAGTGCAGCCATATAACTCCATATTTTCAATATTCTTAACTCGAATCCCTATCCTCTTGGCTTGACCCATTTTTTTATGTCGTAGGAAATATTTTTCATCACTAAAAACAACATCATAGCCTCTGTCCTCCAACATTATGAATGAGACCGATTTTTTCTTGAGACCTGGTACATGCATTACATATTTTAATTGAAATTTTTTACCTGACTGCCTATGAAAGGCAATGGTACCAATCCTGATATCACTGTATCGTCCGTCATCACCCATCTCAATATGCATCTAGAGATCTTTCTCCTCCAAGTCACTGAAAATTTCCTTGTCTCCCGTCATGTGCAAGGAAGTGCCACTATCCAAATACCACACCAATCCCAATGAACTTGACACCATGCATGTAATCAAGGAGAAGTCAAGCTCAAATTGCAAGGCAAAGGCCTCACCAGCTACAACTCCAACAACCTTCTTGTTATTCTTCTTTTGTGGACAATTAGTAGCAAAATTACCATGTTCGTGACAGTGAAACACTTCACCTTGGAAATGTCCTGCTTCTTGCCTTTAGAATCAAATTTAGAATGGAATTTCTTCCCCTACCCTTTTTTCGCCTTGGTAGCCAAAGCACAATCCACTTCATCATCATTCTTTGATGAAGAGCCATTTCAGGTGTTCTTCCTGAACTCCTCCTGCACCAGATCCGACCACATTCGTTTCCAATCCGAAACTTTTTCTCCTCCATTGAAAAAGTCTTCATAATTGTGCCAACTCTTAGGAATTCCTAGGAGAGCCAAACTCATCAAATCATCATCAACTACTGTTATTCTCACACTCCCCATTTCATCCCCACATTGGACAAACTTTGTGAGATACTTTGGAATGGTGTCGCCCTTTTCCATATTGATCTTCCTGAGTTTATCTTTGAGTGTCAATTTCCTATGGTCTATGTTTCTTTGGAATAGATCTGTCAAATACTTCCACATAGAATATGGTGTGGCTTTTCAATGGAGGCTTGAGACAATGTGGTCTCGTACTCCCTCCAACAGGATCCTCCTCGCCTTTGCCACTTTATTTTTCCTTGCATAAGGATTGGCAGTATCTGCAACATCTATATTTGGAACATCTTTTTTAATGAATTCCTTCAAGCCATTGTCTTCGAGTACTACCTCCATCCTATCCTTCCAAGAAATGTAGTTTGTTCTGCCCTTGAGTGCATACTCTAACCTCAATCCATTGAAAGCCATTTCGATCTTGAATCAGCTTTAGCACCGAGAAAGTATTTCTGCAAATTTGAATTCTATCCAGTCATAAACTCAACTCCTACTTGACTTCTGCAATTACTTGTGCTCTGATACCATGTAGAAATTATACAATATTAATGTTTATCTTGGATTCACCCTATCTAAAAATTTTGTAAAGTTAAATACAAAATCAATTCTACAAATCTTTGCAAAATTTAAAACACAATCACCAATTACATGAACATGAAGAAAGATCAATCACACACAAAACAGATAATTTCCACAGGAAAGCTTATAGCTAAAAACTACACTATGTTATATTGTATATTATATCATGGATCATGAAACAATTACATACAAAACTCTTCTCACAAGAGCCTTCGGTACATCAACTAATTGTCACACACTGTCATACAAAAATTGGCAAATATCTTAGCCAATTTACTGTCTCCAGGCAACCTACCTTCACTACGCAATCCCTGCTGAATGCAATCACTGAATTGATGCAACCCTACCTGCCTTGACTATGCAAGTATCATGGGCACATCTAAAGTGTGTGGTATTGCATGTGTGCAAGAGGATAATGTCACAACTGATATTCAACTCCCCTTTCCCCTAGAACTCAAATGGGTCTCCACTGGATCTAAAAATCATGTAGCTAATATTAGTAAATCCTCAGTTCATGTGAGATCATTGATTGTGAATTAATTAATATTTAATTCACTTGATATCTCACTAGTGTATCTAACAGTTACAACTAGCACAACTGAGTTTAGCTCACTCAACTGAGTTAAACTATTTACAACTTTCACAAACTCATGCGCCACTGCACTTCCAACTCTGTTAGAACTAGAATCAGTCAGTTACAACTAGAATTACTTTGCATGTCCCACCAACCAACCTCTAACTCGAAATTCACTTAGTTAACTGATTTTAAACTTTAGTTAAATATTTTCAAGTCCACATTGGGAATAGATTACAGTTTAATGTCCATCTAAATTAAAGGAAAATAAAAATAGAAATGCACCTAAAAGTAGCATGTGGGCCCCACCCTAGTGTAGGTGCTTAATTTTCAGTAGGATCAAAGGCACCAAAAAATTTCTTGTTGAATCTCAACAGTTCAATCAACGTGCTATACTCAGCGATATTTTTTGTAGATCGATCGATACAAATCCTTTGAAAACTCAATAACTCACCGTTTGGACCGGAAATGGCCCACATTGTAGCTGACAGATTTTGCATACTACGACTAGCACCATTAGCATACCAAACGAATGGTTCCAAAGATTCAAACATCTGTGATGAAATGTAAAGTAGATTACAAACTTCAAGAAAACTCTAGAAAAACAAACTAAGACAGTAAATGAAAATCAACAACATATATACAATATAATACAATAGTTCATTATGCTCATGTTTAACCATAGTAATGTTTTAGATACAACCCATTTCAGGGCTAAGCTAACGGAATTCCATCTTAATCTACCAACTCGTGGGTTTTAGCAAGAACTCTTTTGACAATATAGGGGCCATGCCATAACGGCTCAAATTTCCCTGTACCTATTACATCAGTTTTCTGATCATAAAGAAGGACCAGGTCACCCTATGAGAAGATGTGAGGTTGGAATTGCTTGTCGTATTGTACATTTATACGTCTCTTATGCTATTCTTTTTCCAATGTGGCTTCATGACGCATTTCATCAAGATGGGTGAGGTTAAAAAGATGTGCTTCTACAGAATAGGTGTCAAGTAACAGGTCGATTGCAATTTTTAACGACGGTATTTCACATTGGATTGGCAGGATAGCTTCCAGACCATGCACCAATTGAAAGGGGATAAATCTGGTTGCATTTCTCACTGAGGTTTGGTATTCCCACAAAGCCAAGTACAGGATCGAATTCTAATTTCGTTTATGAACTCCTATCATTCGTTGAAGCATTCGTTTAAGAATATTTTTAATAGCATCAACTTGTCCATTTGATTGTGGATAATAAGGAGTAGAACTATCATGTGAAAATCATAATTTGGCAGTCAAATCATTCATCATATGATTGTGAAAATGCAAACCATGATCTGTTACTATAGCCTGGGGAACACCAAACCGTGAAATGACATGATTAAAGAAAAACAATGGAGTTTTTTGTTATGTGTTATTAAATGTAGGAGTCACTTCGGCCCACTTGGTAAAGTAGTCTACTACGATAATAATATAACCATGCTCCCCAGACAAATGAGGGTTACAGGTCATGAAATCAATTCCCATTTTTCAAATGGTCCAACAGAGACAATAAGATGCATTGGCATTGGCGGTTTGCAGACTTTATGATCATGCATGAAAACTTCTAACTGTGAGGACACAGTCACGAAATATGGTGGGCCAAAAGTAACCGGTATGGAGTATCTTCTACATATTAGAGTATCCAGAAAAGTGTCCACCAAAAGCCCCAGCATGACAATCATTTAAAACCTTTTTGGTCTCCTCATAAGTGAGGCACCTTCTTAAAGTTGTATCGATACCACGACGATAAATTGTATCGCCAATGATCAGATAATCTTTGGCTTAGTATCGAATACGTCATTGATCAGAGTGAGAGGTATCAGGCTGAAAATTTTGGGTCTAGAGATAAATGATGAAATCCCCATACCAAGGATTAGATGATCCGATCAAAAATAGAGACTCATCAGGAATATATGGTTCTGATGTAGTAGTAGTACTATCAGAGGGAAGGTTGCAGAGAAGCTCAACTAAAACTAAAGACTTCATTGACTTGGATTTGATGAATTCCAAATCAAACTCCTGCAAAATGACAATCCATTTTGAATAATTTTCCCCCAGCAATTGACGTGATAAAATGTAAGTCATGGGGTTGCAATCCTAAATGACAATGGTCTTCTGGAATAGGAAATAGTGGTGAAATATTTGCACAGCTTGAACAACTACCGAGGCAAGATTTTATACATATGAATACTTCACTTTTGTATCATTGAGATTACGACTCAAATAATAGATCAGATTTTCTATCCCATTTTCTACTTGGACCAATACCATAGCAATGGTCATATCAGTCGTGATGATATATAAGAAATAATTGCTTTGATAATTGGGGGGATACATTAATGATGCCCAAACAAGTGTATCCTTGACAACATCAAAAGAAGCTCTTGAAACCTTATTCCAATGGAAGGGAATCCCCTTCTTCAAGAGCTGAGTAAATCTTTTAGCCATTTCGGTTTAGTTTGGTACGAACCTCCTTAGGAAGTTATCCTTTCCCTAAAGTTTCTGTAACTGAAGAAAATTTAATGGCGTAGGAAAATAAAGAATGGTCTGCACCTTCAGTGGTTCAATTTGAATTCCTTCTTTTGAGACGAAGAATCCTAGCAAATGACTAGAACCAACATAAAACACACATTTATGTGGATTGAGGAGTATTTTTTAGTGTCGGCATCGTAAAAAGATAGCTCTCAAATGCATCGGGTGATTAGTTCAGTTTTGTGAATGCGCGCGTAAATTGTATAGATAGGGTTGAATAATGTGCTTGACATCATTGAAAGCATAATCCATTGTTCTCTGAAAAGTTGCCCCAACATTATTTAAACTAAACAGGAGTTTCCGATAAGCGACTGTGCTTTAGGGACAAATGAATTTTGTCTTATATTGGTCCTCTAGGTGGATATTGATTTGATTTTAGACATAAAATCCATCCATAAATGAAAATATTTCGTATCCATCATAATCGTCAATGATATGGTCGATACAAGGAGTAGGATAGTTGTCTTTTGGACAAGCAAGATTGACATCCTGATAATCGACACACACTCTGATGGTCCCTTTTTTTTCATAACAAGAACAATGTTGGAAACCTAATCAGTTAGAGGACAGGGTAAATGAAACCAGCACGTAAAAGTTTTTTAACTTCTGCTTTAATGGCAGAGGCCTTCTTTGGATGAACAAGACAAAGGTTTTGACGTACCAGTTTGACACCAGGGTACATATTAATGGTGTGTTCAACAATACTAGTATCTATGCATGGAATTTCCTCATAATACTAAGAAAATACATCATGAAATTCACGAAAGAGAGAGCGATATGTTTCTAGTTCTAATGGAGAAAAAGACACGTCAACATGACTTTTTTTTACAATGTGGTAGAAATATTGATATAAATCGTTTCTTCAATATTTGATAAATTTCGCTCAAATTCAATTGCATTAATGCGAAAATAATTCTAAAATAATGTTTTTATTGATGGGTGATATAGTTCAATAATATTATCTTCTTCGTAATCTTGAATATGGGAGTGATGATGATGATCTTCCCATGGTTCTCCTTCTGGCATCATGGATTCCACAATATTCTCATCTTTCAAGAAAGTGAATGAAAAAGGACCAGATGGAGTACCAAAATCTAATGAATGATCAACGCAAACAACCAACGACGATGACTTCAAATTCGCCACCCAATCCATGTAGATTGATTTCTATGCCATCTCGATTGGAATGGGTGGTATAAATTCATCCAATGTAACAACTTCAGAATCACTCGTAATATTTCTTAAGCCAGATGGAGTGGAAGATATAATGTAGTAGGTCTCTATGCTTGCAATTTATACCGACATCATAGGTGGCGGTAATGAAAAGGTTCCCATTAGGGTGGAATCCTTTAAGATTCCTACACCAATGTTCTAATGTGCTAGTTGGGGTGTGTGAACTAACAAAATGCTTCCAGTTACATGGGAACCGAAGGAAAATAAGGATAGATGGTTGATGACTATGATATCACCTTTATGTGGAAAGGCTATCATTCTAAAATATGTAGAAATGATTGCTTTCATAGAATATACCCATGTCCTTCTGAGTAAAATGTTGCAGTCAAGGGGTCTGTCAATGACCTCAGCTTCAACATTCATTGTTTTTCCCCCTAGTTCAACATGCATGTTATTGATAATACCCAAAGGCTTATATGTACGTTCATCGAAAGCTTTCAAAGTTGTAGGCAATTGAGATAGGCGCGGCGAGTCAAGTGACTTCCAATAGTTTAGAGAAATAATGCACGTAGATTCTCCCTTATCAATAATAGTACAATGAATGAGGTGATTGAGAACATTTACTTGGATGGAGAATGCCAATTCTGCTGGTAATTGTGGTACATAGCCTGTATGATTAAATACTACAAGATTCGAATCTACCAGATCGATTCCACCAATTGCCGACAACAAATCCTTCTTTTGGGAAGGAAAATTTTAAAGCACCTCAAGCAATGAAATATTTGAAGGGGATTGAGCTAAACCTTCAACTATATTATAATTTTGAGCAGCTTGGGCTCGAGGATTAAATGTCTATTTATGAATGACTCCCTTTGGTGGCTTTATTGTCAATTCAGGAATAGCAGTTGGCAGTATCGATTCCATAGACATATTCGTGGTCAAGGTAGTAGGTTGATCAATATCCGGACTACCATAATAATTGTTACGTGTTGAAACTTAAACATCAGTCGATGGATTCGTGATAGAAAACATAAGCACTTGGTAGCTAGAAGTTGGATCTGTATCAACCATATTTGTGTTCGGATTCAGAAATGGATCTGTCAATACTGCGGATGTATGTGGGGTCTTAACCAATTTTGAGACTTCAGCATGGTGAAGATAATATCAAACAAAGTACTCCTCATTACAGACTATACAAGGGTAATGAGGTTTCTAATTTCCAGTCGATTGATCATATGATCATTCCTATGGGGTAGAAGTTTTCTTTTTCTTTGATTTCCTTTTTTTCTTATTTTTGGGTTGCTTGTCACTTTTTCCTTTTTCAGATGACACGACATGGATTTCGGAAGAAGGAACAAGATCAGAAGCAGTAGAGTGATCTGTGCTTGCAATACCATTCATACCGTCTCTAGCATGAGAGTCCTTATATGGAGGAGGAACAATAAAATTAGATCACGATGCATTGGAAATTTTCTCGTAGAGCGTGCCAGATTGAGTATAAATCAAATCTAAGTACTGGTCACAAGCAATGGCCTGATATTTAGTTACTATGCTACCCTTAGACACATCCACAGTTATATATGGTAATAGGGACTTAATGAACCATTTAGCAAGGTGTTGATTAGGAAAACATGTCTTAACCATTCTACGATGACGACGCCACTCTTGAATATGATCAGAAATGTGAGTAGCATTAGTCTGTTTAAAATTTGTCAAGAGTTCCATTCTAGTTTCATATCATATGGGTAGCTGAAAGTGGGTCAAAAATATAGTATCTAGGGTAGTGAAACTATTAAAATAAGCTCTTGGTAAATCAATGTACCATTTCGTAGATATACCGATAAGCATACGTTGGAAAAGACGTAGTTTAATGGAGTCATCATTTAGGGAGTTAAATGAACACCAAAAATGATAAGTCATAACATGTGTTGATGGGTCTTCCCCAGGGTTTCCATTTAACTTAGGAATATCAGAGGGTAAGTTACGAGGTATCACCGACCACCAAGAAACGTAGTTGATTGGATCATTGGTGAGTCAGTTTAAATCTTGTAACTCTAAAGTTGCAACAAAGGGAAACTCTCGATTTAAGCCGGGTTGATCATAGGTAGAGTATGATGGAATTTATTGGGAAACATGCCTTTGATCACCAGCATAAGGAATCTATTACTGGTAACCCAGATAGGGGTTGTTTTGATAAGAAAATGCTTGAGGATTTTGTTGACCAAAACCTGGGTATGTTACTTGTTGAAAAGAAGGTTGTGCATTTGCGCTTGTGGATGCCAAGGGGTCTGTCCATTAATATTATAACCCAAACTAGGATAGCTCAGATTTGGTTGTGGATAGGTATAACCTGGTTTTGGCTGTGACATCCCATAATATGGTAATCCGGCTTGTGAGTAAATAATTCTGGATACAGGTGGTTGTTGTAAACCAACTGAGGGAGCTGGAGTTTGAAGGCCCAATAGTTGAGGGTATTGGGTTGAAGGACCCACCTGAGATGGTTGACGTACAAAAATTTGAGTCTTTAATAGGGGTAAGGATGTATTAACAAGTGAAGTTGATGTGGGTGCAATAGGTTGAACCGATTGATATGAGTGCATAATCGTTTGTGGTTGGATGGGTAGAGCGGACTGCCACTGACAAACATTCATTCTGACATTAGGATGACCAAATAATGATAGATTACTGTCAAAATGAGTGACCATAGGTTTCCCCCCAGCATGAGGAGTATAATAATATGGAAAATATTTATCTCCAAATGCTGGGAGTCCAATTCAAATTGTACTGGATGGAATATACCCAGATGGACCAGCTTGATATTTCCCTGTTTATGTATATAAAGGATCAAGCCATTGAATAATCACTATAGATTTACTATTTATAATACCAGACGATGACATTGGTGAAGTCCATGGGTTTGAGGATGCACCAAAGAAAGTTCTAGATAAAGATTGGTAACTAGGTGAGATGAAAAGGCCACCATATAAATGTGATTGTTGATATTGTGATCATCGACAAGGTAGCAAGAGTAGGTGATGTTGCAACTGGAATAGATGGTCGATCTGAATATGTTGGCTCAGGCATGGTTATTCGACCAAATGTATACCCTATTGTATCTATGGGAACTCTAATAGGCACAGGATGAACAAAAGCAAAGGAAGGTGATTGAGGAAAATATGCGTATAGGTAAATCTCCTCCCCAAAATGAGCTGGAGTTAAAGTTGTTTTGTCTTGTGGTATTTCCTTAATCAAAATTAAACCAGGTGGAAGGATTTCACCATTATGCCCGAAGTATATTTCAAGAGGTTGAATGCGCGATATGGGAGACTCAATTGCTACAATAGATTATGGGGCGACCGATTCATGAACAACTTGTAGTCATTCAACTTTGGGATTAATATGTTTTGAAAAAAAGGTGACAGAATCCCCATCAACTTCCAATTGAACAACATCGGGTTCGGGAGGTATGGTCTCACTGATTGGATGGATTTTGGCCACATGTAGTTGTGAGGACTCTGTCTCAACAACATTAAATGAACTAGGATTTGTAGAAACAACTTGAGCTGACTCTGGTATATGTGAAGATGATGTCACACCAAAGGTACTGATAGTGCTAGTTTTGGTAGAGCAATGTCACCTTCGTCGACCAGAAATGGCTTGCAGTGGTAAAGGTGGTTTTAGTGCTATTCTACGTGAACAATGGGGAAAGGGATTTTCTTCTTCCATGATGACTAATTTATTTTATAAACAAAAACAGCTAAATAAAATAAAAGGGTAATTCTAGGTAAAATGTTTACCAAGTAATTTTGAACTGCAGAATATTTCTTGGCGAACCAGGAAGTATGGGCAGGAAATCTCCTTGAACGGTGTGTTCGGTGTATCACAAGTTAGAAGGCGGTCAACTTGGTTCACTATGGATGGATAGCAACCTAAATTTTTCCTCAAAAATGTACCCCAAGGTACGTGGAGGCCCAAGTCCATATTAGCATTTTCTAATGCGAAACCACACAGTGAGAGCACCCCCCTATACTTTTCGTACTAGAACACTGCCCTATTTACCCAAAGGTATGTGGACGATCTCCAATATAATTATGTAAGTGGAGTGAGGTATCACACATGGAATGTATCACGGACAAGTTAGCGACATTTGCTATGTTTAACGATGCCAAAACACGTATCTAACCTAGACCTTCTACATGTTATCGTTATGGTTTGAATGTTTTCTTAGGTAAATTGAAGTAAATTTTATGTTGATATTGTTTAGAAAGTTTGTATTTGAGATTCACCGCGTGATATGATGGAAATTCCTAAAAATGCAAACTAAAATGATAAGAAAACTTATCAATTTTATCTTTTTCAATGAAAATCCTAGCTACTAAGGGAAAGAGCAATCAGTTTTTGGAGCAAACAACAAAAATCACAAACTAAAACGCATATTTCCTAAATTTTTCCTATGCAACACACACAATTCATTATATGCACATGCATATTTTTCTTTTCAGCTCCCTTAATGTGAATGCAATAAAGTAAACTATATGCATCAAATCAATAAAAAAAAGTGTTTTCTTCTTTGAGAACGAGGAATTTAACAACAATTTCTCTTTTAGGAAAAATGAATAATGGAACTACAATTTTTCCTACAAGAAACGAAGAATGAAATGAAAATTTCCTTTATGAAAACAAATGGATCTAATGAAGAAATAAAATACTTTGAATTTGATTTGCCATTGATAAAGAAAAATACTAAAGAGACATTGAAAAAATTTACTTTTCAAAAGAGGAAGAATCTAGAAATTTTACTAGTCTCTAAGAGGTATCAGTCAGTTGAGAATACACCAAAAAAATGGATGAGAATGATAGTTGTTAACACTGGAAAATCGTACAGTAGAATATGACATCAATTAATGTCAAACCTAATGATTTACAGGGCAGGAACACATTATGGAATCAAGAAGTATTTAAAATGATCCAGGTGGATATTGGTGGTCACCCACCTATTCCACTTGGGGCCCCACCATTGTCTCTTTCAGTTTTTCAGTTTCGTCACAACTTACTATTTTTAGCAGTTTTTCGGGTCCTGAACTTCTGGAGCCATTTTGAGGCCCTAAACGACGTTTTTTGGGAAAACGGAGAGCAACATAGGTCCATGGACCAATGCTTCTTATTAAAAATTTGTATTCCTTGGATATATCTTTCTAATGAGGTATGGTACGCATCAAATGGAGATCGTATGCCAAAGTTACGCCCCTGGGAAGTTGAAACACCAATTTACCCAAACGAGGCCCATAATTTCAGCGCTTCATCTCCTAGGGTTAGGGTTTTGGCTGTTTAGGATTTCCCATTGTTTCTAAATAATAAATAGGCCCTTGAGCCTCATTGTAACTCAGTTCAGAGGCCTGTAGCTGCCACATCTCTTCTCAGAGATAGCTACCAGTGCCCTAACTAGTTTTATTTCCATTCTGTCTGTAAACAAATTTTAGTTCTTTGATATTAATGAAAGGAAGTGTTATTTTCCGCTGCATCTCTATATTTATGGTTATATGTTTATTTTGTTGCATTCTGGCATAAATCCAGATCAGTGGTATCAGATTAGTCTGCCTTTTCTCGATCCTTCTTTGCATGTCCTGAACGAGGTCAGGGTATAAGGAGTTAGGGCTCGATTTGGTGGAACCTTTGCAAGATCAGCCTCGCAAACCCCGCTGGATGCCCATGGGGGACGAAAAGAAAGATGAGGGAGCAGGAGATCCTATCGAAATATTTCTCAAGGAGGCCCTCAGAAAACAAAGGAATGCGATGATGGATAATTTTGCCCAGATCCTTCAACGGCTGCCCACCGGCAGAACATCTGCATCCAGCAGCCACTTTGGAGGTGCGACTCCTTTTAAGGTACAAGTAAATTTTGAAATTCCCATATTTGAGGGTCAAATAGATGCAGATGCTATAGATAGATGGTTGAATATATTAGAAGGATATTTCTTAGTTCATGACTTTTCCGACAGGGAGAAGATTATTTTTGCACTCCTCAAAGCTGCCCCCCATGTCAAGGACTAGTGGGAAACCCACTGTGAGAAAAAGGACAAGACATAACCCTCTCTTTTCTCAGCCATACCCACTTGGAATTCTTTTCAAGATGCCATCAAGGAACAATACTATCCCATGGGTAGCTATGAGGACAAGTACATACAATGGACCACGCTGCGACAACAAAGGGATCAAGATGTGCATGAGCTGACGAATCTATTCCATACCTTGTGCACCAAGTTGGGTATCAAAGATTCAGAGGAACATCTGGTGCTAAAGTATCACAATTTTCTGCACAGATATATTTAGGAGGAAATGGAGTTCCTCGACATCTCCTCACTTGGTACGGCATACCGGTATGCTGCCAAGATTGAGCAGAAATTCAAACAGAAGAAGCAAGACTTTGGATCTGCGAATCAAAATCAAGGGAAAGGTGCTCCCAAACTACAGAACAAAGGATAGAGCCAAGGCATGGTGATTCAAGACAACCTGTCGAAGCCACAAGAAAAGAATAACACTGCAAAACCAAAGAAGGACACGGGAAAGTGGTGTGAGTTCTATAAGAGCTCCACTCACAACACAAGTGAGTGTCAGGCCAAGCAGTCCCTGGTGGCCGAGATGCGGGCTTCTAAGTAAGATGCATGCTTGGACTCTGAATCAAACCTGACAAGGGGAATGAAAAAATGAAATAGATTATTGATGTGGAGCCCAATGACACTATTTCCACTACAAAGATCCAAGAAGGAGGAACCGAAAGATCCAGAGGAGGAGGAACGTCTCTTCCACTCCAAAATGTGGGTAAAGGGCTCCCCGGTACAGTTCATTGTCGACAATGGGAGCCAAAATAACCTCATTTCAGTAGACTTTGTGAAGCATTTGGGCTTGGCGACCACAGCTCACCCACATCCATACACGATCGAGTGGCTTCACCAAGGACGAGACCTCTGCGTCAGCCAGGAGTGTTGCCTTCCCTATAGCATCAAGCCCTTCATGGATGAGGTATTATGTGACATTGCTCCTATTGATGTTTCTGATGTATTATTAGGACAACCATACTTGTGGAAGCATCATGCTGTGTATGAGTCTCATCCTCGCGCTGTTATTGTTACTTTGGGAAATAATTTGTACAGGATACCAGAGGTACCATCTCCTACTGCTATCTCTTTGGTTACTGCAAAAAAATTCAGTAAGCTCATTTCCCAAACCAAGAAATTCATTTTCCTGATGATCCACCCCAGGGAAAGAAGAACAATGTGGCCATGACCTCTAGACAGGGCTTCTCTGCACGACAAAAACAAATGGATAAGGTTGTGGAGGAGTACAGGGGCATCTTCACCTCACCCATAGGGGTTCCTCTGCACTGTCAGGTCAAGCACCCGACTGATCTGATCCCAGGTGCGCTGCTACCCAATGGACCGATCTATCAGCGCTCTATTCTAGAGAATGATGAAATCAAGAGGCAGATTCAGGAGCTGCTGCAGAAAGGTCACATCCGACCAAGTTCATCGCCTCATGGGAGCCCAATCGTGTTGGTATAGAAGAAGGATGGGACGTGGAGACTCTGTATTGACTATCGGGCACTGAACAAGATCACTGTCCGAAATAGGTACCCAATCCCATGGATTGATGACCTTCTGGACCAACTCAAATGTGAAAAATATTTTAGCAAGATTGACTTGAAGTCTGGGTATCACCAGGTACTAATTGAACCCTCCGATGTGTGGAAGATTGGCTTCAAAGCCAAGGAAGGCCTTTTCGAATGGCTGGTCATGCCTTTTGGGTTGATGAATGCTCCCGCAACCTTCATGAGGATGATGGACGACATCTTGTAGCCATTCACCAACTCATTTGTAGTGGTGTACTTGGATGAAATTCTGATCTTCAGCCAGACTTGGGAAGAGAACCTTCACCACATCCAACAAGTCCTCCAAACACTGCGGCAACACAAGTTGTGTGCCAATTTGGAGAAGTGCACTTTTGGCATGACCCAAGTTCAATATCTGGGACACATTATTGAAGAAAGGGGGGTGCATGTAGATCTAGCCAAGATCCAATTCATTTGGGATTGGCCAGCCCCAACCACTATAACAGAGATTTGCAGCTTTCTGGGTCTTGCTAATTTCTACCGTAGGTTTGTATTGGGATTCTCTCATATCACTTGGCCCTTGAGTCAATTCACCAAGGGAGGAGCGAGAGAAAAATTCTTTTGGTCAGAACCTCAACAGAAGGCATTCACAGAATTGAAAAATCGCCTCTGTTCTACCCCAGTGCTCACATTACCAGACTTGCAAAATCCATTTGAGATTGAGATAGATGCCTCTGACTATGCTGTTGGGGTAGTTCTTACTCAACAGGGACATCCAATGGCATATCACAGTGAGACATTGTCTGACACAGTTTGCAAGTATCCCACTTATGACAAAGAAATGTATTCCATTGTGCAAGATTGTCGACAATGGAAGCATTACATTTTGGGGAAGGAAACAATCATCCACACAGACCACCGGCCCCTGCAGTTCATACAGACACAAGGGAAGTTGCAGAATGATCGCCATCCGAAGTGGTCCACATATCTGCAACAGTTTCATTTGAACATCAAGTACAAGAAGGGTAGCACCAATCATGTTGCAGACTGCCTCAGCCAACCACCGATCGTGGCGCTCACCACTGTGCTCAACTCTTGTGGGCACGAGACTTCTGATTGGCCGCTTCTCTATGAGAGTGACCCAGAATTCGGCCACACTTACAAGGCACTATTGGGGGGCACACAAGTTCCAAATTTTCACCTCCAAGATGCACTTTTATGTCACCTGGGACACCTTTGTGTTCCTTCAAGCGAGCGTGCCAAGATGATACGGGAAGCACACTACAGTCGAGTCGCTGGGCATTTCGGGGTCGAGAAAATAGTAGCAATACTACAGAAGTATTTCTATTGGCCGAACCTTCGAAAGGATGTCGAGAAGCACATCAGATCCTGCACTGCTTGTGCCATTGCCAAACCGACCATCAAGAAGAAAGGCCTATATACTCCACTACCTACCCCTAGTCGACCTTGGGAATCCATCTCCATGGATTACATGTCGGGCCTGCCTTCTACTAAGAATGGAAATGATTGTGTTTTCGTGGTCGTTGACAGATTCTCGAAGATGGCCATTATGGCGGCCTGTAAGAAGAATATCACAGCAGAAGCCACTGCTAAACTCTTCTTTGAACGAGTGTGGGTGCACTTTGGGATCCCACAGCCTATCATATCAGATCGAGATAGCAGGTTCCTCAGCACATTTTGGTCCAGCCTCTGGTCAATGTTGGACACAAAGCTCACCAAGTCCACAGCTTTCCATCCCCAAATAGATGGCCAGACAGAGGTCATCAACAGAATGATTGTACACATTCTGCGCATGTACAATTCAAAGCATCCACGCACATGGGACAAGAGCCTCCCCTATGTACAACATAGTTATAATCGGGCTCTCCACAGTTCAATCGGCCATAGCCCCTTTCAGGTGGGCTTGGGATTCCAGCCACTATGTCCCATCGACGTAGCCATGCCATTTGCAGCTGCTCAGGCCAATTCAGCTCATGTCCAGTCTGAAGTTGACAAAGCAAGTAGCTTCATCGAGCGCATTCAACACATCCTCCAACAGGTTCATGATATATTGGACAGAGCCAATGCTAAGTACAAGCAACGCCATGATCAACACCAGGTGCCACACAACTTCCAGGTGGGTGACAAAGTATGGCTACATTTGCAGAAGGAGCGCCTCACTGGACCCCACCGCAAGCTTCGCCCGCTCCGATACGGGCCGTACACCATCACCAAGGCAGTAGGGAACAATGCATTCGAGCTCAGTATTCCACCATTCCTTGGTCTGCACCCAGTCTTCAATGTGGATCGCCTTCGTCCTTACTTCCCACCTCTACTGGACACCTCGGACATTGCAGAACAACTCACACCAACAGAGTTAAATCCAGACTGCATGGAACAGGCCACCACAGATTGTATCATGGACATGCAAATCAATAACACTCGCCAACAGAAGATCCAATTATATCGGGTTGTTAAAGCTGGCCAACTCCTGCACCAAGGAAAGTGGTTCACCAGGGACCAAGTTCAGCAGAAATTTCCTCATCTCATGGAGGAACTTAACGCAATGGGGACCATTGCTTCCTAAGGGGGAGGAATGATCCAGGTGGATATTGGTGGTCACCCGCCTATTCCACTTGGGGCTCCACCATTGTCTATTTCAGTTTTTCAGTTTCGGCACAGTTTACTATTTTTAGCAGTTTTTCGGGTCCTAAACTTCCGGAGCCGTTTTGAGGCCCCAAACGACGTTTTTTGGGAAAACGGAGGGCAACATGGGTCCATGGACCGATGTTGCCCGTTCCAAATTTGTAGTCCTCGGATAGATCTTTCTAACGAGGTATGGTACGCGTCAAACGGAGATCGTATGCCAAAGTTACGCCCCTGGGAAGTTGAAACACCAATTTACCCAAACGGGGCCCATAGTTTTGGCGCTTCATCTCATAGGGTTAGGGTTTTGGCTGTTTAGGATTTCCCATTGTTTCTAAATAATAAATAGGCCCTCGAGCCTCATTGTAACTCAGTTCAAAGGCCTGTAGCTGCCACATATCTTCTCAGAGATAGCTACCAGTGCCCTAGCTAGTTTTATTTCCATTCTATTTGTAAGCAAATTTCAGTTCTTTGATATTAATGAAATGAAGTTTTATTTCCACTACATATCTGTATTTATGGTTATATGTTTATTCTTTTTCATTCCTGCATAAATCTAGATCATAAAATCTATAAGGTTTTGAGAAAATCAGATTTGAACTAGTCATAAATGTTGAATTGTGCACTTTATCCTTCGAGAAGAGCACCTTCTATGCGCCTTTTTGCCCGATAAACGCACATTCCTAGAAATGGTAAAAAGTCACTTTTCGGGACCACAATAAGCAAAGGACAATTAATCCTTATGTGAAAGCTGCCTAAGGACAACCACCAGTGCCTCTTTAGACACTATGTGAGCACACAAAAGAATATTTGAGCACACAATGGAATCATACCTCTCCCTTGGGTCACTATCCATCATGTACCAAGGGAGGGAAGGAGGATTTGAAAATCAATGATATAAAGCCACCAAGAGATGAATAAATGGTGATCACATTAGCAGTGTGTGACCCAGAGCTGGAGCTAAAGAGGACTCAATCATTGGCCACCCAACATATTAGTCCACCACAGCAGAGAGAGAGGGTGATACTGCATCAGAGGCAGAGCTTGGAAGGAAACATCCTTGCATCAGGACCTAGAGCCATTGCCTAGGGGCCCTTTGGCATGTGGGTAGAATTTCTTCTCCATTTCAAATGTTTAATAAGAAGAGGACATCGAGCCATCGTTTGCATTATTATTTTTTTGACTCTCTTTATAGCTTCTGAATATTTGTCTTTTTGTTATAGTTTAACCAAATCATACTTTAGCATATTTTTTTCATTAAATGTTATGGTTTTGAGATCTCCCACTTTTTCCCATTACCAATAGTTTAAAGAGTATACCACACTCTTTAAGCTGGTGCGATTTCATAGACTTTTGCAACTAATCCACCACAACAATAGTAATGACAAATTTTAATGGAATTTGGTTGGCGAAGGGGAAAACATAGTCTCTAAGGGGAGACAATGCGTTGCACTACACCCATGAGTGGGAGACAGTGCACTATAGTGCACTATGTCTTAACCAATAGTGCGTTGGGCACAGCAATGATTAAAAATGCAAGCTATAGAACACACTTCTCATGCAATTATTTCATTCAAAATTCTAATAACTGAAAGTAGATGCTACTGATGAGGATAAGAAGATGAAAAAACACTAGGAATGATAGGATACTCCCCAGTGGAGTCACCAATTTGTTATGCAGAATTTTGATCTACCGATAAATCAAATTCCCTATGTGTGGTGCTAGGAGCATAGAACAACAGATGAAAGACTTTGCTAACACTTTCTCTAAAATAATCATATACACAGAATGATAGAAGAACCTAGTTGTGATCCAAGGGCTTCTCCTTCTCCTTCTAGTGTTGTTGTTGTCGCGTTCAATCTAACTCAGATCGCTGGATCGATTCCTGCAAACATAAACATAGAACAACAAACAACGTGTATATACAGATAGCTACATATCTTAATCACTCAAATCGATTAGATGTGAAACATATATATCATTCAAGGATCCATTTCATGAGAAATAGAAACATAAAGAGATACATATACGAGAAAATGAACAACAATATTTATTAAAGAGTAGAAGGGGGAGGTTACAACCAATGATCGATTTGATTCCACTAGCTCTAGCTTCATCCCAGCCTCATCACATCCAACATCACACCAGCAGCATATCAATACTTTCACTCTCTCAAATGAGAATCCAACAAAATTTCTTTACCAAAATTCTTCCTTTCCTAGCACTAGGATCTGTGCTCAATTTATAGGGAAACTGATGGTATTTTCTCAATGAATGACTTTCTAATAATAGGAAAGACATGTTCCCAATTTTAGAGGTGTTATATGGACACTTGGATTTGAAGTTTGACACATATGGACTCTTCTAGAAGGCACTGGCCATGTGGAGATTCCCGAAACAATGAGAGTTCTAATCCCAGGTGACCAATGCACTCTTGAACATCGGGAAGTGCATTTCATTGCACCCTTGAATGGAGGATGATGTATATGCAACACAGTTACTCCCTTTAGAGGCTGCATTGGTAAGTTCATAAGCGATTTAACATATACTTCAAACCTTATAAATATCACAATAGAAGCCATGAATGAATTTTTATTCTCTTAGGGCATATAGAAACTGAAATGTAAGGGGATGATAGACCCTATTTCATTGGTCCTAGGGATGATTTCCATTTTTACCAGGTCATGGGGAATGATGCCCAAATTGACCTACAACATAGAGGCCTCATTGATAAAAAGGCTTCTATGGATCATTTGGTTAAGTTTTTGTTAGTTCATTTTTTGGAGCTCTCTCATTATTCTCTCTCTCTCTCTTTCACACACTCACTCTTGGACACATATATTTTTTGGAGAAATTTGGCATTGGATAAAGAAAGGAAAGAAAGCAGGAAAAAGGAGGAAGAAATCAAGAAGCTACATCAATATTCTTGGAATGTATCTATTTGCATGTGTATTTCCCTTGATAGATATGGCATGAATGGTATTGAATGTGGTTCCTTTATGCCTTGGCATGGAATTTTCTAGGTGTGATAGTATTTTCAGCCTAGACTTGCCATTTCAGGATAACCATGGTGTTTTGAAATTCCCATGTTTTGGTTTAGATGGATTTTCAGATGGATTTGAAGCTGAGTCAGTTGGATATCCGAATTGATTTAATAGATGGCCTAGTAACCCCTGAAATAGACTATGGGTTTCGGTAAATCTAGATAGTGTGTTTCCTCAATAGGCCTAGGAATCCCAACCAGTGAATGGTGGGATATATGGTAAAGCCTAGAGGTGGTTTTCTCTCCACCAAGCCTAGAAATCTCGGGTTTAGGATATATGGTAAAGCTTGGAGATTATGTCTCAGTTTAGGGCATAGTGACCCTTGATTTAGACTATGGGTTGCAGTAAATATTGAGAGACTAGAAGATAAGAAAATTCCTCATGGTTTAGGCAGAGAGAATCCGGTGATATCCATGATTGGATTTTCCTAGTGATCGAGGTATATCATGGTAAAACTAATTATGACATGTTTATTGTGTTGGCCTAATGATCTGGGATGGATCATAGTAAATCTCGATTTCTATTGATGCGGGTGAGGTGGTTTAGTCTCGGGATTCCCTAGTTGTTTTTTTGGTTTAAGTCCCACATTCATGCTTGGAATATGGCACAAGGGTGATTGGCTGAAGAGATATTTGGCTCAACCAATCTACGTTTGGGTGGAACATGGTAGTCCCATCTTCAATTAATTTCTACATTCATTAATGAGAAATTCATTCCCTTGGTATTCGGTATGTAAATGTACTGATTTATTATGTGGATTCTATTGTTGTTATATCAATTTTAATTATGTTGGTTATAAGCATGTATTTGATCAGTGATGATGTATGTCTATATCTATATTTTTACCTGTAAATGAATATACAATGTATCTATGGTCATATAGAATGTATTGTAGCTTATGATGTAGGGGATAAATGCTTCTTAACGATTCTTAGATAAGTAAGATACCCCCATGTTTAAATCTGTTGTTTAAACCTATAGATGAAATGTTTGTGACCTGTTGATGAAATTCATGTCATGGCTAGCAGGGGTATGGATGAGTTCCTGATTATGTGATTACTTTTGTACGTTTGTTTTAATTTTATTTATCATCTCCTAGAGTTTCATGAAGTTATGGGTAGCGACATGGGCTCTGGGTCTAAAAAAGTGGCACAAATCCTAGATTTCCAGGCACAAAACTTACCAAACTGGCCTTTAGCCACTACCTTGCCTTGGTATGCCCATGGCTAAGCCCTAAATTGGTCAAAAATCTAGTCTCCCTCAGGTTTCAGGGCCTTGGAAGTTTGGTTTACCTCATGAGGATGTTTTTGGTGCTGTGTAAGGAGTGTTTGTCTTATTTCTGTCAGTTCCACTTCCTTAAGGTCATATAGGAGATTGAATCTCATATTAGTAGCCTCTCTTCACATGTTTAACTTGGTTGGCTGGTTACTTGGGTAGATATGGGAAGAGGGTGTTACAATGTACATACAGTGGCCTCAAGTATTTCAGGTGCATGGAAATGAATCTCATGTTTGCAGGTGAAATAAAGACTTATATGGGCAAAAAAAAGATCCAAGAGCTTGGTATGCTCATATTGACATTTATTTGATAGGATTGAGATTTACCAAGAGTGATTCTAATCCAAACCTTTATTTTAAGGTTGTGAAGAATGAACTTGTGATTCTATTACTTTATGTTTATGATTTGTTTCTAAAGTTTTATAAGCCTCTTATTACTCAATGTAAGAAGCAGTTGGCTTCTGAATTTGAAATGAAGGGTCTTGGTTTGCTGCATTATTACTTGGGACTAGAGGTATGGTAGAATCTAGTGAAGTATTCCTTGGTCATGTAAAGTATGTAATTGAGATCCTTCAAAAGTTGAACATGATGGATTGTAAATCCATGGCTACTCTCGTGGTGACTAACTTGAAGAAGTTAAGAGACTCTGAATCCAGTTTGGCAGATCCATCTATGTACTAGAAATTTATTGATTCGTTGATTTATTTGGTTAACACCAGTCCAAGCATTTTATTTTATATTAACATGTTGAGTCAGTTTCGGGTGGAATTAAGACATGAGAATTGGATTGTAGCAAAGAAAATTTATATCTACATGGTACTCTAAACTATGGTTTGAGATATGTTGCAAACAACGATGTACAACTTCAGGGATATACAAATGTTGACTATGTAGGAATTTCTTATGATAGAAAGAGCACTTTAGGGGTATGCTTCAGATTGGGATTGATTATTATATCTTGGCTGAGTAGGAAGTAGATATATGTCGCACTCAACACTGTAGAATTTAAATATATTGCAAAAAATGAAGTGTGTATAGAATTAGTGTGAATTTGAAAGTTGTTTGCAAGATTGATTGACCAAGAGTTGGATCCAATGTTGATATACTATGATAATCAAAGCTATGTGAAGATTTAAAATAATCCCTTATTGCATGACAAGTCGAATTATATTGATATCAAGTACCACTACATCCATGAAATGGTATTCAGGAGTCTGATAAGGCTCAAGTACATCTCCATCAATGAACATACATATGATGTTTTGATGAAGCCATTTTCGAGAGATAAGTTCATGTAATTTAGCTACAAGATGGGGCTTGTGGAGATTACCCCTATTGTTTAGAGGGAGTGTAGATTTGATACCAACATTGACTCACATTTTCCCAAAGGGGAGAATTGTTCGAGTGGCCCAGAGTGTTAGTCCCCTATATTACTAATGTGGTCCCTTATTATTGTTACTATAGTCCCGTTATTTTTACTGTTGTACCCCTGTAGTCTGCATATTGTTATTTTTGTGCTACATAAAATACCACTATTTTTATTGTTTTACCCTTACATTATTATTGTTAGGTCGGCTAGGATTATATTGTTACCTCATGGACTGCTATATATAGAAATGAGGTTTTTTCATTTGTACCATCCAAGAATTGTTCATTTATGTAATGTAAATGAGGTTTCATCCTCGAAGTGGCTTATTTCTAAGTGGTTGATCTCTCTTTTCTTCTATTTTGTGAGATGGTTTCATAACATTTGGTATCAGAGCTTTTGATTCTAGGGTTTCACTGCTTCAAACAAGTCATCGTGGAATTTTAGCTATAATTGTTTTTATATGAAGGTTCAAATGCTAAAAAAAAATACCCATTTGCAAAGAAATACTGAGGAACTTCGTGTAATAATTTTAGATCTTGGTTCACAATATTTTCAGACATATGGTCTGTGGAAATTAGGGTTTTTGCAAGCTCCTGAATTTCATCTCAAAGAGGTGACATTGGAAAATCGTCATAAATCTCTCTTTATGAATCAGATTGGAATTTTGTAAAAATTGGCTAAAAGTACACAAAATTTGGTTTTCGTTGTATCGATTTCAGAGCCGAAGGATGAAACAGTGACACGTGGTATGACGTACAAGTTTTCTCTACTGAACCTATCCATAATGAGGTCATTGTAGGATATTGGGCATAAATTTTCCTTGAAGAATCCAAATCAGTTCATACCTATGGTATTAGAAATAAGATTCAGAGGGATAATAAAGGATTGAAGATAAAGCCTTGGGGATATGAAATTAGAGAGATACATCAGTTTCAATATTGAGCTCCTCAAAAGTAAGAAATAAGTGTGTGTGTGTGTGTGTGTGTGTTTTTATAAATTGCATAACCTTGGTTTAAAAAATCCTTTTGAAGTGATTCCAAGGGCATATTGAATCATTGTTATCATTATTGGGTTCTATAATGCCTCCAAAAATAATTATACAACCATTAAGCCATCAAAAAACTCTACTATGACGCAGGAAGAAGAAGAACTGCAATATGATAGATCAGTAGCAATTGCACTGAATGTTGCAAAGGAAACACTATAAGTCGATAACATATAGAAGAAGAACGTAGATGTATCATATAGAAGAAGAACTTAGATGAAACATGTGATATGTTATGTGTTTTAAAGGTGCACAAACTTTTCTCTAAAAAAACTATTAACAATATGTCTAGTTGTGAAAATTGACCACCATTTGCACCTTTACTACCTTTGTCTTTGCCTCACTGTTGGTTACTTCAAAGTTTAGTAAAATAATAAGACCTAAAATTGGTCACTCTCACATATCAACTTCTGTTTGTAGTAGAATAGGATCGTATCCACAATAAGAAATGAAAAAAAAAATAAAAATTTCTTGGTAAACCCTCCAAGGGATAGGTGGAGCTTATTCTAAGAGAAGAGTATCTTACGCTACAACTGCTAAAGACATCAAACATGTAATTTTATGGAAACTTGTTGGAAATGTGGAAACTTTTTCATAATGAGGTACAAGTAGTGAGAGGGGTTATTGTCAAATTATATTGGAAAAGTTAAATTGAATATAGTTGGGGTTAGCAAATTGGACAAAAAATGGGGCAAAGACCTATGAATTAACTCTAAAAAAACAAGCATCATAATTTTGGTGGTATTGATAGATTCATAATTGGTTATCCATGACCTTCTTCATGGATCTTTGCCTAGATATTTCAAGTAGCTAAGCATTATTGATATAATGAGCGATTTTTCTCTCCTATTAACTTCTTTCATGCTGAGACGCACAATTCTTGTGATAAAGGTGTAAACTTGGATATAGAAGTCCTAATGATAAATGGTATTCATTCTCTCCCAATTATTAAACCAGTGTCTATAATATACACAAATAGAGGTGTGTACTTTGATTTAATACCATATTTTAATCACAAAAAATGTATATGATTTCAAATAATTTTCAATGTAAATTATAAAATTTAAAAGTATTCCGCTAAATCATATATATATATATTTATATTTATACAATTTAAATATCATAGATAAATAATCTATAAATATTTTCCAAATTATAATTTCAAAATCAAAAATAAAATCAATAAAAATTCAAAAATCACACATTTTTGGATCATATTCCATATATAAAAAGTCATTAATCCCAAAATAATATTTCCCATATAAAAAATTTAATAACCACAAGAACCATATATAGCTAATATCACTTTTTCATTTTCCATACATAAAAATTCAATAATTCCGAAATAATATTCCCTCTCTAAAAAGTTAATAGCCATGAAATAATCACAATAACCCATATATAGCCATATCATTTTTTGATGATTACTATCTATGCAAGGAAGTTGATTCAATATATGGTGTACACTTTTGATCATTTTTTCAATTTCTAATAATGGATCAAGCCATCTGTTTCTGGAAATAATTTATGAATATTGAAAAAAATAGTTATTCATTGTTTAACAGAATAATAATCATAATCAATATATGAATATTAAAAAGCTAAAATAAATTCAACAAACTTAATTATTAAAAAATACTAATTTTTTATTTTTTATTTTTCAAATTTTGTATTTTAGAAATCAAAATACACAAATCTTAATAGCTATAACTAATATTTTTGTCAGCATGAAAATACTCTGGTTTATATTACGTACCAGATCATATATGTGTAAAAACTTTTACAAAATTGTATATCCAAAGGCGAAGCAGTCGGCCATGCCTACCACTGTTCTTTTACAAAAAGAGATGCTTGTCACTATTCTTTTACAAAAAAAAGATGATTCAAACGTTAATCGGTCACTAAGCAAGCTCCTTACAAGATACAGTCTGCTCAGAAACTAGGAAAACTACCATTCCTTTGACATTAACAAAAGGAAATCAAAAATTCAGAGTTCAATGGTAATACTACATAAATCCCTATGAAGCCATTGGAAAATTTAACCATCTCCAAAAAATCCAAGATATTCGACTCCTTATACTAGGTGAATCGTACCTGTATCACCTGGTCCATTAGCATTAATGAGTTCATAGCTCATATAACCAAAAAGTCCTTCCAAACCCCTTTTGGATAAGTGGCCGACTTCCACATTTTTCTCCCTATATACATGTCTGAAGGAGATAGAGGAGAAATTTTTCTTAAGAACGTGTATTCTTTCTATCCAATGTGTGACCAGCCCAAGATTTAGATTAGAGTTCAGATTCATGTGATCAATAAGAGTTTTTGAATCCCAAAGCACCCATACATTGTCCACATAAAGATGTGTAGCCACCCAGAGTAGTCCCCAAAGTGCCATGCATTCCGCCCTCATGTTTGAACCGAAGCCTCCATTCCAGTGTAATTTGTAATGGAATGTGGGAGTGATCATAAGCCATATTCCACAACCACAGATAGAATTATGTGCAATTCTATCAAAGTATCCTACAGGAAAATGGAATTCATGTGGAATCAGTCTCCTGGAGAGATCCAAAGGTTGTTTCTGTTCTTGTTTAATCTTCACCCAGTGAGTATAAATATGTTGTGACGTCCTTGCTGGGGAACATGGTTTCCCTTCAAATATTTTCCTATTTCTATTGATCCAAATAAACTAGTGGAATAAGATGGGGATAGACCAGAAAATTTTACCTTTATTATGCCACCATCTAAAACATTCCTCGGGATTCAAGTATTCTGGATTAACAAATTTCCAGAA
The DNA here is from genome assembly GCA_034641835.2 of Pinus albicaulis. Taxonomy (NCBI): domain Eukaryota; kingdom Viridiplantae; phylum Streptophyta; class Pinopsida; order Pinales; family Pinaceae; genus Pinus; species Pinus albicaulis. The sequence continues at coordinate 90,217 of JAXQQM020059503.1, forward strand.
TTCACAAAGCAATTCAAGAGTTTTTATTGCAAAGAAACACAAATAAAATAGATGTGAGTTATCTTGCGAATCTTCACCGCATAAACAGCATAAAAAAAGGCCCTGCCAGCCCTTCCTTTGTAAATTCTTCCAGGTAAGGTTTTTGTCCCTCCATACTAACCAAAAGAATATGATCATTTTAATTTGAAAATTTACCTGCCACACAGACTTGAACCAATAGTCGGCTCCATTTGCTAATTTAGTAGTGATATACATAAAATATATTTCTTGTACCTTTAGCTCCCCCTCAGCAGTTTTGTCACTCCATATAAGCATGTCTCCTCGGATGTTTCTGCACATGCCTAACTACCTAAAATCAGACATAAGCTCACTCCACTCCTGTACCCATCTCACATTTAGTCCAGTTTCCTTGAATGTCACCTACCTCAGGGTGTCATTATCCCACCCATTGATGAGTTGGTTCATATAAAAGATGCCTCTTAGATTTAGAGCAGAAACCAGATCTTTATTATATACCTGTTGTTCTTTGAAACCCAGCATGTGATTACAACCTATGAGAATTTTCTGACCCCCTCCAAAGCACCAGTTCAAGTTTTTTTTAAGTTCAAGCCAGATAATCCCGAAACCTTTCCAAATATTGGATTTTTTGCTATGCTCAGGCCATCCCATGATGTATATACCCTCCATATCTCTTTGTCCCAAATATTTACTTTTAATGATTTCTTTCCATTTTCCGTTATAATTTAGACATCTCCACAGTGATTTTGTCAACAGTGATTTTCCGAACACCTCCAAATCCAGAATACCCCAACCCCCTTTGTCCTTTGGACATGCTATGGAATCCCATCCCGCTAAGTGTATTCGAATCTTATTAGCCTCACCTCCCCAAATAAATCTAGACATGATCTTCTTAATTTATTTTAGAACCTTATTGGGGATTATATACAGATGGGCCCAAAATATTGTTAGCTGTTGTAAAACTGCCTACGCTAATATCAATCTGTCCCCCCGAGAAAGCCATTTAATAGACTAGATTTTAATATTCTTCCTGTACTTCTTCGCAATCCACATTTAATCTGTTGCTATTTAATTCATGGATTTCAACCTGAAGCCAAGGTATGTCAGACCTCCTGATAGGGGAAGTTGACCACATTTGAACATTGAGAAAATTTGTTCCTGGAACTCATCCTCCCTTGTCACAAAATATAGACATGATTTGCCTTGACTTAGCATCATACCAGTAGCCTCACAAAACATCTTAAATATATCGTGAAAACTCATCCATATTTGCAACTGTTCCAATTCAAAAATCAGAATGTCATCCACAAAGAGGCTATGTGAATCCTACACATTTGTACGAATATCAATCCCTTTAAAACATTCTTCATCTACCACTCGTTTCAAATGAAAACTCAAAGCATCCATCATTAATATGAAAAGAAGTGGTGAAAGGGTGCATCCCTGATGGAGTCCCCTTCCAGGATAGAAGAAATCGGAAGCCGACCCATTAATGATCACTGCCATAGAAGTGTGAGAAATACACCCCATCACCCAGTCAAAAGCTTCCTTATCTAGTCCAATTTTATATAAAACCAATCTCATAAAGACCCAATACGTTTTGGTGTATGCTTTATTGAGGTCAACCTTAAGCACCACAGCCTCCAGCTTCCTCGACTGGATGGAATGAATGATCTCTTTTGTGGACGCAACAACGTTGTGAATACTTCTCTACTTTAGAAAACCTGATTGTTCGGGCAAAATGAACTTGGATAGAACCCCCTTCAGTCTTTCGGCAAGAACCTTTGAAATGATTTTATAGAGAGTATTGCACAAAGAGATAGGCCTATACTCGTTAAAGGACAACACTCCCTTTTTCTTAGGGATTAGGATGATAAAAGTAGAGTTAATGGCGCCCTTAATCCTCCCCTTTACCCTAGTCTCTTCCACCATATCAATCAGATCTCTGGTAAATTCCTCCAAAAAATGAATGAAAAACTCTAGCGTCCACACATCAGGAGCCGAAATTTTATCTACTCCCAAATTTTTCAAAATAGTAGTGACCTCCTCAGGAGTAACCTTCCTCTTAAAATATACCAGATATTCCTCTTTGAACATAACCAGAAAATGTTGCAGCATTTTCAGAAGCTCATCGGTGACCATCACGTCCCTTTTTTTGTAGATATTTCCAAAAATACCAACTGCCGCCTTTTTAATATCATCAGTGGTGCAAAACACACTTTCCCCAACTTCAATCTCCCACTTGGTGTTTTCACTCTTCCTCCCAGATGCGAATTTATGGAAATATTTTGTGTTTTTATCACTGGCCTCCAGCCATGTGGCCCGGCTTTTCATCCTCCAAGTCATCTCTCTCCTATAAAGATAGGAGCTTAATTCCTCTTCAAGACCTTTTAAGTAACCCCAAAAATCATCAGATGACCTCCTTTCAGCCACTTCCCTTAAAATTTTGGATTTTCCTTTATGAATAAACCTAATTTTGGCGTTAGTTTCCTCTTTATTAACCTTCTCCCACTGCCGAACCACCTGCTTCAAACCCCTTAGAGTATTTGTAAGATGTTCCATTGTTGTCGCCCCCACCTATTGCTGATGATTTTCAGATAATATTTGATGAGCCTATTAAAACCCTCGTCTTCCAACCATAATCTGTTAAATTTAAAGGCATAACCACTCAGCTTGTTCTCAAAATACCATTCCATCGAGATCGGCCTATGGTCATAAATCACCAGGTATTCTACCTTTGCCAATATCACCCCCATCTGAGACTTGAGTCCAATACTGATAGGAAATTTGTCTAATCTCTTACCAATAAATTTGGAATCCTTCCTGCCATTAAACCAGGTGGGTGAATTCTTTGCTAGCTTGATGTCCATCATATCTTCCTAAATAATAATGTCACCGATCTCTTCTGTGTTTGGGTCTGGTCTGCCTTTGACCCCCCAAATATCATCCGCCTTGAGAGCTACATTAAAGTCCCTTGCCAGAATAGTATTCCTAAGGTCGAGGAAATCGTATCTATCCAGCCTCTCCCAGAACTGAATTTTGTTTGAATAAGGCGTGTATAAATTTATAATATGAATGCGCTTGCTAAAACCCCTACAAAAACTAGTGAGCAGGATACCTCCGAAAAACCCGAAAGCTTTTAGAGAATACCAGTGCGGGTCCCACATTAGTGCGAACCCCCCAGATTGACCCAAAGCATGCTTGGCTGAAATGTGCCATTCTGGAAACATTTTCTGGGAAAAAACAATTGAGCATTCCGCATGCTGCATTGTTTATTGAATTATAACTAAAGAAGGTTTAGAACATAAAAGAAAATCCCTAAAAGAAAAAAACTTCTCCTGTCCCCCCAAATCCTGAAGATTGATAGAGACTACTTTCATGGAGGAACCCTTGTATCATGGGTCAGTTCTCCAAGGACCCAGCCTAATGCTAGGGAAACAAGAACGTCGTGGAATGAGCCCTCCAGTGGGCAGTCGGTAAGTACTGCAACAAATGCCACTTTCTTTTTCTCCTTTGCCTGGTACTCCCCCTCTAGAGTATAACATTCAATCTGGAAGAAGGGCTATTCAAAACAGAGGGATAAAATGGGCCTGTATCCACCAGTAAAGGATCGATAATTGCTTCCTGATTAATCATAAGGAATTCTACATCACCCCCTACCGAATTAAGGGGAGAGAGAAATTCATCAGGTTGTATAGACCTATAAGGAGGCACGAGAGGCGAAAGAGATGGACCAGGAATATCAGCCAAAATAACATATTTTTTAGGTGTTGACCCACCATCAATTCCTAGAATAGACGGAAGAGGCAGCAAGGCCCAAGAGGGGGAGACAGTTGAACCTGGAACAGGAGGGACCGGGGCCGAAATTATACAACCTTGCCTCAGAATATTTTCGCCCACCCTCTCCCGAGATGGTGGAGGTGGAGTGATTAAAACCAAGCTATCCCGACCAGCACAATCCCCCCCCCAAAACCTTATCTCTATCATCCCGACCCAAAAGAGAAAAAACCTCAATATCATTTTCCACATTCAACACAGAACCAGTCCTAGAATGATCCTTATCAACCATTACAGGTAAAATAGAATCAGAGGAACTGATGTTATTACACGTAACCTTCTTAGCGTGTGCAGGTAATTTGTTTTGTGGCAGCCTTTTCTCCACAGTCTTCAGGCTATCTAGAAATTCCTTGTCCTGCTTCTTAGATCTCTACCTATGGGGACACTGTCTCCATAGATGCCTCGTTCCCTGGCATGAATGACATCGGAAAGGGATTTTCCAGAAATCAATCTCCTGCCTATACACCTCTCTGTTCCACCGCAGGTCGATGGAGGCAAGTAAACTGCCAGAGAAAGGTGCTTCCACTAGAATCCAGGCAGTTCTATTATCAAATTCCTTGCATTTTGTGTAACCAACTTCAAAAATAGAAGAAAATAGATATCAACGCCTTAGAAATAAGCCACTTCGAGGGGGAAACCTCCAATACATTACATAAATGAAAAATTATTGGGTGATACAATTTACAAAACCTCCTTTCTATATATAGGAGTCCATGGGGCCATAATGTAAACCTACCCGACCTGACAATAATAATTTAAGGGCACAATAATAACAAAATGGGGGTTACAATGGGTAGAATAATAATAATAAGGGGGTTACACTAACAATAATAAGGGACTATATTAGTGATATAGGGACCTAACATGCCCCTCTCCTTCAAAAAAGTGTTGTCCTCAACGTTTGGGTAGCTCTGGGTGCTTATGTATAAAATTCTCATCCTCCCATGTAGAATCTTCAGTGGGTAAGTTCTTCCACTTGATAAGATACTCTAAAATTGAACGATTCCGTAGCTGTCGAGTTCTTGTTTCCATGACCGCTTCAGGTTCCAATATTATTTTTCCTTCCTCATCAAGTTCTAGAAATATTGTTTGAACTGGAAGATTTTCACCTATAACCTTCTTTAAGCATGAAACATGGAAAACTGGATGTACTTGCGAAGAAGCAGGAAGCTCCAATTTGTATGCCATAGTACCAATATTTAGCAACACCTTGTAAGGACCATAGTACTTTGGTGATAATTTATTATCCTTCTTAGCTTGCTTGAGGGACATTTGTTTGTATGGTTGTAGCTGTAAAAATACCCAATCTCCTACATCAAAACTTCTCTCGCTACGATATTGATCTGCCTATTGTTTCATTCAATTTTGTGCCAAATTCAGGCTATCCTTTAAGAGTTGGAGAACTTCTTGCTGATGCTCGATGTGATCTTCCACTGCTTGAACCTTCGAATTTTCTCTTAAACATGATGTGATGGATGGTGGATGATATCCATAAAGTTCCATAAATGGGGTCATTTTTGCTGCAGTATGGAAGTGTTATACCACCATTCAGCAAGAGGTAACCACTTGACCCATTGTGTTTGTTTATCAGATACAAAACAACGAAGATATCCTTCCAAAAATTTATTTACTATCTTAGTTTGACCATCAGATTGAGGATGATAAGATGAGCTATGAGCTAATTGAGTACCCAAACAAGAAAATAACTCCGTCCAAAAATTTCCAGTAAAAATGGGATCTCTGTCGCTCACAATAACCCTTGGGCTTCCATGTAGCTTTTGAATACTGTCCATAAATGTAGTAGCAACTGTACTTGCTTTAAATGGATGAGATAATGCACAAAAGTGTGCATACTTGGTAAGTCTATCAACTACCACCATGATGACACTCTTTCCTTCAGACTTAGGTAAACCTGTGATAAAATCCATTAAAATCTCCTCCCAACGTTGACTTGGAATGGATAAAGGTTGTAGAAGTCCTGGGGTCTTAATTTTTTCCACTTTATTCTGCTGGCAAACCAAACATTCATCCACAAACTTCTGAATATCGGATTTAAGGCCATCCCAAAAAAATTCTTTCTTCACCCTGTGGTAAGTTTTTAAAAATCCTGAGTGTCCTCCTAAAGGAGAAGTGTGCAATTCCGGAAAAATCTTTTGTTTTAGTTGGGAATTCTTACAAAGATATAAGCGATCTTTGTACCATAAGGAATCATTTTTCCAACTAAATGTATCAGATGTACTAGGATCTTGCTGCAGCTTTTGAATGAGTGTCCATACATCTTTTTCCTTCTTCCATTCATCTCTTGCTTCGGTTATCCAATCTGGTTGGATAATAGAAATGGCACAAAGAAATACTTCCACCTCTTCATTCTTTCTTGAGAGTGCATCTGCAACAACATTAAGCTTTCATTTTTTGTAGATTATTTCAAAGTCATAACCCAACATCTTTGTGACCCATTTTCGCTGCTCTTCTGAAGATAGTCTTTGTTCCAAAAAGTGTTTAAGACTATCATGATCATTTTTTACCTTGAAGTGTCTTCCCATTAGGTAAGTTCTCCATTTCTTTAGTGCATGCAGTATTACTAACATTTCCTTCTCATAAATAGGTTTTTGTAAATACTTTCCTTTGATTGGACGACTTTCAAAAGCAATGGGTCTTCCTTCCTGCATTAAAACTGCACCAATTCCATTTCCTGAGGCATCTCATTCCACAATAAAGGTTTTTGTGAAGTCTGGTGTAGCTAAGACCGGTGCTAGGCACATTGCCTCTTTAAGACGTTCAAAGGCCTTAGTTGCTTCAGGAGTCCACGAAAATGCATCTTTCTTCAATAATGTTGTTAGAGGTGCTGCTATTCTCCCATAATTCTTAACAAACTTGCGATAATACCCTGTTAACCTGAGAAATCCTCGCAATTTCTTTATGGTTGTGGGGACTTTCCATTCCTTAATGGCTTTAATTTTGTTAGGGTCTACCTTAACACCCTCGTGAGATACAATATGACCGAGATATTCCACCTCTTGTACTCCAAAGAAACATTTGGATGTTTTTGCATATTGTTAGCCCCCCTATGAAATTCTTGACAAGCAAGTTGGGGGCTAGATTGTTCTGGAGCCTCCAAGGAATGCCTTTCCCCTGAAAATTCATCCTCCTTGGAGCCTCTTTGTGCTGTGCCCAATTCTAATCCTTGCTGCTGACCCATTGCTCGAAGAGGCCTATTACTCCCTCTTTTACCCCTACATCCTGGCAAAATTCCCCATCACAACATTTGTTTTCCCTTTATTGAAGTTTCCCTTTAATCCCTCCATTATTCCTTTAAATCCCCTCTAAATCATATTCACCCCTTCTTTGACATTTCCCCACCCTTCATTCCCCTATCGTTGCCCTTAAAAGGCTTCAAAATACATTAGAAATGGATTAAAACCCATTTCCAACCTTATAATAGGCCTAGCCCCGCTTCCGATAGCCCCCGCTCCTTTGCCCCCCATATAACCCATCCTTAGAACCACCCGCCTGCTCCAAAGGTGCCTATACCCTAGTCTCGTTGGGCGCAGTCTAAACCGTTGATCTCCCCAAAACGAATGGTGATCGCCTCTCCTGCGGCAAGCACCATTGAAACCATCCATTGCCGATGATCACATCTAAACCGTCCATTCCTCGATGAATCAACGGCCCAGAACCTCCCCAACCAGTGGACCCCGCACCGCATTATGTTTCGAAACCACCGGTATTTTCCACACCGCTCATCCGCGGAGGGCGGTATTCATCCAAAACCCAGCGATTCCATACGACTGTCGACACCTGTCCCTTGTACGATTCCAAAACCACTTTTTCCCCGCAAGTTATGGTTCGACCATAGAAGCCGAGCGGAATTACTAACAACCATCAGATCTCTGGTCGCCCATCCAATGGTCGTCATTCATCGAACCTGCGCACTGCTTAACGCCCGATCATCGTACCCGTTGGCCCACCGTTTGTCGTTCTCAACCGTTGGTCTCCACCCCGATGGACGGCCCAGGTTTTTTTGTCTTCCGTTGACCATTCCTCGTCACCCCGCCTCGCCACGTCAGCTCCACGTGCACACTCCGTACTCCCTCCCTGCCCATTACATATAATTGGTTCTTTTCATGTCTTTTAACGATTATCATTCGTTTTTCATGTATGGTCGCTCTATGTTCGGCCAACCCCCCCACCAGAGCTTGTTTCACCATTCCGTCACGATTTCTCCCCAGTTCTCCATCTGCATGGCTTTTTTCCGCGTCCACAGTGCGTCCTTGCCTCCTCCATCATTCACATCCATGGTTTTCCTCACAGTTTTGTTGTTTTGCAGGGTTTCTGGAGGTAGAAAACTGCCATGATTCTACATGGCAGGGTTAATGTGACAATTAAATCCGGAAATTTGAAATGCTTATCGTGAGGCGATCGAAAAGCGAGTGGTGGGGATTCTCATTAAGGAAAACGCAGATTTCAAGCACTGGAAACCTTTCAACACCATTAAAGCCCGAGCTACCCTGTCAGAAGCAAAATGGAGCGGCAGGGTGTTTCAGTATAGAGCAGAAGGAAGATTAAGGCAAACTAGTGGAGATCTCGAGCCTTTAATCGGAGGTTTAGAAAGCAAAGCAGCAGTTTGAGGATCCCGAGGATCGATCCCAAGATCTTGAGCACAGTAAAAGGTACCATCAGGGGTATTTGTCAACAGAATGTTTTTATTTACCAAGTACAGGGCTCCCATACAACTTTTATTATGCACAATGTCCCTTAAGAGATCTCCACCAGATAATAATCCAAAATCACTAGAGCATTTATATGGCAAGCTTCCCAGCAGTTTATTTTATCTTTTTGTTCAAATCACCTGGAGTACTACAGCCAAAATGTCAAGGTCATATCCAAAGCAGATCATTCTTTCACAAGGAAGGTGACAGAGATTAAATATACAGCGTGTCGAGCAGAATGGGTTTCGGCCCTGCATTCATTGTTGTGTTTAATGATACATTTAATTTTCACCTACTCCCTCAGTAGATATTAGGTTCATTCTCTGCTATAAAGCACAGAAGGAAACATTGTAATGGTTGTTGATGAGATATCAGTGAAACACAAGCATATTTCCTCTCGAGACATGTTCTCTATGTATATTGTAAGATAGGCTGAGATACGATGCATTCAGACTGAATGTCCATGCTATGGGCTATGATGTACCTGATTGGTGTTGTTTTTAATATGACAAGCATGTGTCTTTGGATCCTGATCTAAAGTAGCTGGTGATGTTTTCCTTTCTCTGTATTTGTGATTGACTTGCTTTCATTTCATTACGTTTCTTCAGGCTCGCATCAGAAGTTTGGCATAAGATTTACCCTTGATAGGTACCTTATGCTGCTGCTCTCCCAGCCTTTTATGTTTTCTGCTTATATGTGTATCTGAATGTTGATTTCAATTGATTTAACTAGTGTAGTGGATGGTATTGCCTACTCTCTGATGTATGAATTGATGAAGTCCATATTTAGATGTTCTTGTTAGGATTTAGTTGAATGCGTTGAGAACCCTGGAGGTCTAGAACCTGGTCTCTGCCTCTCTAGGATATTTCCATCTCAATTAAACCTTTCCAAGATCCCTTGTATTGCCCCTAATTCTGTCCAAGCAGGCCTGGAGTTAAACGACCTCTGGCCTGATCTATAGATAGAGTTGGATGGTCTCCCCCCTTTCATCTTCAGTCCTTAATGTCCCATTTCTGAATATCATTTTAAGATCCAAATGCTCTAGATGACTAGCCCAACTGAAAGCTTGCACATTGATTACAAATAAATCCTTTCTTGACTCCATAGTTCAATGGCCTTGATGTTCCTTGAGTTATCTGTTTCAGCCTAAATTCACTCTATGCTAATTCTTGTCCTGTGATGAACCCTTCCTTCCTGATTCCCAACAACCAAACTCTTAATCAAACAAACAACCCTGAGCCTATAACTAGCCTAAAACCACAACTTAGAGCTTCAAAGACATACACTTTGACTCATATAGAGAGATCCCTCTTTGGACCTAGGAGGGCTAGATCCTAAGGTCTGAAAGTGGTTCTATGTTGTCTCATCTTTTGGTCTTGTCAACCTGGCCAAAACATGGGAACCCCAACATAATGGCGACTCCGCTGGGGAACTGAATGATTTCCATCTCACTACATCTAAAAAATTCAAAAACTTAGAACTCTGGTTAGGTTGACAGCAAGCCACTCCTTTCTTGAATCGGCCTCCATCATTGAATATCCACCATACTCTTAGACAGAGCCTGGAAAGGCCCAGGTAGCCTCCAGATATCATCCTCTTTTCAGAGGTGACATATCTGGTAAATGCCCTCCCAATCAATCTCTGGTTGGAGCTTGTTGTTTTAGAGGAGATTCCTGAAAGGTGACAGTGCCTGAACACTGTGGTGGACAGTGTACCCCCTAGAAACATCCTAAACCCTCCACCTGATTACTCCATTGTTCCTAAACGAAAAGACTCCACTGGTGATCAGTAGGCCTGCTGATTATCTTGGTTTCACAGTCAGACTCCACTGGGAGACCACCTGTGAGACAACATCAACCACAGTGGAAGTAACAAGTAGGGTTAAGCTGCTTAATAGAAGTACAACATTTTGGCTTTCAGAACCATCCACACAAGAGCTTACCCTAACCTTGATCCACCTGAAATAGTTGACAATCCGGAGAGCATCCTCAAAAGAGCTCCTACACCTAACAGACCAACTATTTCCAGACGCATTCTTAGAGCTAATTCTGCACTAGAAAACCTAACAGCTCTAGCACCTTTTCTCCCTGACCTAGGCCTACCTAACAGTTTATCAAGAACCAGGTCAGTCAATCACCTAGACCAGCAAGACCTTGAGCCTCATAGCACACCATCTAACAGTGGTCAAAAAACTACGAACAGAGAAACCCCTCCATCCACACCACCTGATTTTCACTTCCTTCAAAACTTGGGGCTCTCTCATCCTAGATCTGCTCACCAGACTCCTGCCGGTCCAAATATACCTGTCATCCAAATACCAGCTACTCAAGCTAACCCTTTACCCCATCAGAACTTTATCATGGTAGCTTGGTACGCACCTTTGGTTTTGCCTCATCCTATGTTACCCTTACCCAATGATTATCAGTCAAAAATCCCACACTTTACTGCAAAATAATCCATCACATCTCAGCAACATGTGGATAAGATGGAGGATTCATTTGATTACATGGAAATTGATGATGAAACAATCAAAATGAGAATCTTTACCCAAAGCTTAGGGGGTGAGGTGAAGAAATGGTTTAAAATTTTACCTCCCGACAGTATTCAAGATCTCCCTGCATTATACCAGACCTTCATAAACAAATGGGAGGTTAGAGCAAACCCTCGCCAGCTCCTAGCAGATTACATGTCTCTTAAGAGGAATGTGGGAGAGAGTGTACATGATTACACCACTAGATTCAACAGCATCTACAATGCTCTCCCCCCACACATGAAACCTCCACAAGGTATGGCCTTGGCAAAATATCCTGATGGATTTGATGCTGACCTGGCCTATGAGCTTAGGGATAAAGAGTACGCCACATTAGAAGACATGTAGAAAGGAGTCATAACCATAGAAGCAAACTTGATGGAAAAAAGGGCAAGATTGAAATCTGAGAGGAGGGTAACCTATAGGGATGACAATGTAGCTTCCAAATTCGACCCAAACTATGAAAAATTATCTAAAAACGTGGATAAGCTGCAAAAAATGATGGAAAAAATGGTTGTCACGATCAGCAATCAGAACAGAAACCAGAACCAAAATCTGAACCAAAACTTTAGAAGAAATAACAATGCTCCCAACAGACAAAAAGAATTAGATCAAAAAATTATTCCCCCATTCCAAAACTTTTTAGATGAAGATGAGGGAATCGTTGAAGAGTCTGAAGGGACTGGAATAAACATGTTTGAAACAGAAGACTCAGTCCTTAACTGTGATTCAGAAGAATACCATCCCTCCCCTACATACTAGGATGAGGAGTGGTTAGAAACTGAATATTACAGATTAGGATTTGAAAATGCCATGTTACAAGTCAGGGAACAATATGAACTTAGGAGCAAGAAAAGCCAAGATACTTCCAAAGCCAAAAATCCTGAGGTAACCATCAAGAAAAGACCTGATAAATCCTCTAAAGCATCTGCTGCAGGTAACAAATCAACAGCTAAAAGTTCTGGTAAACATAAGGAGAAAGACAACCAAGACATTGAAAAACCAAGCCTACCAGCTAGCAGCACTAGCACTGCAGCCAGTGCTCCTGATAAAACGATTCCCAACCCTGTACATAGTGAGAAATCAAAAATTGATTCAGCTACTAAGACAGTAGCGAATAAAACAGAATCAAGTATTTCTAAGACCTAGTCCACTTTCAATTTAGAAAGTGAGATTGCCAAGATCAAGATCTTTGTACCATTATCTGAACTGGCCACTCAGAATGTATATAAAGGCCAAATTTTGAAAGCACTAAATTTAGGGGAAAACAATGACTCTGTAAACCTGAATGATGATCAACCAGCCCTACTCTTTGGTCCAAAGATTGAGGGAAAATTTCAGGAAGGGGTAGTTCCACCTTTCTATATCAGTCTCAAGATTCATGACAAGATACTTCACAATTCCATGCATGATTCTGGAGCATCACACAATCTAATGCCTAAGGTAGTGATGGAGAAACTAGGCCTAGAGATAACGCGACCCTACAAAGACTTATACTCATTTGACTCTAGTAGAGTAAAATGCCTAGGACTGATCAAAGATTTATGTGTGAGTTTGACCCAGATTCCTTCCAAATGTATGGTCATGGATGTGGTGGTGGCAGATATGCCACCTAAGTATGGCATGTTACTATCAAGATCATGGGGAGCCAAACTGCAAGGAACAATGCAGATGGATGGCTCATATGCCACTATCCCTATATTCAGCCAACTTAGAAGACTATATAGAGAGTCCCAAATGAAATTCCTAGTCAGTAGCCCTAAGAAACCTGAAAAATCACCATTATACTCTGTACATACAGATCTAGACTCTTTCATTCTCTACAATGACCAACCCTCAGAAGAGCCGAGATCAGATAATGGAGATACAAACGTAGAGCCCATGGATTTCAACATAATGGATACTCTAGAAGAATACGATGAAGAATACCATGGGAAAAATACTGAAAAAGTAGCTCTGAGGAAAACAGAAACAGAACGAAAACAGCAAGCTAGCCACCTCCCTGGCCTCCATACCCATAATGAACTAGAAAACAATTTACAACCTAATGCAGACCCCGCAACGCAACATAATGGCGAACCCCTATGGGAAATGAATTTTGATGGGTCCTGTACTAGGCAAAATGCTGGAGCAGGAGTGTGGCTACGTAACACAGAAAACGGGCACGCAGAGAGTCATGCTGTGAATCTGCATTTCAAATGCACAAATAACATTGCAGAATATGAGGCTCTCATCTTGGGCTTAAATCTGTTGAAAAAATTAGGAGCCCGTAGGATAGCTGTGAGAGGAGATTCTGAGTTAGTAATCAAGCAGGTGAATGGTGAGTATTCAGCAAAACACCCCAGGCTTAGGGCATACAGGAATGACACTCTGGATTTGCTGAAAACGTTTGTTGAATATGAATTAGCGTTCGTTCCTAGGGGTCAAAATGCGATTGCAAATGGATTATCTTGTCTAGCTAGCTCATATCCTAAGACCCCAGTTGATCAACAGATTATCATTCAAACCAAATTCAGGCCTGCAGTGCCAGACAATGAAAAATATTGGCAGGTCTTTGAAGGAGACAAACAGATCGAAGATTTCCTGGTAAGCAGAAATGAGTTTGAATTTTTCGATTTAGACTCTAAATCTGATAACCTCTGCCTAGATGAAGATTCCTCAGATGAGGAAGAAACACCCTGTAACATAGAAACACCCTGTAACATAGCAATAAATCTTTCTTTTGATAAAACTGGAAATTCTAACGAAAATAGTGAAAACGCAGAAAATGAAGAGGTTGAAGTGATGCAGGCCAAAGACAAGAATATACCCAGAGGCCTGGCACCCTTAGAGGACCTCTTTTATTTTGATGACGTAGCAAAAAATCCCACAATAGAACATGTTGATTCTGATGTGGAAGAATGCAACATAGGCACTGAAGATAAGCCCAAAATGATAAAACTGGCTAAGTCTATACCTGCAAACATGAAGAGCAAATACATTGACCTGTTTAAGGAATTCATCGATGTGTTTGCATGGAGCTACGAAGACTTAAAGGGATATGACACCAACATCATACAACACAAGATACCACTAAAAGAAAATCAGAAGCCTTTCAGACAAAAACTCCGTAGGATCAATCCAAAACAATTGCCTGCAGTAGAGAAGGAAATTAAAAAGATGTATGATGCAGGCATTATAGTCCCTGTAAGGTTTTCTGACTGGGTGTCAAACTTAGTGGCTGTGAGAAAGAAAACAGGTGAGATTAGATTATGCATAGACTTCAGAAACTTCAACAGAGCCTCCCTGAAAGACAACTACCCTTTGCCTAGAATGGAACACATTCTACAGAAGGTGGTGGGCTCCAAGAGAATCTTTCTGCTTGATGGTTTTTTGGGATATAATCAAGTTCTTGTACTCCCAGAAGATCAACTCAAAATAGCTTTTACCACTCCATGGGGTACCTTCATCTATGTGAAAATGCCTTTTGGATTGATGAATGTTGGCGCCACCTTCCAGAGAGCGATGGACATAGCTTTCTCAGAAGAGATAAGACTCTTCATAGTTATCTACTTGGATGACTTGACTATCTTTTCTAAAACTGAAGAAGAACACTTGAAACATCTGAGGAAAGTCTTTGAAAAATGTAGAAGGTATGGTTTGTCTCTGAACCCTAAGAAAACTATTTTTGGGCTGCAAGAAGGTAAACTTCTTGGTCACATCATATATGAGAAAGGGATCAGGATAGACCCATAGAGAGTTGAGGGAATACTCCAAATCACATAGCCAAGAAACATCAGGGAGTTACAGTCCTTCATAGGGAAGATCAATTTCCTTAGGAGATTCATTCCCAATCTTGCTGAGCATCTTAGAAAAATGACTGAAATGCTAAAGAAAGGTGCAGGAATTAAGTGGACTGTTGAAGCCAAGAAATCTTTTGAGTCAGTAAAACTTGCACTCACTTAGGCCCCTATCCTTATCAGCCCTGACTTCTCAAAATATTTTCTGATCTTTTCATTTTCTTCCCAACACACAATAGCTGCAGTTTTACTGCAGAAAAATTCAGAAGGTAATGAACAGCCTATAGCTTTCTTCAGTAAAGCCTTAAGAGATGCACCCTTAAAGTACAACATCATGGAAAAGTAGGCCTATGCCCTGATCAAGGCTTTAAAGGACTTTAGGGTGTACATTCTACATTCTCATGCCATTGCCTATGTTCCAAATATAGTGGTTAAAGATATCTTGTCCCAGGACCCTGATGGGAAAAGGGGCAAATGGATTTCTACAATCTTGGAATATGACCTTGAAATAAAACCCACCAAGCTGATAAAAGGTCAAGGCCTAGCCCAGTTAATGGCTGAGTCAAACATGCGGGCCCTTGACATTAACATGATAAATGCCTTGGATGAGCAGGAAGGATTTCCCATCCGACTGTTGAGGAGAAGTTTCAAAACTATCCTTGGTACACTGATATCCTTTACGTGCTCACCAACCTCACTGCCCCACCAGAACTATCCAAAACCAAGGCCAGATTCATAAATCTTAAAGCCAAAAATTACTGCATTATGAATGAAAACCTGTATTGGAAAAATTCAAATGGCCTATTACTGAAATGTTTGTCTGAAACTGAAGCTGAAAGAATCAAACAAGAGTTTCATGTTGGGGAGTGTGGAGGCCACCTCAGTTGGAAAGCCACAGCAAATAAAATACTCAGGGCTGGTTATTATTAGCCTACACTGTTCAATGATGTCCATAAAATGACAACCACTTGCCACAAATGTCAGATCTTTGAAGGTAAAAGGAAACTTCTTCCCCTCCCCTTACAACCTATCACCATAGAAGGTCCCTTCCTCCAATGGGGCCTAGACTTTATAGGAGAAATTAATCCTACCTCCTCTGGACAACACAAATGGATCCTAACTGCTATAGATTACTTCACCAAATGGATAGAGGCCATACCCACTGGGAATGCCACTGATTCTGTCATCATCAGGTTCCTAGAAGACTTCATCCTATCTCAGTTTGGCTGTCCAAGGAAAATAATTACTGACAATGCTGCTGCATTCGGATACAAGAAAATGATTGATTTTTGTCACAGGTACAGAATAGCACTTGGTCATTCAACTGCCTATTACCCCCAGGCTAATGGACTAGCTGAATCATGTAACAAAAGCCTGGTCTCAATCATCAAGAAGCTGCTGGAAGAGAACAAAAGGTCATGGCATAAAAATTTGGTACATGCTTTGTGGACTGACAGGCTCACAACAAAGAAATCCATTGGCATGTCACCGTTCCAACTGGTTTATGGAACAAAAGTAGTTTTTCCTACTAGCCTTGGAGTTCTAGTAATCAATCTTGTTCAGGAGATCCAATCAGAGGAAAACAGTATGGTGAGAAGAATCAATGAAACTATCCATCTGCAGCAAACAAGGGAGCAGGTTTATAGCAGAGCTGTCAGATTTCAAGAAAGCATCAAAAGAAAGTTTTACAAAAGAGCTAAAGTTTCAGATTTCAAGGTTGGAGATAAAGTTCTGAGATGGGATTCAAGAAGAGAGGAAAAGGGCAAACATGGCAAATTTGACAGCTTGTGGCAAGGTCCATTTGTCATCCAGGCCACTGTGGGTCCTAATGCATTTTTCTTACAAGAACTTGATGGTACAGAGTTGTTTGGGGGTCCTGTCAATGGTAGGATGCTCAAACACTATTTCTGCTAATTTTTCATTTCCAGTTCCATTTCCATTGTACATACCATTGCAGTTTTACTTTCAAGAAAATAAAAAATGTTCCAAAATAGAAAAAAGGACAAGTCCAAACATTCTCAAAACATCAACCTCTAAAAGATTCAAAAGAATGGCTCAAACATGATAGAAATCTGAGCTAAAGGAAGCAGAGTAGCTGGTCCTCATATGCTCAAAATCTGGATCAGCAGTGAAAAGAAGAATCAGCTCTAATATGCTCAAAGCCAGAGCTGAAATCAAAGAAAGAGGTGACTCCAATATGCTCAAAACCTGAGTCACAGAAAAAAGAGGGATGTTCCAGAGTTTTAGACTTCAAGCCCTCAAAGTTTTGTTTCAATTTTCAGCACTTTCCATCCAGAGCAAGTCAGACAGTCTAATCCTGGCTTGGCTGTTTTTCAATTTCCTGTCTTAGAATCTAGGAGAGGAAACCTGTTGGACAGTTTAATCCCAACAGGTAGTAGATTAGGTAGAGAAACAGATGAGGCCAACAATCTAATCTGGCCTCATGGAGAAATAAGGGTAGATTTAGAATAGGTTTGTTTTTGTTTTGAAAATAAAATGTAAAGGGTCTGCTAGCTCAAATGCACCCAAAGAGAAAACGTTAGGACTGTAGTTGGGTAGGTAGGCTGGTTGGGAAATATTTCTGCTGATGTTTCTATCATCTTGTGGCAACCGATCAAAGAAAGGGATGTGCCAAGCAGTGGGCATCTGGCCTACTTCAGAGATCATTTTTGGTTTCTTGACTCCTTTAAGAAGAAGCCATCCCCATGTGGAGCCACTATTAGCCCCCCTATGAAATTCTTGACAAGCAAGCTGGGGGGCTAGATTGTTATGGAGCCTTCAAGGAATGCCTCCCCCCCGAAGACTCATCCTCCTTGAAGTCTCTGTGAGCTGTGCCCAACACAAATCCTCTCTGCTGGTCCATTGCTCCAAGGGACCTATTACTCCCTCTTTTACCCCTACATCCTTCCAAGATTCCCCATCACAACCCCTGTTTTTCCCTTTGTCAATTCTCCCCTTTAATCCCCCCATTATCCCTTTAAATCCCCTCTAAATTCTGTTCCTGCCCCTGCTTTGACCTTTCCCACCCTTCATTCCCCTATCGTTGCCCTTAAAAGGCTTCAAAATACATTAGAAATGGATTAAAACCCATTTCCAACCTTATAATAGGCATAGCCCCGCTTCCGATAGCCCTCGCTCCTTTTCCCCCCATATAACCCATCCTTGGAACCACCCGCCTGCTCCAAAGGCGCCTATACCCTAGTCTCGTTGGGCGCAGTCTAAACCGTTGATCTCCCCAAAATGAACGGCGATCACCTCTCCTGCGACAAGCACCATTGAAACCATCCATTGCCGATGATCACATCTAAACCCTCCATTCCCCGATGAATCAACAGCCCGGAACCTCCCCAACCAGTGGACCCCGCACCGCATTATGTTTCGAAACCACTGGTATTTTCCGCACCGCTCATCCGCGGAGGGCGGTATTCATCCAAAACCCAGTGATTCCATACGACTGTTGACACCTGTCCCTTGTACGATTCCAAAACCACTTTTTCCCCATGCATTATCGTTCGACCATAGACGCCGAGCGGAATTACTAACAACCGCCAGATCTCCGGTCGCCCATCCAACGGTCGTCATTCATCGAACCTGCACACTGCTTAACGCCCGATCATTGTACCCGTTGGCCCACCGTCTATCGTTCTCAACCATCGGTCTCCACCCCGATGGACGACCCAGGTTTGTTTGTCTTCCGTTGACCATTCCTCGTCACCCCGCCTTGCCACGTCAGCTCCACGCGCACACTCCGTACTCCCTCCCAACCCATTACGTATAATTGGTTCTTTTCGTGTCTTTTAACGATTATCATTCGTTTTTCATGTATGGTCGCTCTGTGTTCCACCAACCCCCCCACCAGAGCTTGTTTCACCATTCCGTCATGATTTCTCCCCAGTTATCCATCTGCATGGCTTTTTTCCGTGTCCACAGTGCGTCCTTGCCTCCTCCATCATTCACGTCCATGGTTTTCCTCACAGGTTTGCTGTTTTGTAGGGTTTCTGGAGGTAGAAAACCGCCATGATTCTACATGGCAAGCTGTGTAGACATAATTAAATCCAAGAGCTGGTACTGCCGTGAGGCAGTCAAAGAAAGCGGCTGGTAGGATTCGCATTGAGGAAAAGGCAGATTTCAAGCACTGGAAACCTTTCAACGCCATTAAAGCCCGAGCTACCCTGTCAGAAACAAAATGGAGCGGCAGGGTGTTTCAGTACAGAGCAGAAGGAAGATTAAGGCAAACTAGTGGAGATCTCGATCCTTTAATCGGAGGATAAGAAGGCAAAGCAGTAGTTTGAAGACCCCGAGGATCTATCCAAGGTCCTGAGCACAGTGAAAGGTACCATTAGGGTTATTTGTCAGCAGAATGTTTTTCTTTACCAAGTACAAGGCTCCCATACAGCTTTTATTATGCACAATGTCCCTGAAGAGATTTCCACCAGATAACAGTCCAAAATCACCAGAGCATTTATATGGCAAGCTTCCCAGCAGTTCATTTTATCTTTTCGTTCAAATCACCTGGAGTACTACGGCCAAAATGTCAAGGTCATATCCAAAGAAGATCATTCTTTCACAAGGAAGGTGACAGAGATTAAATATACAGTGTGCCGAGCAGAATGGGTTTCGGCCCTGCATTCATTGTTGTGTTTAATGATACATTTAATTTTCACCTACTCCCTTAGTCGATCTTAGGTTCATCCTCTGATATAAAGCACAGAAGGAAACATTGTAATGGTTGTTGATGAGATATCAGTGAAACACAAGCATCTTTCCTCTTGAGACATGTTCTCTGTGTATATTGTAAGATAGGCTGAGATACGATGCATTCAGACTGAATGTTCAAGCTATGGGCTATGATGTACCTAATTGGTGTTGTTTTTAATATGACAAGCATGTGTCTTTGGATCCTGATCTAAAGCAGCTGGTGATGTTTTCCTTTCTCTGTATTTGTGATTGACTTTCTTTCATTTCATTACGTTTCTTCAGCTCGCATCAGAAGTTTGGCATAAGATTTACCCTTGATAGGTACCTTATACTGCTTCTCTCCTAGCCTTTTATGTTTTCTGCTTATATGTGTATCTGAATGTTGATTTCAATTGATTTAACCAGTGTAGTGGATGGTATTTCCTACTCTCTGATGTATGAATTGATGAAGTCCATATTTAGATGTTCTTGTTAGGATTTAGTTGAATGCGTTGAGAACCCTGGAGGTCTAGAACCTGGTCTCTGCCTATCTAGGATCTTTCCATCTCAATTAAACCCTTCCAAGATCCCTTGTATTTCCCCTAATTCTGTCCAAACAGGCCTGGAGTTAAATGACCTCTGGCCTGATCTATAGACAGAGTTGGATGGTCTCCCCCCTTTCATCTTCAGTCCTTAATGTCCCATTTCCGAATATCATTTTAAGATCCAAATGCTCTAGATGACTAGCCCAACTGAAAGCTTGCACATTGATTACAAATAAATCCTTTCTTGACTCCATAGCCCAACGGCCTTCATGTTCCCTAATTTATCTGTTTCAGCCTAAATTCACTCTATGCTCATTCTTGTCCTGTGATGAACCCTTCCTTCCTGATTCCCAACAACCAAACTCTTAATCAAACAAACAACCCTGAGCCTATAACTAGCCTAAAACCACAACTTATAGCTTCAAAGACATACACTTTGACTCATATAGAGAGATCCCTCTCTGGACCTAGGAGGGCTAGATCCTAAGGTCTGAAAGTGGTTCTATGTTGTATCATCTTTTGGTCTTGTCAACCTGGCCAAAACATGGGAACCCCAACATCATATAATTGTTTCTCCTGCAATATTTTGAGCACCCTGTCAACATGTTCAACATGATCCTTCCAAGACCTGTCGTAGATTAGTATATCACCAAAAAATAGTAGCAAAAATTTTCTAAGGAAGGGTTTGAAAATGGAATTCATCAACCCTTGAAATGTAGAAGGTGCATTGGTAAGGCCAAAAGGCATGACCAAAAATTCATAATGACCCTCATGCGTTCGAAATGTTGTTTTTGGAATATCTTCAGTCTTCATTCTAATTTGATGATATCCTGAACGAAGATTCAACTTGGTAAAATAAATTGCTCCATGTAATTCATCCAATAATTCATCAATCACAGGAATGGGAAATTTATCTTTAATGATGAGCTTATTGAGCTCCCTATAATCCGGACACATTCGCCATGATCCATCCTTCTTGTGTACCAATACTACAGGAGCAGAGAAAGAACTTTGACTAGGTTGAATTATACCCGCCTCTAACATTTCAGCAATCATACGTTCAATTTCGCTCTTTTGGAAGTAAGGATATCTATAAGGCCTGATGTTTGGAGGAACACTTCCTGGAATCAAATGAATAGCATGATCATGATCACGAATAGGTGGGAGTCCTTTGGGAGTTTCAAACACCTTGGAAAGATTGTCCAAGACTTGTTGGAGATCTGCAGAAATAGATGATTTTGATGTTGGAACTTCTAGTGAGCATAATTGTGCAATTACGCCTCGCTGTTCTTTCTTTAGAAGCTTTGTCATTACATTAGAGCTTATTATCCTTCCTGGCTTCCCCGCAATACCCCGTAATTCGACTTCCTTTCCTTCTGAAAAAAATTTCAAGAAAAGTTCTTGAAAATTAAAAGCTACCGTCCCCAAAGATTGTAACCATTGTACTCCTAGTACAACATCAGCACCTCCCATAGGAATGGAAAGCATTAGACTAGTCAACACATATTCCCCCATGGTTAGCTTGATATTATGGCATTTTCCAGAGAAATTTATAGTTCCTCCATTTGCAACCATCACTTGAAATTACGGTGTTGGGTATAGGAAACAATTTAATTCCTTGGCTACCTTATAATGAATAAAATTATGGGTGCTACCTGAATCAATCAACACTATTACCCTTTTCTTCTTGATATGTCCTTCTATCTTGAGAGTTTGAGGAGTGGTAATTCCTGCTAGTGCATTACATGATATGGTCGGATTCATTTCTTCCTCTTCTAGGGCTGGTTCCTGGTGTATATCCTCTTCTTGTTCATTTTCTTCTTCCTCTTCACAATCTATGTAAAATAATTTCTTCTCAGCACACTTATGACCTTTAGTGTATTTGCTATCACAACTATAGAAAAGCACTTTTGCTCTTTTTTCTTCCAATTGTTGTGGTGTCAACCTTGTAGGTTGTGGAAATCTAGGCGTAGCAACACTTCCTTCTTTATAGAAGTGAGTGGTAGGCTTCCTTGTCGCCATAATTTTACATTCAATTTTTCTTGCCAACCCGAATGCCTTATCCAATGAATCAGGTTCCAAAACGCAAATTTCATGTTGGATGCTATCCTTTAAAGTGCCTATGAAGAGATCAATCCTGTGTTCCTCTGGAATATCAGTTACCCTTATATTCAATTTTTGGAAGTCCTCAATGTGATGCCCCACTAAACCCTTTTGTTTGAGATTTATCAATTGGCTAAAGAATGTGTTGCTCTTTGTATCCTCATAATGTGCTATCATTTCCTCCGTAAAAATTGACCAAGTGAAAATTTTTTTATGGGAGCAAAGCCATCGATACCATACAAATGTATTTTGTTCTAAATGTAAAGTTGCAATGTGTACCTTTTGTGTGTTTTGCACGTTATGGAGATCAAAATATTGTTCCATCTGTAGTATCCATGTTACAGGATCCTTTCCATCAAACTTCCTCATATCCATTTTTGGAATATGGTGGTTCTTCCCTCCAACTGTAGAGTTTATGAAATCATGATTAACATTTATTTTGTTCTCATCATGAGTTTCCTCTACTATCTTTTCACCATTAGGAAACATTTCTTGTATCAACTTTGTCAAACCTTCGATGTCTACTTTTCTATCCTTCTTCATGTTTTCCATGTTGTCTTTCATTTTTTCATCGATCTTAGCTTCCATGTCATCCATCTTAGCTTCCATGCCCACTTCCATGCCATCCATCTTAGCTTCCAAACCATTCATCTTAGCTTCCACGCATTTCTTCAAACCATCCATCTTAGTTTCCACGCCTTTCTTCAAAACTTCCATTTCATTTTTTGTTGTTCTTTGCGAGAGTGAAATTTGCTGCACTTGCTCTTGTAATTTTGATATGTCATGTTGCCATTCTTCGTCTTCATGAGTCATAGTATAGCCTTCTAAAGGATTAATGGGTGTTTAATTATTTTTAGGGGCCATTTTAGAATCCAATATTGATATATATTCTACAATATGCCCTTGGAATCAATTCAACTTGATTCTTCAAAAAAGACTTATGCAATTCGCAAAACAAATACACACCTTTTACTTGCTTTGAGGAGCTCGATATTGAAATTGAATTATCTCCGTAATTGAAAATCTTCAATATATGAAATTCAGCCCTGTAGTAGCCCTATGAAGCTTCTTTCAAATGAAATAGGTCTGATCTAATTTGGATTCTTCAAGACAAATTTATGTCCAATCTCCCACAATGACCCAATTTTGGACTTGTTGAGTACAACGAACTTGTACGGCTTTCCACTTGTCACTGTTTCATCCTTCGGATCTGAAATTGATAGCCAAGAAACTATAGTCCGTGTAATTGCGACCAATTTTTACGGCACTCCAATCCGATGCTCAGAGAGAGAGAGTTATGAATATTTTCCCACGATCACCTCTTTGAGATGAAATTCGGGAGCCTGAAAAAGCACTACATTCCACAGATCATATCTCAAAAAATATTGTGAACCAAGCTCTAAGAGTTTTTGATGGTTTTCCTCAAGATTTCCACTTCGCACCCTAAAAATTTCAGATTCTGAACCTTAGTAAAAAAAAAATTATATTGCAAATTCCATGATGACCTGTTTAGGAGCCTGAAAAAAGAGCTAACTTCCATAGATCATAATCTCTGAAAATATTGCGAACCAAGCTCTGAAATTTTTAGAAAATCTTCCTTAGGATTTTTGCTTCGCACCCTAAAAATTTCAGCTTCTGAAACTTCGTAGAAAAAAAGTTATAGCGAAAATTCCATGATGACATGTTTGGAGCAGCGAAACCCTAGAATCCAAAGCTCTGATACCAAATGTTGTGTAACCAGCTTCAAAAATAGAAGAAAAGAGATATCAACGCATTAGAAATAAGCCACTTCGAGGGGGAAAGCTCTAGTACATTACATAAATGAACAATTCTTGGATGATACAATTTACAAAACCTCCTTTCTATATATAGGAGTCCATGGGGCCATAATGTAAACCTAGCCGACCTAACAATAATAATTTAAGGGAAAAATAATAACAAAATGGGGGTTACAAGGGTACAATAATAACGATAAGGGGGTTACACTAACAATAATAAGGGACTATACTAGTGATATAGGGACCTAACATTGCAACATTTCGGATTTACGAAACGACACTTACCGATACTGTGTCCAATGTCCCACAGAACCTTATGGTTCCAGAAAAGTAACAGGAGTCCATGAACCATAACCCAAATTAAGTGATTGACCATGGCATTGTCCTGGGGGTCGAAGCTTTCATCCCACATATATAGAGCAAGGAAGCATCTATCGTTCACCCATCTTCTGTGCATAACCGCAACCACGTCCACTTCCTGCTGCATATGGAAGTAGAACCACCCTACTTCCAATCTACTGACCCTATGTGAGTATCCCAGTAACTGCTCCCACATTTTCAGCAACCACTCTAGCATATTGGATCCTCCATGCTTCTCAAACTTCCAACGCCCCACTACGGCTCTCTTCGAGAGGCCCTCCACATTCTCCCACAAAACGTCCTCACCAAAGCTTAGCAAGTGACAATCTAGTAAAGCTTTGAATGAATGATTTCCCTTTTTCTTCCCGTTCTCTTCAGCCACAACCACCACCGTAGTGGTGGCCAGTTGAATTTCTGGATTCAAATATTGGTCTGCCATTCAAGAAGGTGGAAGATTGGACCCTACACCACTTGTACACCGGATGTGTCCTTCCTCTGCCACCTTGATGGCATGCAGGAATGGCTCATCTATTAATATCGAGTCACAATCCTCAATGTATTCACTCATCTCCACCATACGACCATGTTTGGTCACCACTCCACATAGAGTTTCTCGCCACTTTAATCTCCTGCTCGATCCCCAATAGGAGTTCAAGAAATGTCTGAACTTAATGGGAATCAAATCACAAGCTATACTCGTCAGATACTTTACTCCCTACCACTAAAACAAATGCCAAAAGACCCTTCTCCATACCAGGAGTAAAATCCACCTCAGTACCCCCATCAATCCATACCCGAACGTGACCTCCAAAAGTCTGGAAAAATATTAAAGAAATAGCCATCACGTCCTAGTACAGACGAAATCACTGCCCAGGATTAATGAGAAAGGTTGTAACCAACTGAGGACATGATATGAAACAGGAGATCGTACATCCTAAAAAGAATAGGTACCCTATCAACCACTCCATACATCGTCAAAAGTTAATCAATAGCCTGGAAAACTAAATTTGTAAAAGCCGATTCAAAAAGACGACAAGAAAACTACCAGAAAAGCCGAGGGATGCCATCCCAACAATAATCGATCCTGCTCCAAGGAGTTCGAGATATCTCGAAAACCAGTAATGGGACACCAGGTATCATAAGAATGGCCAAATAGAAATCAATGATAACATCCTAATCCACCGACGCCTTAGCACCCATAACTCCTTTACTCCACCTTCAATATCACACCAAAAAACTGTTTGAAAAATCAAGACAGATCATTCCTAAGATATCATATTTCGACTCGAAAGAGTCCCCTACCTAAAAAACCGCAAGGGATCTCCAAACAAAAACGGAATAAAATATTGATAAGAAGAAAAAATAATGACTCTTAATTGTCTTCACAACAACACAACATGCTATCTCCTGGGCTCCACCACCTTTTGCACATCCTAACCTTCAAACTCTTGCAAGGCTGATTAACACAGAAATAAGGACACCTACTTCGATCTTCCCTTCGCCTCTCAGCAGCCTTAGTACCTGTATCCTCCTCTAACCTTTAAAATTTTAAAATATAATGAAACACTTCTTTAAACATCTCATCCTTGTATCTCTTGCAGTGTTGGTTGTCTCAAATCGTCCTCCATGACTCAGAGCGCAACCTGGAATAGGGTATCAAGAAATCATTGTGGCGTATCAAAAATTAAGCCGTGGGCATCGTTATGGGAGGTAAGAAGAATAGTGAGACCCTGTTTTGTGAGATGACAAACAGTCTCCATGCCACCACATCCATCCATTGATTCACCTATGCTTCTTCATAATATTCCTCCTTCGAGAACTACATATGCACTCATAGTTTAGCTTGTGTGGCGAAATAACTGTGAAGCTTTTCAGAACAATCTCTACTCAGGAAACCCCTGCAACACCACCTCACTGGGCCTCTATAGCATTTCAAGCTCCCTAGTTCAAAACCTTGCAGACTTACTGCTGACATCTACACCATTGACTCAGATGATGAGCAAAGAAAACTCCCATCATCTCTATAACTTACACGAACTCTACGCCTACAATTGGATCCCTGGACCTCCACTTTTTGGACGGGAAATGAACTTGTACACTCCTGGGCCTAGACCTAAGAAAGAAATTCATTATACTCCTT
Source organism: Pinus albicaulis (assembly GCA_034641835.2). Taxonomy (NCBI): domain Eukaryota; kingdom Viridiplantae; phylum Streptophyta; class Pinopsida; order Pinales; family Pinaceae; genus Pinus; species Pinus albicaulis. The sequence continues at coordinate 116,693 of JAXQQM020059503.1, forward strand.
CACCAATACCAAGATCTTGAAATGCTGAACAATTTTTTCTTTAGCAGCTGCATTTGCATTGGATTCCTTTGGCTCTTCAGATTTAGAAGCCGATCTTTGCAATCAATTCTCCTAGAAGATATACAAGGTTCCAACTCATATAAGAGCTATCATGCTATAATTTCAGAGAATATAAGCATTCACGCCAAAGGGAATGCAATTTTTTCTATAATCACTAAATTGTTCCAGATTTGTAACGCCAAACAATATTGAACGAAACTATTTGCAGGATGTGAATCTTCTTGCCTTGAATCATTGGGGGATACTGTTTGCACGATGTGAATCTTCTTGCCTTGAATCAATGGGGGCACTTCAAATGCTGGTGTAGCATGCATTCATATTTTATCCTTTTTTTCAATTTATAATAATGGATCAAGTATTTATTTTTAGAAATAATTTATGCGATAGTCTAACTAGACTGTTTTTTAGCCTTGAAAATCATGGAAATTCTGGTAAGATTTTAAGAAAATCTGGTAGGGATTGTTGTAAATCCACGTAATAACTATCAAACTTTAATATTTTAATATTTTGGGTGTCCTAGATGTTTTTGATGGTGCTGAATCCATTTCCATGATTCAAAAACTGTTATGTAAGATTTATTAAAAAAAATTAGCCCAGATTCCAACCAATTTTGATTGTCCGAGAAATTCCTCCATCTCGTTAGACAACTCCATAATTTATGAATATTGAAAAAATATTTAGTTATTATTTAAAATAATAATAACTAAATTATGAAAATATTGAAAATAGAATGAATTTAAAGTTCTTTAATTTTGTTTAAAAAAACACTATTTTTTTCTTAATCAAACTTTCTATTTCATAAAAATAAAAATATACAAATTATTGTTTAATTGTTAATAGCTATAATTAATATAGAAATTTCCTACTAATATAACATCATCATTTTAGAAAATGTAATCATCCACGCTAAGGGGAATGAGCAACTTTTTCTGTACCATGCACTCATATTTGATATTTTTTCAATTTCTAATAATGAATCAAGTCATATGTTTATGAATATTGAAAAAATATTTAATCACAATTTAAAAGAATAAAAATGAACTTGTGAATATTGAAATAGCTGAATTCAATAACAATGAACTTGTGAATATTGAAATAATAGAACAAATTCAATGATCATTGTTTAAAAAAATACTATTTTTTTCCTTTTTGTAATTTTCTATTTCATAGAATTCAAAATACACAAATTATTGTTTAATTTTATTTAAATTGTTAATAGATATAAATAATATATAAGGTTCCAACTAATAAAAATATATTATTTCAGAAAATGTAACCATTCTTGCGAAGAGGAATGAGAAAATTTTTGTAATCACTAAATTGTTGAGCTCTTTCAAGCCAAAAAATATTTAACAATATTGTTTGCAGGATGTGAATCATGAGCATTTTGTGAGAGACTTTGGGTGGGAAACCTTCTCGTTCAGTCATTTCCAGCAGTTGACTGCAAATATATCAAGTTGAAGAATAGACGTACCAAACTCCAACCACCATGGGTTCTCTATAGCTGATGGCCACTGGACCCAAAGATGCCTAGTTTCCATATAGAAAGCCTACTTGGAAGGGTTTGAACTGGAGACACACCATCGTCATCAATGCATCACTGAAAAATTTCTAGGAAACGTGTGGAAACCCAGAATGCCATTTTTTAAAAATGGAGATGGGGTGTTAAGTCCCTATATTAATAGTATAGCCCCTTATTATGTTAGTGTAGCCCCCCTTATTGTTATTATTGTACCCCTGTAACCCCCATATTGTTATTATTGTGCCCTTGAATTATTATTGTTAGGTCGGCTAGGATTACATTGTGGCCCACTAGGATTACATTATGGCCCCATGGACTCCTATATATAGAAAGGAGGTTTTGTAAATTGTATCATCCAAGAATTGTTCATTTATGTAATGTATTGGAGGTTTCCCCCTCTAAGTGGCTCATTTCTAAAGCGTTTATATCTCTTTTCTTCTATTTTTGGAGCTGGTTACACACAACAGCTTCATTTGGTATCGAGCAATTTATAGTTCCTCCATTTGCAACCATCACTTGACATTCTGGTGCTGGGTATAGGAAACAATTTAATTCTTGGCTACCTTATAATGAATAAAATTATGGGTGCTACCTGAATCAATCAACACTATTACCCTTTTCTTCTTTATATGTCCTTCTATCTTGAGAGTTTGAGGAGTGGTAATTCCTGCCAGCGCATTACATGATATGGTCGGACTCATTTCTTCTTCTTCTAGGGGTGGTTCCTGGTGTAGATCCTCTTCTTGTTCATTTTCTTCTTCTTCTTCACAATCTATGTAAAATAATTTCTTCTCAGCACACTTATGACCTTTAGTGTATTTGCTATCACAACTGTAGCAAAGCCCTTTTGCTCTTTTTTCTTCCAATTGTTGTGGTGTCAGCCTTGTAGGTTGTGGAAATCTAGGCGTAGCAACACTTCCTTCTTTATAGAATTGAGTGGTAGGCTTCCTTGTCGCCATAATTTTACATTCAACTTTTCTTGCCAACTTGAATGCCTTCTCTTATGAATCGGAGTTCCATGTGAACTTCATGTTGGATGTTATCCTTTAAAGTGCCTAGGAAGAGATCAATCCAGGAAGGATAATAAGCTCTAATGTCATGACAAAGCTTCTAAAGAAAGAACAGCGAGGCGTAATTGCACAATTATGCTCACTAGAAGTTCCAACATCGTAGCGAGAGAAGTTTTGATGTAGGAGATTGGGTATTTTTACGGCTAAAACCATACAAACAAATGTCCCTCAAGCAAGCAAAGAAGGATAATAAATTATCGCCAAAGTACTATGGTCCTTACAAGGTGTTGCAAAAGATTGGTACTATGGCATACAAATTGGAGCTTCCTGCTTCTTCGCGAGTGCATCGAGTTTTCCATGTTTCATGCTTAAAGAAGGTTATAGGTGAAAATCTTCCAGTTCAAACAATATTGCCAGAACTTGATGAGGAAGGAAAAATCATATTGGAACCTGAAGCGGTCATGGAAACAAGAACTCGACAGCTACGGAATCGATCAATTTCAGAGTATCTCGTCAAGTGGAAGAACTTACCCACTGAAGATTCTACATGGGAGGATGAGAATTTTATACAGAAGCACCCGGAGCTACTCAAGTGTTGAGGACAACACTTTTTTTGAAGGAGAGGGGCATGTTAGGTCCCTATATCACTAGTATAGCCCTTATTATTGTTAGTGTAAACCCCTTATTGTTATTAGTGTACCCTTGTAACCCCCATTTTGTTATTATTGTGCCCTTAAATTATTATTGTTAGGTCGGCTAGGATTACATTGTGGCCCACTAGGATTATATTATGGCCCCATGGACTCCTATATATAGAAAGGAGGTTTTGTGAATTGTATCATCCAAGAATTGATGATTTATGTAATGTATTGGAGGTTGCCCCCTCGAAGTGGCTCATTTCTAAGGCGTTGATATCTCTTTTATTCTATTTTTGGAGCTGGTTACACAACATTTGGTATCAGAGGTTGGGATTCTAGGGTTTCGCTGCTCCAAACAGGTCATCGTGGAATTTTCGCTATAAATTTTTTTCTACGAAGTTTGAGAAGCTGAAATTTTTAGGGTACGAAGCCAAAATCTTGAGGAAGCTTGTATAAAAATTTCAGAGTTTGGTTCGCAATAATTTCAGAGATATGATCTGTGGAAGTCAGGTATTTTTTCAGGCTCCTAAACAGGTCATCGTGGCATTTGCGCTATAAAGTTTTTTCTACGAAGGTTCAAAATCTGAAATTCATATGGTGCTAAGCTGAAATCCTGAGGAAATTCATAAAAAAATTTCAGAGCTTGGTTCGCAATATTTTTGGAGATATGATCTGTGGAAGGTAGTGCTTTTTCAAGCTCCTGAATTTCATCTCAAAGAGGTGATCGTGGGAAAAATTCAATAACTCTCTCTCTGGAGATTGGATTGGAGTGCCGTAAAAATTGGTCGCAAGTAAACAGCCTTTAGTTTCTTTTCTATCAATTTCAGAGACAAAGGACAAAACAGTGACACGTGGCAAGTCGTACAAGTTCGCTCTACTGAACCAGTCCAAAATTAGGTCATTGTGGGAGATTGGACACAAATTTGTCTTGGAGAATCCAAATCAGGTCAGACCTGTGGCATTTGAAAGAAGCTTCAGAGGGCTACTACAGGGCTGAATTTGAGATATCTAATATTTTCAATTACAGAGATAATTCAATTTCAATATCGAGCTCCTAAAAGCTAGTAAAAGGTGTGTATTGTTTTCTGAATTGCATAAGTCGTGTTTGAAGAATCAGTTTGAAGTGATTCCCAAGGGCCTATTGAGCATATATTTCAGTATTGCATTCTAAAATGCCTCCTAAAAATAATTCAACACCCATTAAGCCCTCAGAAATCTATACTATGATGCATGAAGTGGAAGAATTGCAGTATGAGATATCAAAATTACGGTACCAAGTGCAACAAATTTCGATCTTACGAAGAGCAACCGAAGATGAAATAGATGGTTTAAAAGGAGAAATGGAGGCTAAGTTGGATGGTTTGAAGGATCAAATAATAGCAAATATGGATGATAAATTAATGGAAGATCACATCGAGCATCAACAACAAGTTCTCCAACTCTCAAAGGATAACCCAAATTTGGTGCAGAATCTAATGGAACAACAGGAAGATCAACATCACATCGAAAGAAGTTATGAAGCAGTCATAGAAACAAGAAATCGACAAGTACGATCAATTTCAGAGTATCTGAGCAAGCGGAAGAAATTTCCTGTAAAATACTTCACATGGGAGGATGAGAATTTTATACAGAAGCATCAAGAAATAATCAAGCGTTGGGGACAACACTTGTTTGAAGGAGAGGGGCATGTTAAGTCCCTATATTAAGAGTATAGCCCCTTATTATGTTAGTGTAGCCCCCCTTATTGTTATTATTGTACCCCTGTAACCCCCATATTGTTATTATTGTGCCCTTAAATTATTATTGTTAGGTCAGCTAGGATTACATTGTGGCTCACTAGGATTACATTATGGCCCCATGGACTCCTATATATAGAAAGGAGGTTTTGTAAATTGTATCATCCAAGAATTGTTCATTTATGTAATGTATTGGAGGTTGCCCCCTCGAAGTGGCTCATTTCTAAGGCGTTTATATCTCTTTTCTTCTATTTTTGGAGCTGGTTACACAACATGGGGAGTTTGTAAGGGTTTCAATCTCGAGATTGAAGTTAAACTTACTGAAAACAAAATGCTCACCCTTAAAAAGTAATTGTTTCCCTTGATAGAATAATTTGGGATCTTTTATGAGTTTCGCAGTTGTTTCGTCAAAATTTTCATGGATAACTTGGAATGCAGATGCCCGCTGCTCTGGTCCACTGGCGTCCCGACCTTGAAAAGGATGATAACTCACTTGTCTTCTTGATTTCCCCATGTATCTTTTAGGTTTAGGAAGTGGAAATAAAGGAATCCTCTCATGGTTTAGGCAGTTCAGGTGGTTGACAGTTTGAGCGATTGATAATTCAAGTAAGAGTTTGTGGTGGAATCCAATGGGTCAAAATATTTCAATTGTCTAACATTTGATCCAATGGTGCACACAGATACACCATGGCAAATGGGGGAGTTTTTTTAAAAGAGGAATGACTTATGGTGCAAAAATTACGGAACCAAGTGCAACATATTTCGATCTCACAAACATCAACCAAAGTTGGCATAGATGGTTTAAAGGAATACAAGGAGGCTAAGGTGGATGGTTTGAAGGATTAAATGAAAGTTAATATGGGTGATCAAGTAGTGGATGATCACATCGAGCATCAACAACAAGTTCTCCAACTCTTAAAGGATAACCTAACTTTGGCGTAGAATCAAATGCAACAATAGGTAGATCAACGCCGCTAAGAAAGAAGTTTTGATGTAGCTGACTGGATATTTTTATAGCTATATCCATACAAAACAATTTCTATCAAGAAATCTAAACAGTATAATAAATTATCGCTAAATAACTGTGGTCCTTAGAAGGTGCTGCGAAATATTTGTATTATGGAATACAAATTGGAGTTGCTTGAATCTTCCCGAGTGCACCCAGTTTTCCATGTTTCATGCCTAAAGAAGGTTACAGGTGAGAAACTCCTAGTTCAAAAAATATTTCTAGAACTTTAAGAGAAAGGAAAATTCATATTGGAACCTGAAGCAGTCATGGAAAAAAGAACTTGACAAGTATGAAATCAATCAATTTCAGAGTATCTCAGCAAGTGGAAGCACTTACACGTTGAAGATTCAACATAGGAGGATGAAAATTTTATACAGAAGCATCCAAATATAATCAAGCATTGAGGAAAACAATTTTTTTAAGCATAGGGGCATGTTAGGTCCCTATATTACTAATGTAGTTGTAATATCCGAAAAATGGGACTACTAGCAAGGCATTTCTGAAAAATTCATTTTTCAGAAATGGATTCTACAGAATTTAAAACCAACCCTTGGATCCCTTAGATCTGATAATATAGGACCCAAATCCAAGAGGGGAGAAGAAAAAAATCAAACTAGGTGAGGTAAACAGACCTCCCACACCAAGAATGGCTTGAAAATTGCCCAAGTAAGGGACTGCAGCAATACAAAACAATACTACTCAGCAAATAATGCAGTTCAGAAAATTGATAGTAGGAGACCAATATGGAGGCTCAATAATGTCATTTACATCAGAAATACAAATTTATATTGAGTCCCTTTCATTATAGAACAAAAAAAGAGGACATTACATGAAGAAACGCTCAAAATAAGAGGCTGCAACTAGATTATATGACTGTACAAGCTTGATAATGTTATTTTATTAGCTGAAAAGAGCTGTATATTACACTTTAGATCTAGAGCAGATCTGTGTACAAAAAATATAGATCTATATCAAATATGTACACTATAGAGTCTCCTCTTCAAAATCCCCTTGGGGTTTTCAGCAAAAAGTGAAGTACATGGAGTAGATCTGAGATATAATGTAGTAGATCTGTAGAATGCTTCAGAATTTCTGAAGCAAATACACCAGTATTCAGATCATATCTTAATGGAACATGGATTAGATCTGTAATCCAAGGATCACCACAATTAAGGATAGATTCCTAACACTAGAGATCTCTCCTCCTTGAAGTGCCAAAAGACCCTGCAACTTTCTCCTTGCAAATAACGCAGTTCTGGAAGATGGTCTACACTATAGCTCTAGAACATGATGTGGCCTCAAGCCAATATCTGGAAATGAGCTCTCCTCATCTAATACTCTCTTGCCATGGGGATAGAAGGCTTTCCCACTGAAAAGAGGCACTAGAGTGGCTTAGATCTGAATAGATCTAGCCTCCACTTGTTGCAACTTACAAAGACAGCCAATCCCTCAACAAGATCTATGTTGTAGTTGGAAGAAGAGCTTGGCCAAATGCCCGATAGTGGACAAGAAATGCAAGACTCCCTCAAGAGCTACTCAACGAAGGAGGTGGGATTCCCGATCAGGAACACCCAGTGATAAACAACACTATTCTCTACTAAAAAACCAAGAGAATGAGAAATGTCTAATCAGACATCTTCTTCCAAAAAAATACGTTCAACAACCCTCTTCTGTTGTTCTCCTCTTTCTTTTATAGGATAAAAAGTCTTGCAAAACCCTAAACCATCTCAAAGGTTTAGCTCCTTTCACATGTGTAGCCTCCAACTAGAACTGCGTTGTGCATCTAGGAGGTTCATTACATCTAGATAGCATTGTGGATTTGGTCCTATTAACCCAGTCAATTGTCTCAATCCCTTTCACACATAAGGGATTTTTATTAAGGTAGCCTAGATTTAGCCTTGTTCACATGGGGCATTGATTTATTTTTGTTGTTTTAGGAGTCTATTCATCCTCCTTTACAATTTTATTCATGCAACAAGAAAGTTGAAGCAAAATTATATATTCCCATTAGCTTGGGATAATTGGGAATATTACAATCCTCCCCTCCAAAATGTTACTTGTCCTCAAGCAACTGATAGAGTGAGTGTTGCAACTCCTTTCCTCTTCCATTGGTGACACAAACAAGTGATAAGCCTCCTCCATGAGCTGAGTGTTCACCAAAACATCCTTCCATGAATTGTTTCTTCAATGTTTTTATGAGAGGTAAATGACCCATCCCATAAGGAGTAAAGAACTCAAATGAAACAATCATGGCTGAACCAAAAATCTCCCTGAAACATGTAGCATATCATACATAGAGAGTCTCCATCCCATGTGGTACATACATGGCTCCCCCCCTTACTCCATACATCCCCATAAACAGTACAAGTGTATCATCAATGTATGGAAGTAAAACTACATATAAGCAAATAGAAATTTGAACATGAGGTGGTGGGTCATAGTCCCACATATGGTACCAACGTAGTGCATCTCCTACCTGCCTCAAATCAATACATGTTAAGTGGTTTTCCCACCACTTACTTCCTGCCCAAGTCATATCACTATGGATGAAGGTGTGATATATGTTTGGTGCTTTTGGGAAGCACTCATCATGAAAGTCAATCTCCCTTTGCTCATCAAGGGAGTGGCCAAGTTCAAAAATTTTAGTGCTCCAATAGTTGCCATGAGATTTACATGATACATTACTCCTTTTAGGAGTCATGGCATGCATAAAAAGGTAAAACAACATGTACAATCAGAAAATAAAACTTGATTTACATGAACATATCCTTTACCAACAAAGTCTCTCATACACATGGAGTTGTGCATGTCTCTTTCTCCTCTTTCCAAAGAAGGAAGAGATGGCTCAAATGACTCTTGCATAGATTCCCATGGCTGCCCCAACTCCACATAGCTCATGCATTCTTGAAAATTCTAATAAAGTTCCTCTTTCAAGCCTTCCCAATTAAAGCTTCTCATGATGATGTTGTAGATCCTCATGGAATGCATGTGGCTGAAACAAAACTCTTTGTATGCTCTTTAGATTAACTTATGCTTGAGCTTAGAAGCTCTAGAAAAAAATATTCTACCATGATGATAAATGACTCCTCCTTGGACTAAGTAGCCCTCTTCATGCAGTTGGTCATCGAGTATAATACACGTGTGAATATCTTTGGAATAATCCACTAGCAGTTGGGATTTCTAATATAGATCTACACTGCTCAACAATGACAGCGCTGATGATGCATCAACCAAAGTATCTATCATGTTGTTGATCCTTCCATTTACATCTCCTATACCAAAGGTGTGTGTTGGAAGGTGGTTCCTTCCCTTCTTCTCCTCCCACAGTGCAAGATCACAAAGGAGAGTGGGTGATGATGATAGGGGAAGAATATTTCCCTCCTCCTTGAGCTTACCCAAGTCTCCCAGTGCTACAGATTTTCCTTCAAGTGCTCCAATCCCTCCTGGGATATGATTTTGGAGTAGAAAGTTGTGAGGTCTTCCCCATAGAATCTAAATCAGGTGGCCTTCTAGGTGGCTTGCCACTAGATAATTAGGTTTCAAGGATGATCCTAATATGAAGAATAGATGGGATCCTCATGTCCCTGCCTCCACTGCGCAATTTCAACTCTATTTCATGTGTGGAAGTCTCATGAAATTTGGAGACCCCTCTTAGTGGTGTAATAGTGCCTTTGATTGGAGCATTTGCTCCATTTTCTTCTAATAGTGGATCATCTTTGTGATACCTACTTTTTTCTATCTCATTGTCTCTTAGAATAGACACATGCTGCTCATGTCTTCCATATGGAAGATCCTTAGGAACTCCTTGCAAAGATGCAATAACCCCTCTAGTGGAAGCCATTGCTTCATCTCCATCTCTAAATGAAAATAGATCTCCTCCTGCTATCACAGTGTTGGAGGATCTTCTCTATTTTTTCTCTCCCTTCTCCTCATCAATGGAGAATGCCTCATCATTAAGAGACCCTTTTCCTTGATATCTTATTGAAGAAGGAACCCTCATGTTTTCTTCTTGTGGAATGAGACCTTGTTGTAGTGGTGCTTTTTCCTTTGGAAAATTATGCAGCAGATCTTCAACCCCATTAACAATGTTTAGAACTGGAGTTGGCTTTATCGAATCTTCCAATTCATGCAAAGATTCAGATTTCTTGGGCTTGATTTTCTTTCCCCAAGAAGTCTCTGAATGTCTTACATCGAATATTTTCACTAGTCTCCTAGTGAACCTTGCATAAGAAGAGATATTTACCCCTTTCAAGGAAGAAGACTCAAATATCCACCAGGCATAAGCCTTTCCTTGAATATGCAGCACTGCTACTCTCAAGGATTATTCTTCTTAAACTTGATGCAGTTGGAAGTATGTGTCAAGCTTCCTTACCTAAGACTTTGCTGAGTGCTTAGGTGATCAATCAAAATTAGGTAGAGAGAATCTACCCAAAGCGTGTTGCATACACCCTCTTCTTCTACTGTAGCTGCTAGATCTTTCTTCTTCGAGTTGACAGAACTCTGGGAAACTGAGATGCACTTTTAATCTCTCTGATTGAGACTCATATTATTAGAGATAATCACCGAGATATTCCTCCTTTGGTGTTCCTCCTTTTCCTTCTTTCTTTGACAAGAAAGTAGGCATGCTCCAGTGTTGCAGATAAATTTGTGTGGCTGAATTCTCACACACATAGTAAGAAGTACCAGGGCTTTATTGATGTAAAAATCCTCCTAAGGGATCTACATGTATTTCCCTCTTTATTCCCCAGATTTTTTTCTTTCAGTTCATACATAACTTGAGAAAGAGCTTTAGAGAACTCTTCTCTTTGCAAACTTCCAGTTAAAGGGATCTTACCCTTTTCTTCTGTGTCTTCAATGTAATCATACTTCTTCATCAGTATTTTATTTACATGAAAATATATATTGGCTCTTCAAGAAAATAAAATCACAGACTGTGCCAAGATGATTGCTCCGATACCACTGTAATATCCCAAAAATGGGACTGCTAGCAAGGCATGTCTGAAAAAATTCATTTTTCAGAAATGGATACTACATAATTTAAAACCAACCCTTGGATCCCTTAGATTTGATAATATAAGACCCAAATCCAAGAGGGGAGTAGAAAAAAATCAATCTAGGTGAGGTCAACATACCTCCCACACCTAGAATGGCTTGAAAATTGCCCAAGTAACGGACTGCAGCAATACAAAACAATATTGCTCAGGAAATAACGAATTTCAGAACATTGATATCAAGAGACCAATATGGAGGATCAATAATGTCATTTACATCATAAATACATAGTTATATTGAAGCTCTTTCATTATAGAACAGAAAGAAGAGGACATTACATGAATAAATTCTCAAAATAAGAGGCTGCAACCAAATGATATGACTGTACAAGCTTGACAACATTATTTTATTAGCTGAAAAGAGTTCTATATTACACTTTAGATATAGAGTAGATATGTTTACTAAAATATAAATCTATATCAGATCTGTACACTATAGAGTCTCTTCTTCAAAATCCCCTTGGGGTTTTCAACAAAAAGTGAAGTACATGGAGTAGATCTGAGATCTAATGCAGCAGATATGCAGAATGATTCATAATTTCTGAAGAAAATACACCAATATTTAGATCATATCTGAATGGAACATGGATTAGATCTATAATCCACAGATCACCACAATGAAGGGAAAATTCCCAACACTAGAGATCTCTCCTCCTTGAAGTGCCAAAAGACCCTAAAACTTTATCCTTGCAAATAACATAGTTCTGGAAAACGGACTACACTATAAGCTCTATAACATGATGTGGCCTCAAGCCAAGATATGAAGATGAGATCTCCTCACCCAATACTATCTTTCCAGGGGGATAGAAGGCTTTCCCACTGAAAAGAGGCACTAGAGTGGCTTAGATCTGAATAGATCTAGCCTCCACTTGTTGCAGCTTACATAGTTAACCAAACCCTCAATAGGATTTTCATTGTAGTTGGAAGAAGAGCTTGGCCAAATTCCTGATAGTGGACAAGAAATGCAAAACTCCCTCAAGAGCTACTCAAAGAAGGAGGTGGGATTCCCGATCAGGAACACCCAATGCTAAACAACACTATTCTCTATTAAACAGCCAAGAGAATGAGAATTGTCTAATCAGACATTTTCTTCCAAAAAAATATGTTCAACAACCCTCTTCTGTTGCTCTCCTCTTTCTTTTATAGGATAAAAAGTCTTGCAAAACCCTAAACCATCTCAAAGGTTTAGCTCCTTTCACATGTGCAGCCTCCAACTAGAACTGCGCTGTGCATCTAGGAGTTTCATTGCATCTGGAAAACGTTGTGGATTTTGTCCTGTTGATCCAGTCAACTTTCTCAATCCCTTTCACACATACGGGAGTTTTATTAAGGTAGCCTAGATTTAGCCTTGTTCACATGGGGCATTGATTTATTTTTTTTGTTTTAGAAGTTTATTGATCCTCTAAAGTTTTATTCATGCAACAAGAAAATTGAAGAAAAATTGTATATTCCCATTAGCTTGGGCTAATTGGGAATATTACAGTAGTCCCTTATTATTGTTACTTTAGTCCCCTTATTATTATTTTTGTACCTCTGTAGTCCCCATATTGTTATTTTTGTGCCCCATAAAAGACCACTATTCTTATTGTTGTTCCCTTGCATTATTATTGTTAGGATAGATAGGATTATGTTGTGACCCGATGGACTTTTACACATAGAAAGGAGGTTTTTTCATTTGCATCATCCAATAATTGTTCATTTATGTAATGTAAAGGAGGTTTCTCCCTCGAAGTGGCTTATTTCTAAGTCGTTGATATCTCTTTTATTCTATTTTGTGAGTTGGTTTCATAACACATAGTGCTCACTAGGTAGGTTTGAGTGAGTACCTCTCAGAGGAGATATGATTACTCAATTTTAAGGGTTAAGTAAGGTCTGGACCCAATCACACACCAGGAAAAGGTGTAGTGAGTTACATTATTATTTGGACCCAATCACACACTAAGAAGGGTGTAGTGAGGTCCTGAACCAAATCACACAGCAAGGAAGGGTGTAGCGAGGTCCTTTCATCATGTGGACCCAATCATACAATAGGAAAGGTGTAGTGATGTCCTTAAACATATAGACCTAATCACCAACCAAGGAGGGTTAAGTGATGTCTTGGCCTAGAGTGCTCATTAGTAAGGATGAGTGAGTGCCTGCTGGTTGAGGTCTCAACTTGTTGTCCTATGGATAGGCCTTGGAATTTTAGGATTGATCACTCTAGAGGAGTCAGTTGTAGTATGTTGAGAAAAATTCCATGGGTTTTTTACCACCCGATATATCACTATTCAAAATTGGGGCAACTATGGGAAAGATTTCCCCATAGGAACCCGAAGGCCCCAAAGGAAGCCCAATTTCCCCAAAGAGAATTAAACTGGAAGAATGAAATATTATTAATAATATGGCCATGGAACTCTTCCCTAATGTAATCAACATGGATCCCTCTCATTATTACATGATAATTTACTTGGGAAAGTGATCATTAAGAAATGTGGTCAATATATTTGATAGTATTAAAAATGAAATCAATGAGGTATCTTACAAGTTGGCTCCATTATTAAATGACCACCTTCACCCATTGAATTCTATATAATAATATGATTTTAAGGCTCTTTAGACACACATTCAATGGCTCACATGTGTTTATCTCAGTAAATCATAATTCTCTGTGGAAGCTCGAATTATTTTTTGGTTTGAATTATTCTATGGCTCACAAAACACTTAGAGGCACACACTCTTATTTATTGGCTCTCACGATGTTCTGTCACTCACATTTACATATATAAGGCTTGATACTTCTACTCTATGGCTCAGATATACTCTGGATCATTATATCCTTTCTATGGCAGGTATCATTAATACTTATGTATCTTGTTATTCCATCATACAATGGCTCGGTTTTATTCACATACAGTATGACTCACATATAACACAGTGGCTCGGTTATATTATTCTATGACTCACATCATTTACAGTGACTTGCATTTGTAAATTTCTATGGCTCGAATTCATTTACCTCTAGGGCTTGCACAATGGATTGCACTCTTGTATGTGGCTTGCATTATTTTTTGTGGCCCACATAAGTTCCTATGACTTGGAATTTGTCTCTAGGGGTTCACATTATTTCGTGTGGCTCACATTATAGTGGCATCGTGGCATCTCTTGACTTTTTGGTATCACATACATAACAATAACTATGTTATATTTATTTATATTTGATTTATTCACACAATGACTCTATGGACCGCTACCTATTCTCTATGTCTCTCATAACTATGAAATTATGAATTTATGACTCTTAATATAACATAATCACCATGATACATGACAACCAACGTCAGTGAAATATGGTAACAACAACCTTGTTATTATAAGATACATAATGATACATGATGGCGGCACCATAGTTCATTATGATAGTTCCCTAGTTCATATGGAAAAGACAATGATAATTTATGAACAATGATCTTTATGTAAATGACCTTCATGGTAATGACCATGATGGAAATGACCTTGATGAAAATTACCTTGATGGAAATGACCTTGATGGAAGCAACCTTGTCGGTAATGACCTTGATTGCAGTAACCTTGATAGCAGTAATATGGCATTAACCTTGAATGAAAGTAATATGAAAAGTGATGTATGACCTACATGGAAGAGAGATAATTGACAATGACATTGATCTTATTGCATAACAATGAATTTGATTATATGGCAATAACACTCTGATGTATCATAGTACCTGTGATGTATGGTTTGTCTTTATGACAATGACTACGATAGTATGGTATGCTCTCCTACTGGTTTGGTCCTAGGTGGCCTAATGTGATTGATGTCTCATGATATTTGTACTTTTTATCTCAACTAAAAATTTGATGAGTATCTAACAAAAGAAGAGTTTATTTTGGTTTTCCCCTTGTCTCTGATCGAAATCCTGGTGTCTCTATTATGCATGATTTTCTTCTAATGTTATTTAATATTCCATTGCATTCTTTATATTATTTTATCTCTACCTAATTAATAACGATGAAATGATGTTATTAGGTGAATGTTATATGAAAACGTTTAAATTTTTTGAAAATGAAATTATCTACAATAAAGAACAATCTATCCCTAAAAATTAACATGGTATCAGAGTTGGTGTTGGAACAGGGTCTCCTAAAGCTGCGAATTTTGTCTATTTTTGTATATTTTTTGTAATATTTAGTCTAAAGCAAGGGTTTTTGGGTGGGTCAAAGCCCCTAACGCATTATAACGAGTCAAGGGTAGACCAAGAGTCTACAAACAATGGCTTGCATACCATTGGATGCGTAGGCTAAACCGGTATAAATAGATGAACCTTTTTGAGTCATAGGTAGACAGGAATAGAGATTGATGATTGTTGCAAATTTTTAGATTTGTTTGGGTTGCTAGGGTAAGGCCTCTTGTTGGCTGTGTGCATGGAGATCCTCAATCCTGCTATGTGTGGACCCTGCTGGCTGTGTGTTTAGGCTGTGTTAGATTGTATGGGGTTTTGGATGCTAATATATCCGAATCTGGTTAGAGTATCTCTGTGTTATCTGAGTTAATGTATTACTACTAATGTGAACTATGGATCTGTTACAAGTACTGTTGATATCTAATGTGATCTAGATCTGTTACGTTATAATTTATGCGCACTTTCATTGTATGATTAAGCTACGAAAATACCTGTTTGATAGTTGTGAAAGTATCCTTGTTTCTGTTATATGAAACTATGATCTGTTAATTGCTACGATTATAGTTGATATATTGATAGAATGTTATTACGCACGTAGATGCAAGGGTAATCATTAGATCTGAGCTTTGTGATATAAGTCTGCACTCGATCTGTTAAATGCGAAGCTTGATAAGTCGGGAACACATCTTTTCTTGACTTACCTACTCTCTCTCAGGTTGGGGAAACATGGTTCCAACACCCTCCCATACTGATTCGGGTGAAACTTTGGCTTGTGCAAGCAGGTCACTGCCAAAAGGGACAGTAGTATAGGGGTTTGTTGGCAAACCTTAACCTCTGAACCTGGGTCAGGACCCCTCAAGCCAAAAAATGATTCTGTTGCCAGGACCGAGAGAATTTTGAGAGATAGATCAGGTAATGCCAAGAACGCATTGGAGACCTGAGAAGAAAGAGATCGACGAGTGGTTTGAAAAGAAAATTCAAGAATTCACAGTAAGAGAGAATCACAATGCAAAGCTAACCACGGAGAAGTGGAAAAATAAGTACATTTTCACAGAAATCTATGAAATTTTCTTTGTGAACATTTGCGATCGAGCTTCAGGAGTGGCTCGAAAGGCTCGTGGATTTCCAAAAGTGTTGGAAGGACGAACAGGTCACACAGTGGACCCTAGAGCTAATTCAACAGTTAGAAAAAACTGATAACACCATTATTCGCATGGTAGATCATTGGGTGGATAACGTGATAGGAGGGTTTGTGACAGAATTTTCAATTGATCAATTTGTGTGCTACTCTAAGGCGGAATGAAGATTATTTAAGGGGTTCCGGGGTAAGTTTCTAAAAACTCTGCCATTACTGATTAAGATCTTGTTGTGCAAAAAAATCATCATGTGTAGTCACACAAATTGAATGAGCTCTGATAAAAGCAAGGGTAAAACACACAGTGGTAAATACTACAGAACCAATCAGGAAGGAGATCGATCTGTGTACAGTCTAGTAAGAAATTCTACTACGCATAGCTCTTTGTCTACGCCGTCGTCAAACCCTCATAGGGGTAAGAAATCACTGCCTCCACCACCAGAAGACGATATGGCTTCGCACATGAAGCTACCCACCTTCAAGGGCATAGGAGATGAATATTTGGATCGGTTTTGGTTCACCGTAGGATCAGTATGGACTGCGGAGAACGTAGCTAGTGATGTGGTGAAAAGGGCACAGCTATCCCTTGCCTTTGAAGGAAGGGCCTTGGACTGGTATATGGGGTACATCAACCAGCATGCGAATACAACCATTGAAGAGATTAAGAATTATTTGAAACAAATATTCAATAAGCCCAAGTCCTACTCATAGATAGTGAACAATTTGAAGGATTTCAAGCAAGGACTATCCAATTTTGTATGGGAGGTTGACCAATGATTAAAGAAGGTAATTAGAGAAGGAATATTTCTCTACAATGAAAAATAGCACATCGAATGGTTCATTGCTATGCTGCTACCCCACCTACACATGCCAATGTGACATCAAGCCATTAAATCCCAGGAAAAGGCCTTGGAAATTGCGATGAAGCTAGAAGTTGTGCCAAGAGATGATACCCAGTTTGGAGTGCAGCAGATACAAGGCTAGCTAGAAGCAATGTATATGGAGATCTAGAATCTGCGGAAGGAGTGAGGAACGGAGGCTAGCCCTGAAATATGGTGCATACGATGCAGGGTGAATAGACACACCAAGGATAATTATCCCTTGCTAGTAGACTACATAAAGGCTGGGGGACCCAGCCCATTGCGTACTAGGGAAGCTACATGACCAAGTGGACTGGTGCTTTGGTGTGATGATTTTCATGTTGTTGGGCTGCATGATACCGACCACTGCCCCTGCCTTGCCACATATGTCCCAGAAATAAAACAAAAATGGTGCAGGTTCTGCAGATCTGTAGGCCATGATGAACAGAATTGTCAGATGTATGAACTGATGATAGATTGAGGAAATATATATAGGGTACAGTCGGATCCGTCCTCGGAAAATCCCCCCTCGGGCATAGGTGGCTCCCCAGCTAGGGGTAGGGGAAGGGGCCGAGGTGGAAGCGTAGGTAGGGGAGAGGAAAACTACTTTTCTATAACTGTGGAGAAATAGGGCACTTTGCAAGGGACTGTGTGAACCCTGTGAGACAATCTTGCAGGTACTGTAGATAGCTGGATCATGTGATTGAAGATTGCCCTATTCTGATGGCCAAGATGCAGGAGAAGCAACAGACGCCTTCGTAGAATGTACAAAGGGTCAAGGGGGAACCTCGATATGAAGGACCAAGTGTTAATGTTATAACAAAAAGCGGCATGGCTACCAGAGGAGCTACGGAGAAGGCTGAGGCAGAGCCTCTCATCCGTAAAGAAGCTATTAAAAAATAATGTTTGGACTTACAGAAAAAAAAGGAAACCTTTGTTGCAACTCCCCAAGATTTTGCTAAGGATGAGGCACCTACTCCTACGAACCCCAAAGTAGATGATGAGGTCAAACCATTGCTACAGGCATGTATGAAGCTGTTACGCAACCAAATCACTGTAGAAAACCTCCAAGCCTTGAAAGACAGCTGCACAGAAAAAACAACCCTAGCTATGGAAATTAAGGATGTGCACAAACTATAGAAGAATAAGAGACACAATGGTAGGGAGATGTAGTTGACCACACAGATCGGTGATTATGAGATGGATCAGGTCATCCAAGACTTAGGATCAAAGGTGAATGTACTACCTAAAAAAACTTGGCAATGAATGGGAGAACCTAAGTTAGAATGGTCCACTATGTAGCTACGCATGGCTAATCACCAGAATATCATACCTTTGGGAAGATTATAAAAGATCGTGGTAGACATCGTAGGGGTAAAAGTTGGGGCTGATTTTAAGGTCATTCAGATTGTAGAATATGTGGACCCTTATCCTGCACTCATAGGATTGGACTAGGTGATTGATAAGGGCGGTATTATCAATTTGAAGAAAAGAATCATGGTGTTTGAAAGTGAAGGAACACTGGTGATTGTACCACTAGACCCCACAGAAGGAGAAAGGTATACAGAACCAGTGCATGAGGAAGAAGAAGTGGATCACACTATAAGTTAACTGCGATAGACGAAGACTAGATCAATCCTACAGCCAATGGTATGCTTTGCTAGGAAAGAGATAGTGAATTCTTCTCCGACTTCAAAGAGGAAATGGAAAATTGGAAAAACCAGTTGCATGATGTCTCTATGCTGCGCTGCTTGTGAATTACAAGGGACTTCCACTGCATATCTTCATAGGTAAGAGAACTTCCCTACTTTGATGGTTCCAGTAGTATAAAATAGTTTTTGCGAACATTCAAAGCTGAGGTGCCCAGAGAATGAAGGTTATGGGCCCTTAATCTAGCCATGCGTGCAACGCTCGCAAGATGGTGGGACAGGCATAAGGGGGCATTCCAGGAGTGGGAGTAATGTCGAGATATGATGGTCCTATGGTTTGAGCCTCCATATGACGTGCTCGTCAAGACATTCCTTGGCCCAGGGGATTTACGTGGACATTTTTCCACCTGAATGGAGAAATGGTGTTAGCATACTACAGAATAATGGGTTCACTTGTTTATTCATGCCTTGGGAATAATCCCCACCACATGGTACCTAGATGCGGAGCTACATCAATGTACCTTCCAGTGGGAAACCTTAAGGGATGAATTTTTGGGGACATTTGGGCTAATAGGAGGATCATAGGCACTTGATGAAGCTTTGCAGGATATCGATATCTTTGTATTTGGTGAATCTAGCCCCTATGCAGCATACGAAATACCCACATGGGAAACACATATGCGAGATATTGTTAATTGTCACAATATAGATATAGAAGAATGTGATGAGGATCCGTGCAATGTCTCTATCCCATAATCACAAGGGGAGCGCGAAGTTGCGGGACCTCCATTGCAGACTGTGGATGTGAAGAAGCCTCTGAAACTATGGGAAGTCAACATTGGCACGGCAAAAAGTGCTGCGTAGATATTCTACAACATTAAAGGCACGATATCTTGGCAGAATCTCACGACAGCATAGCAGGAGGTCACTACGCGGGCAAGGCAACGGCATGAAAGATCTTGCGGGCTAGGCTATGGTGGCCTACCCTACATAGTGACTCTCACAAATATTGTAAATCCTGCGATATGTGCCAGTAGACAGGGAGGCCACCATGCAGAAATGAAATTCCTTTACAACCGCAAATGGCTCTGCAAGCCTTTGACAAGTGGTCCATCAATTTTGTGGGACTGATCAACCCACCAGGGAAGAAGACAGGTGCGCGCTACATTATTACTGCCACTGATTATGTAACTAGGTGGGCCAAAGCACAAATCATGAATGATTATATGGTAGATACCACTGCACACTTCATCTTTGAGCAGATTCTCACCAAATTTGGATGTTCAAAGATCCTTATGAGTGATATAGGAACACACTTTTTTAATGAAACAATAGAAACTTTAACTGAGGAGTTCTGAATCCATCATGCGAAGAGCACTCCATATCATCTGCAGGAAAACAACGTGGTTGAAGCTTTTAACAAAATCTTGGAGCAAGCACTAACTAAGGTTTGCAACGTCGATCATAGCGATTGGGACATCCACATCCCCTCTGTTCTTTGGGCCTATCAAATGACCTAAAAGAAGCTAATAGGGAAAACCCCATTCAATATGGTCTATGGCAAGGAGGCCATTATTCCGATGGAGTATATTGTTCCTAGTCTACGTATCACAGTATTTACGAACATGGCAGACACTGACATCATGGAGGAGCGTTTAGTGTAGCTTATGGATTTGGAGGAAAATCAGTTTATTACTAATTTCCATCAATAGGTTCAGAAGTCTCACAATAAGGAATGACATGATCAACATATTCACCAAAAGACATTTGCGGAGGGTGAATTGGTCCTCTTATATGATAGCCAATTTGTGAAACACCCAGGGAAGTTTCGACAGCACTGGTAGGGTCCCTACACAGTTAGGGAAATCACGGATGGCGGAGATAGAGATAGCCCAAATTGCTGCTACGCAAAGTGAAGGAGTGTTGCCACCATTAATCGATGTATTCAAGAAGCTTCAAGCAAATATGGAGGACCCACGACCGCTGTGACTCGGGACGAGTCATAAGATTGTGTTGGGGGACCGTTCGAACAGGGTCTCCTAAAGCTGCGAATTTTGTCTATTTTTATATATTTTTTGTAATACTTAGTCTAACGCAGGGGTTTTGGGGTGGGTCAAAGCCCCTAATGCATTGTAACGGGTCAAGGGTAGACCAGGATTCTGCAAACCACGGTTTGTGGACCATTGGATGCATAGGCTAAATCGACATAAATAGATGAACCTTTTTGAGTCATAGGTAGGAAAGAATAGACATTGATGATAGTTTCGAATTGTTAGATTTGTTTGGGTTGCTATGGTAAGTACTCCTATTGGTTGTATGTGTGGAGATCCCCAGTCCTTCTGTGTGCAGACCCTGCTGGCTCTATGCACAGGTTACGTTAGAATATATGGGGTTTTAGATGCTAATATATACAAATCTTGTTAGAGCATCTCTGCGTTATCTGAGTTAATGTATTACTACTAATGCGAACTGTGGATTTGTTACAAGTACTGTTGATATCTAATGTGATATAGACCTATTCTGTTATAATTTATGTGCACTTGGATTGTATGATTAAGCTGTGAAAATACCTGTTTGATAGCTGCGAAAGTATCCTTGTTTCTGTTATATGAATATATGATCTGTTAATTGCTGCGATTATAGTTGTTGTACACATGTAGATGCAAGGGTAATCATTAAATCTAAGCTTTTTGATATAAGCCTGCACTCGATCTTTTAAATGCAAAGCTTGATAAGTCAGGAATGCAACTCTGCTTGACTTACCTACTCTCTCTCAGGGTGAGGAAACTTGGTTCCAACACCCTCCCATACTGCTTCAGGTGAGACTTTGGCTTGCACAAGTAGGTCACTGCTAAAAGTTCCAGTAGTATAGGGGTTTTTTGGAAAATCTTAACCTCCAAACCTGGGTCAGGACCCCTCAAGACAATATTTGGGTTGAAGAAAATTCATTACGATCACCCCTATGAAGACACCTTTAATGAATTTCATGATCGAAGCAGAGTGAAATGGATGAAGATGGAAGATACCTAGAAGAATTCTATGGTTTGAAGGAAACCCTATGGAGACCCTTTGTTTTGAAAATATAAGCTATGGTTTGGATAAACCCTAGGAGTGGCCTTATTATAGAAAGCACCTGGTATCATTCAAAATTTCTTTATTTGATATTATCAACGAGAACTTATTTAACTTATTTGGGACATATAGAGAGAAACCCTATGAGAGGGTATGATGGAAGATCCAGTCGTCATCGATAGTTGATCTTGGATAATGATGAATGAAATTAATGATATTGGTGATGTTCAAGATAACACATTTCATCTAAAGGTGACATTGTCATATGATTTATGGATTGTGGTGACTCATGGAGATAGTATCAAGAGGGATATGATAACTTCCTACAAACCTAATTAAAGATACATAATTTTAAGGCTTATGTTATTTCTTTATGACACTGATCTTGTTTAGATTTATCATTTTTGGACTATTATTTATTATTCTTGCATGAATATGTGAATTCATCTAACTTCTTGGATTAGGATCTGATTAAGGAAAGAAGATACTTCTTGATGATCAACAAGATGTAGATTAATGTTGGAAGAATTAACTCTTAGAGGGATTTGGTTTAGGAAGAGTAAAATCCAAAATGGATTGAGTATGGGACAATGAAGAAGGCACCCTTATATGTGGAGAAGATACATAGTATTTCCTTATTATCAGGTACACTTTCATTATGTTTATTTACTTTTCTATTATTTCTCTTGATTTTATTCTATGGATTGCAAGTACATCAGATGGATGTAAGAACCAAGTTATTTATATCAATATTTTGAAGAATGTGAATCCATCCCATGATTAGAGTGGTGCTTGATAAATGGAAAACAACCCAGAACTTGAAGGAAAGATCCTATCTCTTAGATTGATGACTATGACTAAGAGAATCTTCCTTTTAAGAGGGAGTAGAGTGTTTGATAATGATGAGTTAATATGAGATAAGATGTTGCAAACAATATGTCATTCATAAATAAACTAACTGAGATGTTTGATATGTAGTATGGTCATATGCTTCTGTGATATTAAGTCCAAATTTAATAAGAAATATGCTCTTTGAGAAAGAGGAGCTTGATAAGATCCTAATACCTATTTTCAAATGTACTATTATCCAGTGAAAGTGAAGTGAGTTTCCTCCATGATGTGGTTAAGGAAGAATCATACTTAGAGTTACATAAGAGTGTCTAGGCACTTTATAACAGATTGAAGAATGGAATCAAGAAAGTCCCATGGACTTGGCACGCTTGGATTGATTGTCAATTGATGCAGTTTCCTACCTCTTCATAATTGAAGGTATGCATTTGATGTTTAGTTGTATATGTGTTAACAATTTATTTCTGAAAAGATCATATCATCTCTTCAATGTTAGAGGATGTTGACCTCCGAGCCCTTATGATCAACTACTTTAGTTTAGAAGTGTAACTGAGAGACAATGGGGAATTCGTTGTTAAGGAAAGTATGTTGTCAGAGACTTTGGACTGATAAATATCATTGAAGAAGTTAAGAGATACTCTTCTTCAGATGCAGATTTTTTGGATCCCACGATGATATTTCAGATAAATGGATCCTTACCTTATAGCATATAATCTAATCTAGATATATCCTAGAAATGTATATTGGGTTACTAATAAACATGTGCTAATATATCTACATGAAACTATTAGTTATGGAATAAGACACACTATTGAAAACTTGATAGATACTTCGATGCTTACTAAGACTAAAATATGTTATTGACAAGAAAAACACAGCTAGGTGTTTTTTTAGCTTGGGATATGCCATGATTTCTTGGATGATATGGAAATAGAAGTATATTTCTTTGATTACCACAAAGGTAAAGTAAGTTTTTTCTAGAATTACTAATTGTAAGGCAGTGTTGTCAAGAAATATCTTTGGAGAGTTGTTCCAGCACCTGCTAGGATCCTTACCTTGATCCAAAAGAATAAAGTGGTAGAACACCTACGAGGATACCACTTATTATACTCTATTTTCATTGGTCAATATCATAGCATTTGATCCTTACCTCTAATAGTAAGTGTTATCTAGGCTAATGACATTGGAGATAAGGTGGTAGATATTTCTCCCTATGATGATTGTTGCTCTTTAGATCGTGACATATTTTTTCAAATAGGATGAAGTATAGAATAGTTTGGAGGATCTAATTGATCATCCCTACAATCAATTATGGATTATTATTATTCTATAAAATGATATGAGGTATGTGAGAGGGTTAAAATAAGTAGGCTTGATTACTACGGCATAGTCAAACTCATCAATAGCTTAGGAGGGATCCACTGTTCATTTTTAATGATCCATGTACTATGATAAATATCTCTCCTTGGTCCAACACAATGGGGTATGTTTAAGGGACACAGTTGAAAGCTTTATGCTTTGTGGTTGTACCATGTGCTCCAAAGAAAAGAGAGGAAAGCCTAAACACACATTTTGACTAGTAAAAGGTGAGGGGATGCATCCTTTAGCCTCCTATACTACACCATGTGCTCAAAGGAAGGGTCAAATGAAGATTAGGGTGTATGAGCACATTGGGAAGGAGGGAAGGTGAAAGGTTCAACCTTTGGGAAGGCACCATGTGCTCAAAGGAAAATGAGGCTTGAGAGAGAGTGAAATTTTCTTCAACAAGGGGTCATTTTTGACTTTTAGTGTGATTTTCATCCTATTCTAGTTAATTTTGACCCAATAGTGGGTACTTGACCATTTGGAGTGATTTTTTCATGAGGGATGCCATAGGGATGAATCCACTTAGCCTAGGAGGGTTTTAATTGCACTCGGAGGACATGAGGATATTTGCATTTCATGTTTTTCCTCTCAAAAAGGGTGAAAGATGTCCATCCCATTAGATAGGAATGCTCTATGTTTGATTCAAGAAAAAAATGACCAAAATTCAGTGTAGTGAGACAGTATGAGAAAGAAGGGTGAAGTGGATATGGCTTGGGAGGATCACGATGTGCAACATATTTGTGGTAACCTTGAGAGGGAATAATTACACCAATATTTGGGAGTAGAATTACATCATTAAGCCTATGGATAGGTAGATATCCAAACTTGATAATAGGGCTAAGGGATTCAAACCTTGCATTGGGATAAAGGACCAATAAGGGCTCCAAAATAGCTAAGTGTAGGATTGACAAAGTAAAAGAGGGAAATGCATTCAAACATGAATCAAACTTGGATCACACACATAAAGCCATAAATACAAGCTAGGAGGATACAGAGGACTCCTGAATAACAATAAAACCTTAAAATGGAAACAAATCAACACTTTCTTCTAAGTGTGACAGTTGAAACGACACATTATGACACTTATAACACAAATTACGACAATTGTGACGACTGTGACCAAATAGTACGCTAAGATGTAGGAATGTGTCTAATGCATATTCCAATCATATTTAAGACCATATAATGCAGAAGAGTGTGCCAAAAATAAATTTGGGGATGTGAACAGGTGTGACACATGCAAGAGTGAAAATCACAAAAGTGACACTTGCGGCATGAGGAAAACATAGGAAGACACTTGTAAAATGCACATGACCTTGAAAAAAACACATGCTAGAGATAATATAACATGATAATTCCGCTTATGAATGTGAAAAAAAGTAAAAGAGACAACCACAAATATGAAATCAAAACTTGTGAAAGCGAAAGTGCGCAAAAGAGTCAATTGAGAAAACTCTCTGTAATAATAATACAAATGCAACAAAATTAAGGGTGAATACTGACAAAAACATGCACTGCATGTCTTCATGAGTTTAATATCATAGAAAACTATCTTAATGAATGGTATTGCACTTTTTCAAGATTTCATAAAGGAAGTGTTCTCATAAACTCATCAAAAATTGTGCATGTGAGTGAAAGTGACTTGACGACTTAAATTCCTTTCAAAACATGAAAATTTCATGGAGTAACCATAGAGTGATAGATCGTGAGATCCTTAGTAGGATCCAAAATTCAAGTGTGAGAAAAAAATTGGAGGGTGTTTGTCACAGCGACAACACTTTCCGACACACTGGTAGAACTCCAACTTCTATTTTTAGGTTTAATTCTCTATGTGAAAGGTCTTAGTATTTCAGAAAGTATTGATTCATCTTGAAAATTACCTTGGATTCCTTAACTCAGTTTGGAATATAGTCCCATCCATTCCCTTACTAAGTTAAACACATATAAAGTCTTGTGAAATCACAATTTTTTATATACAAGAAAGGGTAATATGCACAATGAGTTTAAGATATTCAGAGTATGAGTTTCATCTCTAGTGTTACTCTCCTGCCAGCAAGCCTAGAAAATAACCCAATGGAATCACTACAGGGACACAAGAATTTCTTCGCAGCCAATGAGATTGGATAGTACCTTGATGAAGTTCCTTGCTTCACATCCCTCCACAAGAAGCCTTTCTCTTCTTTCACCCTTTATTTATTTCATAAATATAGTTGTGCTTCGACACTTACTATTTTCAACGGGCAGAACAAGGATCTTGACTTATTGAGAGTAGAGGATTTTGACCCTTAAGAGAATTATCTGTATAACCTCTTATATTGGCTTGCTCGCTAATTTATTCCCCTCTTATCCTATCTCTACTTGATTGTATTGACAAAAAAAAATTATTTACTTACAATACTTATTTGAGGAATGAGGACCCTAGAATAGATTCTGGCTTTATATTTCGACCAAAGGCTTTATGCTCGAGTGGATATTATTTTCGATTCATACATCATTGATTTTAAAGATATACAAACCCAATACAAAGAAGAGGTAACAAATTATCCAATAATTTTTCGTCATCACAATTTCCCTTTTCAAAATTTTCCACATGTGTTTTCAACCAAAAAAGAGCATGTTTCATGCAAAATATTATTGAACAAAAAAAAAAAAATACATGAAAAAAAATGAAAGAAGAAATCAAATGGAGGCGAGACATAAAACAACATGTGGAATATACAATAAGAAAACAATAAAATGTAGGGACTCGATGGAGAGAAAGATAGAGGGTGGATGCATGGTCAAGAGATCATGTCCAACTTAAAAAATTGCTCAAAAATGGAAGTTCTCATAAATGGTTGCAATCTGAATGACCGGAAAGGTCTCATCACTGTGATTCTGGCACCATGAATGGTTCTAAAAACTGAGGTCATATGTGAAATTTATTGAGGTTTGAAATCTCCAATAAACTAAAAAAAGAATGACAGTTTGACCCATTTTGGACTTTGTCTAAAAAAATTTCAAAAAAAAATTATTTTGGAAAATTTTTTTTATAAAGGTTTTTAGAAACCAATCAATGGGCGCCATATCGCCTGCCCGGAGGTCGTCACTTGGCCCTAGGACAGAGGACAAAAGGCATATGGAAAAATTATGGAGTCTACGAGAATGGAACCTGAGACCTTGAGTACACATGCAGGAGCACCAAACCGTTCGGGCATGAGTTTGTTACTTAACCAACTTAAGAGTCAGGGTTTATTTGATGGTTTTAAAAAGTTTTGGCGGAAAAAAAAGGGCTAACCCCAACTATATATTACCAACACTTAAAACCATGCTGGAATCCATAACCACGGTGGAAATAACCGTAATCGCCCGCTCAAAGCGCTGTCATATGAAGTGGCTGACATTTAATGTAAAGGTTAGGTAGATGGATAAGCCCCGGGAAAACCAGTGGTTTGGGCAGTGGTCACATGTGACCCCACCCCTCCAACAGTTAATTTAACAGTTAGCAGTTACTGCCATTTTTGCGGTGGAGCCCTCCATTTCCGGATTTGTGCCATTTTTGTCGACCCTAACTGGAGTTCCTCTAGTTTTGGAGGAGGATTTTGGGGGACACTAGGCAAAAATTTGTTTTTTCCATAACTTTCTCAATTTGCGACCAAAAAAGATGAAATTTTAGTCAATTTTGGGTTTCTTCAGCATTCTGAGTAGTTTGGGATACGTTTTAGAGTGAACATAGGTGATATAAAACATATTTTTCTTCAAATAAGAGGAAGGAGCCATCAGGGCCATCATGAAGGTGGCACTGTATTGGGTTATATTTCGTTGTTTAAGGTGAAAAAAAAGTCATTTCTAGCTATTTTTTTATCTTCCAAAGTCTAATTTACAGTTGGTTTTTCCTGTTTAGGCATATTTTTCACTGTGTAACCATTTTGAGCAAATTAATAGAGCAAGGAAATGCCATTAGGGAGCCTTGGACCGGTGGATGTAGCCCAGGAGGGGTGAACTGCTTCAACAATTTGTTGTGTTATGTTATGGTGAATTTTACTTGCTGTGTATTTCTATTGTGATATGTTAAACAGTAAATTTAATTAACAAATTCTCACACATAAAACTTAGAAACAAACCAAAACTACATTGTTTAACCTGCAAGTCATGGAGAACACATTGCACACTAAATTCTTTGAGAATGGATAATTTACATAGCATTACAAATAGTTGCATTCAGTTGGTATCAGAGCTAGAGTTTTACTCTACATTTTTTCTCGTGCCAAGATATAGTTGACTATTTAAGGCTTACGCTCTAGAGAGGGGAAGGAAAATTGATTAGATCTCAAAATAATACTCAACCAAGGAGGGTCAGAGTGCCATTAAATCCACCTTCTACTTCACCTCCAAGAGCCATAGAAGAAGTCTTAAGCATGTCTTGAAGAGAAGGAGAAGCTCCTGAAGAAATTGATCCCAAAGAAGAAGAACGGGTGTTCCGAAAGGTGTTCCTGGACATGACTGAGATGGTGAGGATACTCTACCAAGAAATGAATGAAAGGTTGAAGGAGAAGGGTCAAAATACCACAAGTAAGGAGAGGGTTCTCCAGGAGGAAAGAAAAGTGATGAAAATTCAAAGAAAGGTCACAGAGGAAATGGTGATCCACCATATCCATCTTCATCCTCTTCCTCTACATTATCATCCTCTACTTCGGTGAATCAATCTCACAAGTCAAAAAACACTGGTAAAAGTTCATTTTTAAAGCTTGATGTTAAGTTTGAGTTTCCTATGTTTAATGGTGAGGTCAATGTAGAGAAACTTGAAAATTGGATAAGGCAGATCGAGGTTTACTTGAGGATACAGAAACTTCATGATGACGACACCAAGATTCAGTTAGCCTTTTTGAGAATGGATGGTGCAAAATTGGTATGATGGGAAGCCCAAACCAAGGATGAGATTAGAAAACATGGTAAGATCACTTTATCATGGGCTGATTTTATTTCTGAAATTAAAAAGAAATTTTATCCATTAGCTCATTTACAAAAGGCTATCATGAATTGGCAAAGTTTTAGACATCTTAAGGGACATAATGTACGATATTACACCTAAGAGTTTAGACGAAGGTCTCTTTTACTAGGAATTGATTTGCATAGCCAAGAGAATTTGCTGAAATATATAGGTGGTTTACACAACTATCTTATACATATTATCCTTACGTTCAATCCTACTAGTCTAGAAGAGGTTTTTGTCCAAGCCACACATTTAGAGGCTAGAGGTAAACAATATTTTGATGGGAACGAGGATAATGAATTTAAAGGAAAAGGGAGAAAGAGAAATGGAAATTCTAGGAAAGAGAAGGGAAAATTCTTTTGTAAAAATTGTTCCAAAACAAGCCATAATGAAGACCATTGCTGGAAACTTCATCCGGAGTTGAAACCAAAAAAAATCAAAACCAAAGATAAGGCCAAAGAAATGGGAAAGACGTGTTGAGTCTCAAATCTGCATCTTTCTTATACATCTTTCTAGACCTTTTCCATTCACCTGGACCTTCTAAGTCATCAATATCATTGCATATTAATTATAAAAGAGCATTTAAAGTGGTTTTTAACTATGTTTTGTGTCTGCTGTTTGAATTAGGTTTTTGCTTAATAAGCTGCGGAATCTTGTCATTTTCCACAGCTGCTGCAACTTTCCGCAACCATTTTGTTAAATTCTATATTGCAGGTGTCTTCAGGCAAATCGAGCCACATGGGCAAGTTGAAAATGACATGGACATGGATCGAGTCCTATTGGCTAGGTCTAATTCACCTAAGAAGGCTGTGGTCAAAGGTATCCAAGTGGTGGTCAACCGAAGAGTGCCACGGTGACAGAACTCTGTTTTTCATCACGTGAAGACTTGCGTGGCAATTTCTAAATCACGAGAGACATATCAACACCTGTAAACGGCTCCATAAGCCGAATCCAACAGCCACTTTCCATAGATTTAATCTTCACGGCAGCCATGATGCTAGATTTCTGGACGTGGTTGTTCACGTGTCTTCTATCAGCGCAGACTTTAGGGAATTAGTTATATCACCCTCTGTTATAAATAATGCATTCTCATACGCATAATAGTTAGCTCTGTAATTTAATTGCGTTGTCACTGTGCTGTGACATTATTTCTCTGTTATGACCGCATTTTGAATATATAAGAAGACTCTGTTCATAAGCACAATTCGTGTTTGATAGCTTCTTCCTGAGGATTGTGCAGAGGGCCCCTGCACACGCCGAGGTTTTGTGTATTACTATATAGTTTCATGCTTCATTTCCTTACGTTCATTGTGCCATAGTCATTCACGTGTATATATATTACATTGTTCATGGTATTTATGTTTCATCTTTGTCCATAATATTTCATGCTTTACGTTTTACTTCTGTCCATAATCTTTCATGCTTTATATTGTTGTTAATTGATCAGTGTTTTTGTTCTAGATTACAATAGGCAGCCCGGGCATTTGCACATCATTTTATAATGACTAATGACATGGAATCAATCTTGTCCTTCTGCTGATTTCTTTTTCTTAGTTTTTAATTTAAAGACTGTCTTTCATTTCGCTTTGTACACTCTATCTTTACTATTAGATTAGGATATTAAACCCGCCATGTCATTATCAACATTTTCAAAGTTACACAGACTAATGGTGAGGATTGGGGCTATGAGTGTGTAGTTTGATATTAGTTTATTTTTCTCCAGAAGTTAAGGCATGAAATTGTTTGTGTCATTATCAAAATTCTCAAATACCATAGCTAGCACTAATGTAGGAGGAATTAAAGTGGAAGGAGGTGTAGTTTGATATTAGTTTATTTTTCTGCAAGTTAGATATTAAATTGCTCATGTCATTATCAGTTACCTCCGAAAGCCATAGCGAGATTAATGGTGAGGGATTGAAGTATGAGTGTGTAATTTGATATTAGTTTATTTTTCTGCAAATTAGATATCAGATTGCTCAAGTTGTTTATGATTACCTCTGAAAGCCATAGCAAGACTAATGGTGAGGGGTCAGAATATGAGTTGATGTAATTTGATTTTAGTTTTACTTTACTTGAAATATTTTCTTTGAGTACAGTTTCTTTTGTGTTTAGACAGTAGCAAGGGTAATGGTTTTCATGATCAATAGTTCACTGTTTGTTTAACTAGAATAGTGGCACATTTTCATTTCCTTTTAGGAATTATTTTTGTCATTGTATGTTTCAAAATCCTTTTGAAGTTTGAAGTTTGGGAAATCATTATAAAGGACATCATTGCCTTGAGCAATCATAACCATACTTGTCTTTCAGAATTTCTATCTCACATTAGGAAACCAACCAAGATAAATAAAAAAACCCAAAAATGACAAAAAAGTAAGAGATAGGTTATCTTGCACATATAGTGCGCCACACTTCGTCAGCTTACGAATCCCGGATTGAAAAATTAATGTAGAAATTTAGGACACACTAAATTGACCAAACATTTTGGCGCCGTTGCCGGGGAAGTGTAACTAGGTAGCCAATTTCTTAAAAGAAAACAATAAAAAGAAGGGAAAACTTGATAAATTCTTGAAGTATGCTCTCCTCTTGCACCTAGTGTGATCTGGAGGATTAGAAAAGAGAGTTATTGGTTCAATATTTTCTTAAGTATGCTCTCTTCTTGCACCTAGTGTGACCTGGAAGATCAGAAAGAGAATTATTAGCCCAACTTAAAAAAAATAAAAAATAATAAAATTGACATGCATAGAGCAAGAGATTCTAGGGGAAGGTTTATAGCTAAAGCCAAGAGTTCGATTTTCACAACTCCATCTTCTTCAAAGCTTAGACAAGATTCACCACCATCTACCCCTAGCCTTAATATTCTTGGAATTCAAGGAGCAGCTGAATTAGAGGATTCTCCTATACCACCTACCAAATCTCATTCAGAAGACGACCCTTTCTTTACTTCTACAGGAGAATATATTGTAATCAAAGAAGTAGAATCACCTGAAGAAGAAAAGGAAGAGACTCCCTCTCATCCTCCCTTGATAGAAGAACCAGAGGACTTTGAGGACTCTAAAGAAACTATCATGGCAGGGGAAATAATAGATGGATTTGGAGGTAGAGGTAGAGGTAGAGGAGGAGGAAACAATGGAGACAACAATGGTGAAGGTAATAATGGAATAAATAGGGAAGGAGACAACTTGTTTGGATTCCCTATAGTTGATGAGGAAACTCATACAACGATGAAAAACATCTCACCATCTGTCCTCCCCAACTTTTATGGATTGTGAAGTGAGGATCCTGAAACATTTATGTTTGAGTTTGAAGTCGTGTGCCGAACCTATGACTATATGGAAGACTCTCAAAAACTCAAACTGTTTCCTTCAACATTGAAGGGATCTGCTTTGAAATGGTTCATGGGATTAGCCACTCAATCTATTAGGACTTGGAATGATATGAAACAAACATTTTTGGATAGATACTTAGACTATTGTATGCCCACCAATCACAAGGATGAGGTATTCAAAATGATGCAAAAAGAAGATGAAAATTTGGAAGACTTACTTGAAAGATTTCAATACAACTTTAAAAGAGCAAAGATGAGCAACTTAGATGATGAAACCTTGAAAGCCCTCATATTAAAAGCCATTAGAGATGAATGGATAGATATTTTAAACATGATGGGAAAGGAGACATTTCTCAACTTCCACTTCGTGACATAACAGAACTATGTGTCCATCTCTCAAGAGGAAAATCTAAAACAGGAAAAGGGCCTAGGGATCCTTCTCTTATTAGGGCTAACAAATCTGCAACTGGATCAGTAAGTAGGGCAGAGATTGGCAATATGCTTGATGAGTTCAAAACTGATATCTTAGGGAGCCTTAGTGAACAACTAGACACCCTTAAAATCCAAAACAAGTAGAAAGCAGAAACAGATGCTCTAGCCATCTTTTGTCCGAAATGTAGGAAGAAACATGCTTTAAGGGAATGTCCCTTGGATGCAAAAGTTGTAGAAACATGTATAATTTGCTCAGAGAATCATGAGATCAAGGATTGTCCTTCAATTCCTGGACTCAAAGCTGTTTTTCAAGAAGACCCAAATTCAGTAGAATCTCTCTGCTTTGTTGCAAGAAGACCTTGGCAGGGACAACAAACTCAAGGGTTTAACAACCCTATGAATCTTCAAACCCCACCAAATTGGAATCCTTGGCAACAACCTTGGCTCCAACATCAAAATCCATATCATCCATGGGTACAAGGGATGCAAAATCCTTATGGGAGATTTACTCAATTTTATCAATATCCTCCATCTTTTCAAAATCAACAAGCTCCACAACTTCCAAACCCAAATCCACAACTTTCATTTCCATTTCCACAACAACAACCTTCTCAGCAGAATCCAAATCCTCAACTCATGCTTCCATACCAAAAAAAGACAAATCAATTTCCAGCTCAGCCATTTCCAAATCCTAACAATAAAAATCCTCAGAATACTTACATGATAGAAGGACAACAATTTCCTACCTATATGATTGTTCCTCTCAATGATGTACAACTCAGGTCTGGTATAGTTTTATAAAAACCTTCTATAGATGTCCAAGAGCAAGATACCTCTGAGGAGGACTCTCTTAAAGCCACTAAGGGTTCTGAGGAAGCATCTCTTCAAAACTCAAACATTCAAAAAGAGAAAGAAAAATTAACCCCCACAACTCCTATAGTTGAGCAACCTGCATCTTCATCCACACCTCCTTTCCCTAAAATATTACAAATTGATAAAGGGGTGGAAAAACAAATCTTGTTGCCTAACTATGATTTTCTAGATGAATTAAAGAATGCTTGTATCAAGATTCCCTTGCTACAAGCCATTCGAGAGATTCCTATTCTAGCAAAAACAATAAAGGAGTTGAGTCTCAAAAGACTAGGAAGGAAACTAAAAGACACAAGAAGAATCCACCTGGTAGGAAAAATTGCAGATATCATGATGGGAAAAATTACCATGCAGAAGTATGTAGATCCAGGAAGTCCAATTGTCAAGACACATATAAATGAGATAGAAATTCCAAACACATTGATTGACTTAGGGGCTTCTATCAACATTATGAGTAGACAGACTATGGACCAGCTAAAACTTCCTAACCTTCTTTTTACACCTACTTTACTGCAACTTGCAGATCGATCAATTATTAAACTAGATGGTGTATTAGAAGATATTTCAGTCTCCTTAGATTCTTGGGAATATCTAGTAGATTTTATGATTTTGACTCCCAAAAGTAATCTAGGAGGGCACCCACTTATCTTAGGAAGAACTTGGCTAGCCACAGCTGATGCTTTTATTAGTTGTAGATCTGGGGACATGTACATTTCTAATGGTAATTCGACAAAGAAATTCAATTTGTATCCTCCAACAAAAGCAATCACAGAAGTAGGAGACAATGAATGGGTCGATGATGAGGACACTATACAACCTGTCTTTACCATTTCTGAAATCAGTGAGGATAGTCAAATTCTGAACACATTAGAAAATTTTGAGACATCTTCAGAAGATGATCTCACACAATTTCAGTTGGAATCTGACATAGAATATTTATCATCAAGACAAATGTCTCTTTACTCTATGGAAGAGTTTGATAGTTCTACTATTGAGATTTTACCAGGAAAAACATTGAATATCAACAAACATTTGGAAAAGTCACAACAAGAAGAACTAACCAAAATCTTGCAAAAACATTCTACTGCATTTGCATGGGAGTATACTGACATGAAAGGTATTGATCCTAAGACCTGCATTCATCATATCTATATTGAGGAAAACAGTAGACCAATCAGACAACCTCAAAGAAGGATGAATCCAAATCTTAGGGAGATAGTGAAAGAAGAGCTCCAAAAACTTCTCAATGTAAACTTCATTTATCCAATTTCAGATAGCCGATGGGTTTCTCCTTTCGTTATAGTACCTAAAAAGAATGGTAAATGGAGGGTATGCATTGATTACAGGGAATTGAACAAAGCAACTTTGAAGGATCACTTTCCTTTGCCCTTTATCGATCAGGTATTAGATACATTAGCAGGCAAAAAGTACTTTTCATTTTTGGATGGTTTTAGTGGCTATAATCAAATTCAGATAGCACCTGAAGATCAAGATAAGACCACATTTACCTGTCCATGGGGGACTTTTGCCTATCGAGTGCTTCCTTTTGGGTTATGTAATGCACCCGCAACATTCCAAAGAGCAGTACTAGGAATTTTTTCTGATCTAATCCATGATTGTGTAGAAGTTTATATGGATGATTTTACAGTTTATGGTAATTCATTTGAAGAGGCATTAGAAAATTTGGAAAAAGTACTTATAAGATGTAAAGAAACAAACCTTTCATTAAGCCATGAAAAATGCTTTATGATGTTTACTGAAGGGATTGTTTTAGGACATCATATTTCAGGAGATGGGATTAAGGTTGATAGATCAAAAGTTGAAGTCATTTCCAAGTTGCCTATTCTAAATTGTCAAAGAGATGTTAGAAGTTTTCTAGGATTTACTGGTTACTATAGAAGATTTATAGAAAACTTCACTAAAATAGCATCTCCACTCTTCAAATTGCTTACAAAAGACTGTGAATTAAAATGGGATCCTGATTGTCAATCAGCCTTTGAAACTTTGAAAACAAGAATATCTGAAGCACCTATCTTGAGAGGACCAAATTGGAAACTCCCTTTCCATATTTCTACAGATGCTTCAGATACAGCTCTAGGAGCTGTGTTGGGTCAAAAGGATTTAGTCCCATATGCCATTTACTATACCAGTAAAAATTTGACTCCCACTGAGTTGAACTATACTGTAACTGAAAAAGAGTTTTTAGTTGTTGTTCATGCAATCAATAAGTTTAGACATTATATAACAGGCTATGAAACTTTTATTCATACTGATCATTCTGCGATTAGATATCTAATGAACAAACCTGTTACTAATGGCAGAGTGACAATATGGCTCTTACTTTTGCAGGAATTCAATATTACTGTGTTGGATAGACCAGGAAAACAAAATACAGTAGTTGATTTCTTGTCTAGGATTCAGAATTTTAAAGAAGATTCTCCTGTAGAGGATAAGTTTCCTGATGAATACTTGTTTGCAGTAACTATTAAAACTCCTTGGTATGCAAATATTGCTAACTATTTGGTTACAGGGAAACTGCCTCCACATTTATTTCCAAGTGAAAAAAGAAAGATTATTCAGGAGAGTTCAAAATATTCATGGATTTCTAACGAATTGTTTAAAACAGGGCCAGATTTTGTGATCAGAAGATGTGTCAGGGAAGATGAAATGCCTGATATTCTTAAGGCATGTCATGATGAACCATGCGGCGGACACTTTGCGGACAAAAGGACGGCCTATAAAATCCTTTCCTTGGGATATTATTGGCCTTCTCTCTTCAAATATGCAAAACAATATGTCAAAAGGTGTGATAGCTGCCAAAGAGTAGGGAAACCTACCCTTTCAAATGAAATGCCATTGCAAACACAGGTACTCATTGAACCCTTTGAAAAATGGGCTTTAGATTTCATTGGACCTATTAATCAACCATCTAAGCAAAAGAAGTATATATTGGTTTGTACTGATTATGTTACTAAATGGGTAGAAGCCAAAGCATTAGTATCTGCTACTGAAAATTCAGTTGTTCATTTTCTTTATGAGGATATTTTTACTCGCTTTGGTGTTCCAAGAGAAATTGTGACAGATCAGGGAAGCCAATTCACATCCAACTTGGTGGAGAAGCTGATGGAAGAATACAAAATCAAGCACAGAAGATCTACTCCTTACCCTCCGCAAGCAAATGGTCAAGTGGAGTCTACAAACAAAGTTCTTGAAAGTATCATCACCAAAACTATTCATCTACACATAAGAGATTGGGAAGAAAGGCTTCCTGAAGCCTTGTGGGCCTACAGAACTACATGGGGGAATACAACAGGACATTCTCCCTATGAACTTGTTTATGGGAAGTGTCCGTCTCTATTGAATTCCTAAGTCAAAATTTTCAAAGATATGGGGTCACTGTAATGATGTCCCTAATGGGGCTCAAAAGCATAGAATGGAGCAGTTGAATGAGCTAGATGAGATCAGACAAGAGGCAATTCTAAGAACTAATCTAGTTCAATATCAAAGAGCTAAATGGCATGACAAATATATCAAAGAGAAGAAGTTTCAAGAAGGATATTGGGCATTGCTATTTGACTCCAAGTTTAAAGATTTCAAAGGAAAATTTCAGACTCATTGGCTTGGGCCATATGAGATTGACAAGATCTTTAGCAATGGAGCGGTAAGAATCAAGACCATTGATGAATTTAAAACTCCTCTTATTCTTAATGGCCACAGATTAAAGATCTATAATAAGCCACTCTCAAAAGAGGAATTTGTCAAAATGTTTCAAGATAATTCTGCAATAAGGCTAGTGAAGAAGAATCCTTCTTCTCCATCAGCCTAGCCTTTGTTTTTTTCAGTTTCAAGTAAAAAAAATAAATAAATAAATAAAAAATGTATAAGCCTGAAAACCAATCACTGATTGGCAGTCTTATACAGAAAATGTAGGGTGAAAATCAGGAACACCTGCCACCCTCTATTTTCCCAAAAAAAAAATTCTCTCTCTCTTATTTCACAAGTTTTATGACAACCAACTCCATTTCATTCCATTTCATTCCACTTCATTCCACTTCATTACACTCCACTTCATTTCACTTTACTCCATTTCATCTATTTCATTTCATTTCATCAATAAAATTTTCTTTCATGACCATTTTCATTCATACAGTTATCATCTATCCATCTCCATTCACCCAAATAATTGTTGTGTCAGTTTCCACAGCTGACACCAGTTTCCGCAGCCAGAAGCAGTTTCTGCAGCCACCACTCTGTTTTTCAAAAATTTACAGTCAGATGTTATTTCCACAATCATGAAATCCAATGCAGGTATGAAGACATATTATGAAGACATGGGGCATTCAAAGACATCAATGAGGAGCAACTGATTGAAGACCAATGAAAAATGGCAAGAATTCCAAGGTATGAGTAAAAATTTATTTCAAATGGCATTCAAGCACATTTTTACATAGTTATAAACCATAGCTCCATTATATGCAATGATTTCGTTGATAACTCTATAGCCATCCCACGATCTCTATACGATTCCCCCACAATCCTTGCATTCATTTCTAAACGGCCTCATAATCAAGCCTCCGATCTTCATTAGTGTTCAGCTATACGTTGATACTCCACCTGTAGTTAAGAAACGTAGTTGATTTGACTACGGCTTCTCTGAGCCGCACAAAATCCGTAGCCGTTGCATAAACGTGCTTGCATCTACTCTGCAGCCACCCAATTTTAAATATTTCCGGATGTGTTTTACTCCTCCTACTGTTCTATTGATCTCACGGCTGCATTTCCACCATGCTCACGTAACCCTTCTCTGTTCCACTTCACCCCATTTTGTTATCTGTTACGCTACATTCCGTATACCCATTCTCTGATATCCGCTTACAGTGACTGGTCTCTTTCATAAACCGTGCTCATTTCCGCTAATTCAGCCATCTTACCTCTGTTGAACCCTCCTCACGCAGACAAGTTTTAAAGAGCAGAAAGAAGGATGGTTCAGTTGTTGAGAACAGAACCAGAAGGACCTAAATTCATGGAAGGATACCCGCAAGTCAAAGATATATTGAAAAAGGCAAAATGGCTTCGGTTTATTCAAAATTTTAGAGGCTACCATAAAGAGGTGACAAAAGCTTTTGCAAGGTCTTTCAATGGTCTGGAGGTAGAAATTGGGGACCTCAAATTTACGGTGAATGAGGCATCCATAGCAGCTGCTACAGAACTCCCTCAAGAAGGTGAACGTTGGTTCAAGAACAAGAGCATTAGTGATGAAGCCTGGAGAGTGATCCTACGTAACCCAGGTATGGATGTAACTATTTTTAAAAAGGGAATTCCTGTTCATGCTTTAAAAGAAGAATGGGCCAGTCTATTGTTGGTCATTCAAAAGTTTATCACTTGTGAGGGACGTTTTGGATCAACGTATATGTATCATACCCGATTGTTGATGAATTTTCTAGACAACTAGACCCTCAATCTGCCATATTTTTTATTAAATAGTTTGAAAAAGATGTCTGTATCCGTCCAAAAGCATCTGGGGGACGTAGAACCACATTTGTATCACCATGGTCTTGTGAAAATTTTGATTGAAAAACAGTTAAAAGAGAAAAAGGACACATGGGAATAGTTTTTAATTAGGAATTTCTTTGAAGAACCCCAAGAAAATCCTGAAGTCAGTACACCAAAAAGAAGGAGAACAAGTGATAAAACTCAAAGTGCTCCTACTAACACAGTTGAAAGAACTAGTAGAGAGGAAAGACTGTCTAAAAGGAAGAAGGAAAAGACTGAAGAGAGAAAAAGCATTGAGGCTGTGAATCAAACCCCTTCTTCAGAAGAAGACCATCAAATATTATCTGAGAGACTATTTCACCTTCAGGAACAGTCAGCTATGGCCAAAAATAAAGGGAAGGAAAAACAAAAGGAAAAATACAGTAGTTCACAATATGTAAGAAGAAGCAGCAGGCTTAAAGGGAAGTTGAGAAAAACACAAACAAAAGGACCCCATTTTATTGATTTGGGAGAAGTAACACCTGAACAAACTCCAGCTGGCCATATTCCATCTCATTCTCAGTCAGAAATTGAACGTATTCCATCTCATTCTCAGCCAAACGTTGAACATAGTCCACCTAATTCTCAGTCAAAGTTGACATGAGCCCTTTTCAGCCAGATTTTGAAGACAATTCTCCTCCACAGCATTTTGGGGACAGCCCAAGGACAACAACACCAGAGATAGATCCAAAGCAGCAAGAGGTGTACGATTACATAGAATCCTTAGAAAGGACAGCCACGGGCCCCAGCACCTCATCCACTCAGCCTCACACAGCACAAGAAGATCTAGTCCAATCATTGAAACAAGAAGTCTTTGATTTGGAGGTTTTAAATAGACACATTAAAAATGAAAATGAGGCATTAAAGGAACAAATAAAATTGGACAAGATCATTCATGACAATACCATGCTACATCCGGGACTGTGGAAGAAAAAGAACAGGAAATTGAAGAAGAAATGCCAGAAGATAAGTAGAGCACTGATTAATCTTAAATTCAGATGCTTAATGAAGAAGCCCAAGATGTTAGCAGCACCAAGGAAGAGGAGAAGAGGACTGGATGTACTGGCAGAGGTATCAAGGCATATGAATTGAAGAAGGATTATCAAAATTTTGGTTGCATGAGGACATGCAACACCTTCACAGTGGGGGTATGTTGAGTCCCAAACTTGCATCTTTCTTATACACCTTTCTAGACCTTTTTCATTCACCTGGACCTTCTAAGTCATCAATATCATTGCATATTAATTGTAAAAGAGCATTTAAAATGGTTTTTAACTATGTTTTGTGTCTGCTATTTGAATTAGATTTTTGCTCATTTAGCTGCGGAATCTTGTCACTTTCCGCAGCTGCTGCAACTTTCCGCAGCCATTTTGTTAAAGTCTATATTGCAGGTGTCTTCAGGCAAATCGAGCCACATGGGCAAGTTGAAAATGACATGGACATGGATCGAGTCCTATTGGCTCAGTCGAATTCACCTAAGAAGGCTGTGGTCAAAGGTAGCCAAGTGGTGGTCAACCAAAGAGTCCCACGGTGACAGAACTCTGTTTTTCATCACGTGAAGACTTGCGTGGCCATTTCTAAATCACGGGAGACATATCAACACCTGTAAACGGCTCCATAAGCCGAATCCAACAGCCACTTTCCATAGATTTAATCTTCACCGCAGCCATGATGCTAGATTTCTGGACGTGGTTGTTCACGTGTCTTCTATCAACGCAGACTTTAGGGAATTAGTTATATCACCCTCTGTTATAAATAATGTGTTCTCATACGCATAATAGCTAGCTCTGTAATGTAATTGCATTGCCACTGTGCTGTGACATTATTTCTCTGTTATGACCGCATTTTGAATATATAAGAAGACTATGTTCATAAGCACAATTCGTGTTTGATAGCTGCTTCCCGAGGATTGTGCAGAGGGCCCCTGCACACGCCGAGGTTTTGTGTATTACTGTATAGTTTCATGCTTCATTTCCTTAAGTTCATTGTGCCATAGTCATTCGCGTGTATATATATTACATCTTTCATGGTATTTATGTTTCATCTTTGTCCATAATCTTTCATGCTTTACGTTTTACTTCTGTCCATAATCTTTCATGCTTTATATTGTTGTTAACTGATCAGTGTTTTTGTTCCAGATTACAATAGGCAACCCGAGCATTTACACATCATTTTATAATGACTAATGACATGGAATCAATCTTGTCCTTCTGCTGATTTCTTTTTCTTAGTTTTTAATTCCAGCACTGTTTTATTCATTTCAGTTTTGTACATTTGCTTTACTAGTTAGATTAGATATTAAACTGCTCATGTCATTATCAGCTACCTCCGAAAGCCATAGCGAGAATAATGGTGAGGGATTGAAATATGAGTGTGTAGTTTGATATTAGTTTATTTTTCTGCAAGTTAGATATTAAATTGCTCATGTCATTATCAGTTACCTCCGAAAGCCATAGCGAGACTAATGGTGAGGGATTGAAGTATGAGTGTGTAGTTTGATATTAGTTTATTTTTTCTGCAAGTTAGATATTAAATTGCTCATGTCATTATCAGTTACCTCCGAAAGCCATAGCGAGACTAATGGTGAGGGATAGAAGTATGAGTGTGTAATTTGATATTAGTTTATTTTTCTGCAAATTAGATATCAGATTGCTCAAGTTGTTTATGATTACCTCCGAAAGCCATAGCGAGACTAATGGTGAGGGGTCAAAATATGAGTTGATGTAATTTGATTTTAGTTTTACTTTACTTGCAATCTTTTCTTTAAGTACAGTTTCTTTTGTGTTTAGACAGCAGCAAGGATAATGGTTTTCATGATCAATAGTTCACTGTTTGTTTAACTAGAATAGTGGCACATTTTCATTTCCTTTTAGGAACTAATTTTGTCATTGTATGTTTCAAAATCCTTTTGAAGTTTGAAGTTTGGGAAATCATTATAAAGGACATCATTGCCTTGAACAATCATAACCATACTTGTCTTTTAGAATTTCTATCTCACATTAGGAAACCAACCAAGATAAATAAAAAAACCCAAAAACGACAAAAAAGTAAGAGAGAGGTTATCTTGCACATATAGTGCACCACACTTCGTCAGCTTACGAATCCCGGATTGACAAATTAATGTAGCAATTTAGGACACACTAAATTGACCAAACAAGACGGTTGCAATAACTGAACAAGATTTAGGGTCTGAATCAGGAGATGAAACTAAAAGCATAGCTATGGCACTAAATAACATAAAGGGGAAAGATATTGTCAATGAAACAAATCCCAGTTCCAGCATTTCAAACTATCACCTAGAAGCTCCAAATGAGGAGAGGAGGATTAAGTTGTTTCATGTGAGGATCATTTCAAAACACACAAAGATAGACACACTATTTGACAGTGGGTCACAAGCGAACCTCATATAAGAAGTCTTAGTCAAGAAGCTGAATCTTGAAACCATTCCACATCCTAAACCTTATCCTTTGGGTTGGATTTGCAAGGATGAAAATTTAAAAGTTTCAGGGAAGTGCATGTTGCGCTTCGCCATAAGAAATCATTATATTAATGTGGTTGAATTAGATGAGGTACCGCTTGACATTACAGGTGTGGCGTTGGGCAGTCCTGACTTATATGACTGGAAAGTGATCTTCCATCGCCATGAGAAAAAGTACCATTTATTGAAGGATGGAAAGGAGTTTATTGTGAGAGCACATTAGAAGAAGCTAGAATCTTCTTTAGGGAATGCAGGATGGTTGAAAAGGCTTGTCAGTGCAAGTCAAAATTTGAGTTGATGATTAAGAAAAAATATTTTGTACATAATCCTTTTCATGTTGTTGCTGATGTAAATAATCAGTTTTTTGAGTTTGAAAGAAATTTGTCTTGGGAAGAAGATGACAATAAGTTACAACAAGTGTCTTTGGTGTTGGTCGGTGCAAAAAACAATGTGTCAGTGCAAAGTGGTGCAAAAATACAAGAGAGGGTAAAGCATGCAAGCAAAGAGGGCACAAAGTTTAGCATGGATCAATTCTGGTTTCAGAATGGTAGGGTACTATGGCAAGAAAAATTGGTCAGGAGTCGACACAAGTACATGGCTCATTCGGAAAAATTTGTCCATAAGGACAGTTGGCAAGGTGAACCTTATTTTCAGTTTCCTTTGAAGGTATACCATTGTAGAACAATATTTTTTCTGCAAATTTTAGTTGTTCTGCAAGTTTCAAAAATTTGCATCATGACACAGTCAAGGTTAGCAACAGTCATTCAACAGATTCAAGGAAGAATTTATCTTTTTATGAGAAGATCAATTTGATGAAATCAGGGAGATTTCAGTGGTTTAAGGTTAGAAGAGTGTAAAATAGTCTCCTCATCTTCAGTTTCTGTAGTTCAGAGAGATTTTTGGGTCCAAAATTTTTCCATTGGGGAGGTGTGATCAGGAGATCATGTCCAAGTTAAAAAATTTCTCAAAAATGGTTGCAATCTGAACAAACGGAAAGGTCTCGTCACTGCGATTTTAGCGCCATGAATGGTTCTCAAAACCGAGGTCACATGTGAATGTTATTGAGGTTTGAAATCTCTAGTAAACTAAAAAAAAATGACAGTTTCACCCATTTTGGACTTTGTCTAAAAACGTTTCCAAAAAATATATATTTTGGAAAATTATTTTTTATAAAGGTTTTTGGAGACCAATCAATGGGCTCCACGTGGCCTGCCTGGAGGCTGCCACATGGCCCCAAGCCAGAGGACAAGAGGCGTATGGAAAAATTATGGAGTCTATGGGAATGGAACTCGAGACCTTGAGTACGCATGCAGGAGTGCCCAACCATTCGGGCACAAGTGTGTTACTTAACCAACTTAAGAGTCAAGTTTTATTTGAAGGTTTTAATAAGTTTTGGCGGAAAAAAAAAGGGCCAGTCCAAAATATATATGACCAAAGCTTAAAACCATGCTCAAATCCATAACCACGGTGGAAATAGCTGTAACCGCTGGCTCAAAGGGCTGTCATATGAAGTGGCCGACATTTAATGTAATGGCTAGGCGGATGGATAAGCCACGGGAAAACCTGCATTTTGGGTGATGGTCACATGTGATCCCGCCCCTCCAACAGTCAATTTAACAATTAGCAGTTACCGCCATTTTTGGGGTGGAATCTTCCATTTCTGGATTTGTGCCATTTTTTTCGACCCTAACTGGAGTTCCTCCATTTTTGGAGGAGGATTTTGGGGGACATTGGGCAAAATTTTGTTATTGCCATAACTTTCTCAATTTTCGACCAAATAAGATGAAATTTTAGTCAATTTTGGGTTTTTTCAGCATT
Source organism: Pinus albicaulis (assembly GCA_034641835.2). Taxonomy (NCBI): domain Eukaryota; kingdom Viridiplantae; phylum Streptophyta; class Pinopsida; order Pinales; family Pinaceae; genus Pinus; species Pinus albicaulis. The sequence continues at coordinate 161,254 of JAXQQM020059503.1, forward strand.
ATTAGTAGTTTGGGACAAGTTTTAGAGCAAACAAAGGTGATCTACAATAGATTTTTCTTCAGGGAAGAGGAAGGAGCCATCAGGGCCATCATGGAGGAGGCATTGTATTAGGTTATATTTCACTATTTAAGGTGAAAAAAAAATCCATTTATAATTATTTTGTATCTTCTAAAGTTGAATTTACAATTGGTTTTGCCTGTTTAGGCATATTTTTCACTGTGTAACCATTTTGAGAAAATTATTAGAGCAATAACATGCCATTGGGGAGCCTTGGACCGGCAGATGTAGCCCATGAGGGGTGAATTGCCTCAACAATTTTATGTGTTATGTTATGGTGAATTTTACTTGCTGTGTATTTCTTTTGTGATATGTTAAACAGTAAATTTAATTAATAAATTATCACACATAAAACTCAGAAACAAAACAAAACTACTTTGTTTAACCTGCAAGTCATGGAGAACACTTTTAACACTAAATTATCTGATAATGGATACTTTGCATAGCATTACAAATATTTCCATTTTCATATTATTTGGTATCAAAGATAGACTTTTACTTTGCATTTGCTCTTGTGCAAAGATATAGTTGACTTTTTAAGGCTTAATCTCAAGAGAGGGGAAAGACAATTGGGTAGAGCTCAAAATAATCCTCAACCAAGGAGGGCCAGAGTGCCATTAACTCCACCTTATAATTCACCTCCAACAGCCACAGAAGAAGTCTTATGTATGTCTAGAAGAGAAGGACAAGATCCTGAAGACATTTATCCCAAAGAACAAGAACGGGTGTTCCGAAAGGTGTTCCTAGACATTACTAAGATGGTGATGATACTCTACCAAGAAATGAATGAAGGGCTTCAAGGAGAAGGGTCAAAACACCACAAGGAAGGAGAGGGTTCTTCAGGAGGAAAGAAAAGTGATGAAAAGTAAAAGAAAGAACATGGAGGAAATGGTGATCCACCATCCCCATCTTCATCCTCTTCCTCTACATCATCATCCTCTAATTTGGTGAATCAATCTCACAAGTCAAAAAACACTGGTAAAATTTCATTTCTAAAGCTTGATGTTAAGTTTGAGTTGCCTATGTTTAATGGTGAGGTAAATGAAGAGAAAATTGACAATTGGATAAGGCAGTTGGAGGTTTAATTGAGGATACAGAACCTTCATGATGACGATACTAAGATTCAGTTAGCCTCTTTGAGAATGGATGGTGCAGTATTGGTATGGTGGGAACCCCAAACCAAGGATGAGATTAGAAAACATGGTAATATCACTTTATCATGGGCTGATTTTATTCCTGCAATTAAAACACAATTTTATCCATTAGCTCATTTGCAAAAGGATATCATGAATTGGAAAAGTTTTAGACAACTTAAGGGACAAAATGTACAAGATTACACGCAAGAGTTTAGATGAAGGGATCTTTTACTAGGAATTTATTTGCATAGCCAAGAGACTTTGCTAAAATATATAGGTGGTTTACACAGCTATCTTATACATACTATCCTTATGTTCAATCCTACTATTCTAGATGAGGTTGGTGTCCAAGCCACGCATTTAGAGGCTAGAGGTAAAAAATTTTGATGGGAATGAAGATAGTGAATTTAAAGGTAAAAGGAGAAAGAGAAATGGAAATTCTAGGAAAGAGAAGGGAAAATTATTTCGTAAAAACTATTCCAAAACAAGCCATGATGAAGAGCATTGCTGGAAACTTCATCCGGAGTTGAAACCAAAAAATTTCAAAACCAAAGATAAGGCCAAAGAAAAAGGCAAGACAGTTACAATAGTTGAACAAGGCTTAGGGTCTGAATCAGGAGATGAAACTAAAAGAATAGCTATGGCACTAAATAACATAAAGAGGAAAGATATTGTAAATGAAACAAATCCCAGTTCTAGCATTTCAAACTATCACATAGAAGCTCCAAATGAGGAGAGGAGGATTGGGTTGTTTCATGTGAGGATCATTTGAAAACACACAAAGATAGACACACTATTTGACAATGGGTCACAAGCGAACCTCATATAAGAATACTTACTCAAGAAGTTGAATCTTGAAACCATTCCACATCCTAAACCTTATCCTCTTGGTTGGATTTGCAAGGATGAAAATTTACAAGTTTCAAGGAAGTGCATGTTGCACTTCGCCATAACAGCTCATTATATTGACATGGTTGAATTAGACGTGGTACCGCTTGACATTACTTGTCTAGTGTTGGGTAGTCCTTACCTATATGACAGGAAAGCGATCTTCCATCGCCATGAGAACCAGTACTATTTATTGAAGTATGGAAAGGAGTTTATTGTGAGAGAACATCGGAAGAAGCTAGAATCTTCTTTAGTGATTGTAGGGCAATTGAAAAGGTTTGTCAATGCAAGTCAAAATTTGACTTTGTTGATGATTAAGAAAAACAATTTTGTACATAATCCTTTTCATGTTGTTGCTAATGGAAATAATCAGTTGTTTCAGTCTGAAAGCAGGTCATATTGGGAAGAAGATGACAATAATTTGCAACAAGCGTCTTTGGTGTTGATCGGTGTAGAAAAAAAGTGTCAGTGCAAAGTGGTGCAAAAATCCAAGAGAGGGTAAAGCATGCAAGAAAAGAGGGCACAAAGTTTAACATGGATCAATGTTGGTTTCATAATGGCAGGGTACTATGGCGAGAAAACTTGGTCGAGAATCGACACAAGTACATGGCTCGTTCGGCAAAAATTTGCTATAAGGACAGTTGGCAAGGTGAATCTTATTTTCAGTTTCCTTTGAAGGTAGAATATTGTACGAGCAGTATTTTTTCTGCAAATTTTGGTTTTTTTTCTGCAAGTTTCAAAAATTTACATCATGACACAGTCAAGGTTAGCAATTGTCGGTCAACAGATTCAAGGAAGAATTTATCTTTTTATGAGAAGCTCAATTTGATGAAATCAAGGAGATTTCAGTGGTTCAAGGTTGGAAGAGTGGAGAATCAGATTCCTCATCTTCAGTTTCTATAGTTCAGAGAGATTTTGGGGTCCAAAAGCTTCCCATTGGGGAGCTATGATCAAGAGATCATGTCCAAGTTAAAAAATTGCTCAAAAATGGAAGTGCTCAGAAATGGTTGAAATCTGAATGACCAGAAAGGTCTCATCGTTGTGATTCTGGCGCCATGAATGGTTCTCAAAACCGAGGTTGTATGTGAAAGTTATTGAGGTTTAAAATCTCCAGTAAACTAAAAAAAAATGATAGATTGACCCATTTTGGACTTTGTCTAAAAAAATTTTCAAAAAAAATATATTTTGGAAAATTATTTTTTATCAAGGTTTTTGGAGACCAATCAATGGGTGCCACGTGGCCTGCCCAGAGGCCGCCACGTGGCCCTAGGCTAGAGGACAAGAGCTGTATGGAAAAATTATGGAGTCTACAGGAATGGAATCCGAGACCTTAAGAATGCATGCAGGAGTGCTCGACCATTCGGGCACTAGTGTGTTACTTAACCAACTTAAGAGTCAGGTTTTATTTGAAGGTTTTCAAAAGTTTCGGTGGAAAACAAAAGGGCTAGCCCCAAATATATGTGACCAACACTTAAAACCATGCTCGAATCCATAACCATGGCAGAAATAACCGTAACTGTCAGCTCAAAGGGATGTCATATGAAGAGGCTGACATTTAATGTAAAGGTTGGGCGGATGGATAAGCCGTGGGAAAACCGACGGTTTGGGAGGTGGTCACATGTGACCCTGCCCCTCCAACAGTTAATTTAATTCTTAGCAGTTACCACCATTTTTGGGGTGGAGTCCACCATTTCCGGATTTGTGCCATTTTTTTTCGACCCTAACTAGAGTTCCTCCAGTTTTGGAGGAGGATTTTGGGAGACACTGGGCAAAAATTTGGTTTTGCCATAACTTTCTCAATTTTTGACCAAAAAAGATGAAATTTTAGTCAATTTTGGGTTTCTTCAACATTCTAAGTAGTTTGGGATAGGTTTCAAAGTGAACAGAGGTGATCTGCATCATATTTTTCTTCAGGGAAGAGTAAGGAGCCATTAGGGCCATCATGGAGGAGGCACTATATTGGCTTGTATTTCACTGTTTAAGGTGAAAAAAAAGTGATTTATAGCTATTTTCTATCTTCTGAAGTTGAATTTACAGTTTTTTTTCCTTTTTAGGCATATTTTTCACTGTGTAACCATTTTGAGCAAATTAATAGAGCAAGGACATGCCATTGGGGAGCCTTGGACCGAAAGATGTCACCCAGGAGGGTGAATTGCCTCGACAATTTGTTGTGTTATGTTATGGTGAATTTTACTTGCTTTTTATTTCTGATGTGATATGTTAAATAGTAAATTTAATTAAAAAATTCTCACACATAAAACTCAAAAACAAACCAAAACTATTTTGTTTAACCTGTAATTCATGGAGAACACTTTGCACACTAAATTATTTGAGAATTGATACTTTGCATAGAATTAAAAATAGTTCCATTTTTAGATCAATGCAATTCAAGGGAAACTAAATGCAACTAAGCCTTCTCCTAACCTAACCTAACTGAGCCTTGAGTTGTAATTAATTAACTTAATTTATTTGAGTTAAAATAAATTTAACTATTTCTAACTAAAGGAGGAACTAGTGAGAGGTAAAGTGAATTAAATTATATTTAATTGACATGCAGTGATTAATCAGATAATTGATAATTCACTCATAAAAAACTCATGCATGCCAGTTCTGGGGAAGACCTAGTTGAGATTGGATTTAAAGGGAAGTGTATTATCAGTTTAATAATCAGAAATATGTATAGGTGGTGCATTGAGTTAGAGGAATATCCTTGATGAATTGCACAATAATTATTTCGTAATTTACTTGTTAATTTACTTGCGTAATTTACTTGTTAATAGGGGCCTAATTACCTAAGAAACTCCATAAGGAAATAGGGAAACTTGAGGCCAAGGAATTAGTTAGGTATTGAACCAATATTTCCTAGGAATCAATAATATATAAATAGATAGTGAAACAAGCTCTCAAGCCTGAGAGAAACACTATATAGTTCTGTAATATCCAAAAATAGGGAAAATCTACAATAATGGGAATATCTTAAGATATTCCAAAATTGGAGTTACAACAACACATGAACATAATAATGAAATAGCAGTGATACATCAACACATAAGATGTATGAAGATCCAAATAGCCATCATATTAGATCATAGTATCAAATGCATAAAATATCTTGAGGAAAAAATCACTCAAGATAGGCAATACAAGCCTCAAGAAGCATGTACATGGAAAATGAAGATCACAGATACACAGAAAATGCCCAAGGCTATGACAGCATGGTTTTATTAGAAGAATTGCTGTTGGGAAGTGTCAATACACAAATATACAAATGTAGGGCCCAAAAAATGTTGGGAGTGAAGATCTAGACTCCCAAAATGAGTTTCAAGACAATCCGGAAAGGATTTCCTGAAATGTACAAAATGGAAAAAATGTCAGAGTTGCAGTCTTAAGACTGAGTAGCAGCTGCAACTCAAGAACTGGATGAATATGGTTGTAGATGATGTACAAGATGAACAAACCCCCTCCAATGGATCTTCCAATTGAAAATATGATCCTAACACTGAAAATCTCACCCTCCAAACAAACACTGCAACCCTCACTGCAGATGTACACTGAAAATAATGCAGTCAAGGAGAGGGACTACGCTATAGATGATGGAAAATGGTTGGCCTGATGCCAAAAATGGTGAAAGAGTGAGGGAAGACATAGTTTATTAAACATATTAATCAGTCATTGAGTATAGGATGAATATGGATTAGGGTTTGAATGAGCACTAAAGTGAATTCATTCAATTTAAGAATCAAGTAAGCATAATATGGTGTATCTTGTCTAAAACAGAGCATACATAACATGAATTATGCTCTCAAACTTACAAGATAAACACATTAGGGGAATTTTGAGGTCTAAAATGGGCCTCCTAAAGAAATTATAAAATAATAGTGGAAATAATAAAATAATATTGGATGAAATCATCAAATTTTAGAGGGAAAAATAGAAAACTATTTTTTCAACTCATATTTTCAACTTATCTCCCTATGGTTTTACTCAAATTTCAATCGAAAACACTCATTGGATGCACAATTTGATTCCCCATCAAAGGAGTACACATGTTGCATACTTGCAATGGACCCTACCATAAAAAAATGATAAATACTTGAAAACGATGATTGCAATCTCTTTTTTCATGTATTTCTCATTTTTTGTGTAGGAGGGTCCATCGAAAGTATGCAACATGGGTACTCCTTGGATGAGGAATTAAATTATGCATCCAATGAGTATTCCCACTCAAAATTTGAGAAAAGCCTTAGGGAGATAAGTTGAAAATACGAGTTGAAAATGTAGTTTTATTATTTTACTATTTTTTAATATTTTTACTTTTTTACTCCAAAAATTGTGAATCATCCCCCCTTGGTTGACATAATCATATTGAATCCTACTCGTTCTTACAAAGTTTATTTTGGTTGTACATTTTTCCTAGGAGGCCCATTTTAGAACTCAAAATTCCCTTAATGTATATGAAGAATTAGACATGGTATTAAGCATAATATAATAAGAAAACATGAGAAGCACAAATGCTCCAAATCATACTACAAGTATCTCAACAAAATTCCTGCAAATCTGTCTCTGATTGCATTACACAAGCTGGTTACAAGAGCTCCACTACAAAATATGAGAAAATCAAATCACAAAATACAAAAGAGATTCTAACTATAGAAAATATAGACCATTCCACCTCATCAGGTCAAAATCCCATCCAAAATGGATCATAAATGCAAAAGATGTGTCATTTCCTAGTTTCTAGGGAGGTTAGAAACCATTCCCTGAATTTTAGCTACAAACTAGGAGTGTTTGTAACTTACATTAACCACAAATTCCATCATAATAAGAATAAATAACCAACCCAATATCTCTAATGACAACTCATAGCCTCCAATTTGTGACCATTTTTTAGCTTGACAAGTGTCCTGAGGGAATCCAATGCTGATCTGTGACAATTTTGACTAAATATTTTAAAAACAATTTGCAAAAGCATAACAGAAAGTTGGAGGAACTTTTGAGGCATTTTTAGAAGTAGAAATTCACTTCTAAAAACATGGTCAACTAGCCCTGTGTGTCTATTTTCTAGAACATCTTGAATTTTTCAAAATTGACAAATGGAAGGCCTTCAAAAATCCATTCTCCCAGAGTTAGTCAAAAGCGTAAAAGAAGGTCAGAAAAGAGGCAGAAACATGAAAAATACGTGGGTTTTGAGTTTTGTTCACCCTAATTTCAGCTTTTCATGCCATGAGGGTTAGTGATATATGATTTACTAATCAAAATACATCCATATATGTAAATAAATCACCATTTGGATGCCCCAAAAGCAAAAATTCATAAGTGTTTGTTACCCTTCTGCAATGAGAAATTTTCAGAATTCTGCCAAAAATCATATAAAATACAAAAAATTCTCCAAATCTTTCAAAATTGGATCTTTGACACCTGAAAGAGATAGGCTACAGAGCGAATGAAGCTTCCGCCAATAAATCCTAGTTGTCCTTTTCCTTGAGCTTCATTTGTGCCTCTTTAAGCCTCTTTTTGACTTGTTTCAACCTTATTTGAGAGATGATATCCCTGGTACGATAATGACTCGTCGCATGCCTTTGCAACTTGTTATCCTTTTTATCTTTCTTTAGTAGCTTCTCTAGATGCTATTTAAATCTTGAGATCCAAAGCTCTCTATCATCATTCATCTCCATGGCAATGATCTCATGAAATATAAATTCTTCACACTGACAAATTTGTTATTTCTCTCGCTCCAATGCTCTTTTTAGGCCTCTTTTTCAAGGTATTATTGCATGTGCTTCAGCCTCCATATCCTACATTTGGCCAAAAACAACAATATTTTTGCCTTTACCTCTTTTTTCCTCCATGTCTGATTTTTATTTACTTTGGACGAGTTGATTCACTTGAAATTGAAAATTTTCCCACTCAAGGAAAGTAATTCAGGATTGGGAAATGGAGAAGGCCTCTTTTAAATCTACAATATCATTATCCTTCTCTTTGATTATGTATTCAATTGATCTGACCTCCTCATGTTCTAATGCCTTAGGCTCCATTGGCACTGACTCATCATGCTGATGCAAAAGAGGCTGCTCCTCTACCTGACATTTCTCATCATGGGCACCAAGTTTAAGAAACCTCTTGGTAAACATAGGCACAAAAAATTTCCTCCTCCCTCTCTCATATGTGTGAGAAAATACCACAACCCTAGGGACAATTGAAAGATGAAAAGGCATACTAGAAGATCCAATATCCATTTACTGTGATGATGATGTAATAGGCAAGACAAAAAGTGTTGCTAACAACCTCTCTAAGAAGTCTTCCCATGTCATGTTTATGGAGGACAAGTGATGCAGCACAATGATCTTGATAATGCCATGATGAATGAGACTAGTATGATGATCTTCCCTTCTTCTTTGAACCTTCTCAACCATCTTAATCAAACTCCTGTACAAATAATGACGCAAATATAGTGTTTTGACTCTAGTAAAATGCATCAAAATCCTGATGTGATACCTGTATAGCCTGGAGAATCTTCCTTCGCATGTAAAGTACTTCATTATAAACATCATCAAAGTAGCATAATTTTTTCTCAGATTTCTAAAAGGAAAAAGAAATTATGGATCATCTCTAGCATGAGGCTTTAGGAATTTCTTGTAGTTTGCAATGTCAAGGTCCATACCCTTGAACCACTACTCTCCATGAGAAGGGATACCTGTAGCTGAAGCGATTAGGTTAGATGATAAGCTGATCTCCATACCTACAAGAGTGACCTTTACCATATTTTAGTTGGTTGCAAAAATACTCGACAACTGAAGATGATACCCTCCTTCCATAATCCTTTCAAAAAATGTTTAACATTGATTTCTTTGAAAACACCTTCTGGCCAATGGCGAAGCATTAATATCGTGCATGGTGAATGGATCAAGCTTGATATGGAGCCCTCATTTAAAGCTCTTCTTGTCACTTTCCATGGTGTTGGTCACTGGAATTATGAAAACCCTGGGGTGTCAATGAAATGAGTGAATGAGAATGGAAATTTGGAAAACAGATTGTATGAAGGTGTAAACTTGGTGGATGAAATGGAGGGCCTCGAAGATGAGAAACATTCTAGAAAAAAATTAGTAGGTTTTGTTGTGTGTCAGCTTCAAGTTGAAGGCGGAATGAGAGAAAAAGGATGAGTGGAATCTGTCAAAATGTCTAAAACATAGGAAATTCCCAATTTTGACTGTGAGAATAACCTGTGCAACAGTAGGGAAAGTTTGTGAGCTGAAATAGGGGTGATGGGTTTGAGTAAAAACTCTAAAAAAATTTCAGTGAATAGGATGGTTTCTTTTCTCCACAATGAAAGTTTAATGAAGGAAAATGTAGGAGTCTAGGTCATTCAAATCCTCAAAACACAATCGTTTCCCAATTTTCGTTGTGGGCAAAAACTAGTGAAGAAGTGTTTTTCATTTTTTAGGGTCATGGAGCTAGAAAATGATTTTGATAAAATTTCAGAGGGTATGCTAACACCTTAGCTCCACAATGCAATTGAAATGAGTGAAAATGGATAAGTCCAAGTCCTTAAAAACCCTAAAACTCAATCAATTATATTTTCATTGTTTTCACTGCTCTCACTGTGTAAAATAGGATTAGATTAGGATTTTATTGTTTTTGACATGTTATGCAGGGTAATGTGATAGGAATGTAGATGGGCATGGGGGTGTATGAATGTAGTTTTAATATGTTAGGTTTTGGGTTTAATAGGGTAGGGTTTGGGTTGAATAGGGTAGGATAGGTTTTAATCAAAACAAATTTTTTTATATGAATACAATGGAGAAATGGAGAAGACTTTTAATGGCATGAAATGACTAAAAAAAAATATTCAAATTGTGACCAAGACAAGCATAAGGTATTTTATTACCTTGTGGAGAAGCCACACCATGAAATGAGCTCAAAGGTTGGAGGGTTCGTAGTGTTTAAATAACACCGGAGAGCATAACCACAAAAGCATAAAAACTGAGCTTTTCTTCACACAGGAGCATAACACTGTGTTTCTTTAGCAACACCACAGGAGCGTAACAACATTTCTCCCAATGTAAATGAGTGTAACACCTATGTTTTTCTCAACTGATAGGAGCATAACTCAAAGGTTTATTCCTCCACATAAACGTAACAATGCTACTTCCCTCACACATAGAAACGTAACACTACCCTTATTCACTCTTACAAACGAAAGTGTTAGCCACCTATAAAATTCTGTCATATCAAGTGATGGATAAATCATTTTGGGTAGCCTTCAAGAAACAATTTTATTGATAAAATTGCTGGTGCTTAAAGTCTTTTGATGATATCCTATCCTTTGGATAATCGTCACTGTTGTTCCCCTTTTGAACTCAGAAATTCTGTTGTCGTTCCATGAAGAAAAGATTGCTGCAAAATCCCATTTTCCCCCTCCTTCATTCAAAACTAACCTTCATTTTTTACCCCTTTATTCCCCATGAAATTATTCTGTTTTTCATGATTCCCCTTCTTCTCTTCATGAAAATCCCCTTTACAAAGTCTAAAACTCATTTTTAGACTTTACCGAAACCCCCAAATCCATCAAAAACTGTGAAAATTTTCATAAAAAATAAGTTTTTTAAGCTGCAGTTTTAAGCCCCCTTGGGCTAAATCCTAAACCACTTCCCTACATGTGCCCTAGCACTAGAACCAAGTGCTAAGCTCTTTCAGCGCTTATCGCATCAGAGAAAACAGAGCGCACAAGTAACTTTTTATGGTAAAAACTTCCGATGTGATTAGGCCCTTTGATTATAAACTCCCGATCATATTACTGTCTTATATAACCCTTGGGCCTGAAATCAGGTGCTAACACATTGTGATAAACTATATCCAATGCATTTTTCCCTTTGTAAAGTCAAAAACCCACTTTTTCTAAATTTTTGGTCTAAACTCGCCATTCCATGTTATCAATGAAAAAGACCGTTGATCTTTTTTAGATCGAATAGTCACTATAATTTCGCATCAAAGATTTATGCAATGGGTGGATTGAAAAGCCAAGCACCATGCTTCCGATGCGATTGGATCTCATACATATAAGCCCCGGGCCTATGGCTCTTCATGTAAACCAAGGGCCCCGCAGCCGAGCACCATTTCATATATATATCCCCCGCCCCCGAAGCCAAAACCTTTATATCTTATTAAATTTTGGGTTTTCATATAATATAATGGTCCCCGCTCATTCAATGGTCGGAGTTTTTCTCCGTCATTGATCATTGGGCTGATCAACGATCCGCGCGTAATCGTATCAAAATTTTTCATTGGCTGCATTAAATATTTCCCCACCTCCGATTGACATCCCCCGATCCATTTTCCGTCGTTGATTTGATATGTAGATCGACAACCCATAATCAATCGCATCGGCACCATACAAGTTCTTCCCCCCACCGATCGCATAGCTTCGATTTCATCTGGGCCATCCACGTGTCCAGATCGGACGGTCCAGATCTCATCTCTTGACTTTGGTTAAAATTTTATACACCCCGCTCATAATGTTTCTCGTCCAAACACAACCATTGATCTCTGCAGATCAATGGTCCTTATTAACCCTTCTCCGCCCTTGTATTATTTTCATTCATACCCCAGATCACATCTCAGCCGTCGATTTGTTCCATCCAATGGCTCGTATTTAACCCGACAGGCCTGACCCCTATGGGTCCTACCTCCCTCCAGATCTAATCTCCACCGTCGATCCCTTGATCGGACGGTCCATAATCAAACCACCTTGTCTCCTATCTACCGCACATCTATTCAGTATCGCGCTCGATTCTCCACCGTCAGATCTGAGTCCTCATATCCAACAATCGACGCACATTTTCATGTAAATTTAAGCATAAAGGTTAATTCCTGAAAATCACGTGATGTAGGCAGTATTAAAAAGACACATGGAGGCCTCAGACGCATATCATGTTCAAAAAATAAAACCTGCTTTTCTCCCATTTTTCCACACGATACCACCAGTTTTTTAAGCCAAAATCGCCTTTCCCATTTACACTATGATCCATCGCGTTCTCTCCCGCCATTGATCTTTGCAGATCAACCACTCAGATATAATTTCTCATTACATTATCGTCCTCCACCCTTGCCAAAGGATTTCAATGAGTGATCTCCACCGTTGATCGCTTGGGCTGATCTCATCCGACGACCCAGGTTATATCCGAAACCACGATTTTCATTTTATGTGCTCTTCCTCCTCCAAAGGTTTTTTTACCTTATTTCTTCGCATTTTATTTTTTTTTTCACATAAAGAGGCCCCTCTCCATTATATTAACTTCTCGCTCCTGACCGTCGATCTTTGCAAGATCAACGGATCTGACTTAATTCCCACCACCGCTTCTTCCAAATCACCTTCCTTTCACCTCTGCAGCAAATCTCCACCGTTGGATGCTGCCATCCAATGAGCATGCTCCTACCCGAGACCTCCAAAGCAGTTTTTACCAAATATGCAGGTTTTCTTAATTATTTTTGTATTGTTCAGGTTTTTAAAGGGTTTTTCAAATGTTTTAAAAGAAAATGAGAGCCAAGGTCTCTATCCTCCAAAATTTCGTTCATCATTAAACAAAGCCATATATAGGGTTCAATTTCACGTTTCATCAGTGACTCATGGGCATTGATGCCATATGGGCCTTATACCCACCTGCACATCAACAAGACACAGTGAGATTAAATCAAATTAAAGAGTATCAGTGTCGAAGACACAAACACAGCAGAAATGAAGGATTAAAACATTAATTATACAGTTTAGAGGGTTACGGCTAAAAGTCGATTATCAAAGGCCTAATCCATTGAATTAAACAAAGTTAAAGGTAAATCAAGGATATGTATCAGACAGAAGATGCCTCCACTACCACATCAGAGGCAAATTGATTCCTCTTAGCTACCAGATTGCCACCTGTGACTTCACAACATTCAAACAAAGGCTGAGTAATGACCAAAATAGAGCATATCTGCCCCTTACAGCTGAATAGTTATTTCGAATCAAAGAAGCTAATATAAACTATCAGCAGAGTTATTGCAAAGGATGACATAGAGCCTTAAAGTCAACATAAGCTTCCAGCAAGCTCAAATACTTAATGTAAGCCAATTAATACAGGAAAATATCTGTAAACTTCTCCCTTTAGCCCCTCAAAGGCCGAGAAGAATTAACTGTATTTATTAAACTCAGAAGATCTTTTATCTCTTCTGACCTCCTCATTCCTCCATAAAAACTTGTTGAGGAATCCATTGTAAACGTTGTTGGTTGGTTGTTTGATCACTAGTTTTAATACTGAAATTCTCTGAAATAATACATAGTCTGTTGAAGTTGAAGAAGAAGTTGAAGTCTTGGAAGCCCTGATGATGTTGTTGCATGCTTGTTCTTGAGAAGGCTCTATCATTGGATCCATGAGCTTCGCTGTTGGTAAATTATTCTGAACTTTTTAATGTTTTCCCCTATTTTCATTTTGTTCCATAAATTCTTACTACAGTAGGATGAAATTTTTAGGCTAAGAAATGACTCTTGGAAGCACCTTAGACCTGTTTATCCTTCACTGTTTTATGTTTTCTTCTACTGAGGTATTTTAGAGTCTTTAATCTCTCTCTTTAGTCCTCATTCTTGTTTATTTACTTAATAGTTCGAATAGTTGGTTTCAGCATGATTTATGGTTTTCCCTGCTTGTCTGCTGCCACTTAAAGGATGTTATTGAATTCTCCCTTTGAAGTATATTTGTTTACAGTGAGCCAAGGAGGTCTGTTATGATCATACCCCTTGTCCTTGCTTGAACAATTGGCTTAAAGGTCTTTATATTTGTGATCATAGATGTATTTAGGTGTTCCCTCTTCTATAACCATAATTCCATTACTTTCCTTCAATGGCATGATTTGAAAACATATGCTCTAATTTTCTATGCATGATCGTCTCAGAAATTAAGTTGTATTAGTTTATGTTTAATCTTGATTGAATGTATATGTGAATTATATGTCTTTTAAATATTTCAATTTAGGAATGTTTATTTAAATAACTTTTTATTTCAGTAATTAAGTTTTATTGATAATGTCAATAGTTTTCTAAGTTTTTAGATCTATTTCAAATTTGAATAGTCATTTTTTTTATCTCATATTTAAACATTAAAAAAAAAATTAGGATAGTTTTGTTATAGTTAAGAACATCGGTTTAGTTTGCATATTAAGTTAGGTCATTATAATTACATATTAGGGAGAAAAATTAAATTAAATTGGACTAGAAAAATTGTTGATCCAAAAAAGAAACTTGGCCCACATACTAGTGGGCATCACCATACCAAACGAGTATAGGCCTAATTGGGGTCTTGATTGGGTCTTGATCCTAATTGCTGAGATAAGATTTTTTAATGCATCAATAGATCCTACTCTTTCTAACCCCTTAAGTAGATCGATGAGTTTTTGTGTATGTATGCCATATTCTATAAATAAATCCCATGTAGTAGTGTGAAAGCAATAAACGTAAGAAGGATTGCTATAAAATTCTAGCTACTAGAATTTCCTTCTTTAGAATGCTCCTAGGAGGTAAATAGTACTACATAAGTAAATAGAAGCAATATACTAAGATGTCTTGCGAATTTATTTGTAATCATGGATCTATGCAATTAGAGGTTTCCTACTTCAAGAGGAAATTAAGCATTGCTTCCATCAATAAAGGTATAAAATTTTGTGGTATCTTGGTTCTTTATTTGGATACTGTAGTGGAAAATTGTTATTTATATGGTAAATATAGTAAAAAATGATTATTTCTACTCTACATATTTCAATTTAGTAATAAATAACATCACAAGTGGTACCGTATAACTTTCCTAAGAATATATTTAGAACATATTTTCAAGCTATAGATATGTTTTGGAATTTATATATAACACAGTGACCAATCACTCAGTAGGTAGCCTTGTGGTTGGAGAAGCACACATGCAAGAAAAACAAGATCTTTCACCTGGTTGGACAACCTTGTATGTTGGTATCCCTTTGATTAGTGTTTCATCAAATATAAATAGTATATATATAATTTCATTTCCACATACCTTAGGGTATATCGGAAGTCCCTTAGGTTACCTTAGTCCAAATTGATATAAGACGATTTATCATGTTGTTTTTATAGTGTCTTTGAAAACAACACTTAAGAAAAATACTATCTAGTACCTAGATAATTGGGTAGTACATATATGGGTACAGTTGAGGCTCCTTAGTTAGTGCCTTGAGAAGTTAGGTGAAGTACTTTTGTTGGACCCTGTGTGTATTTTAGACAACCATATCACCTAGTTCTCCCTTGTCCTTAGGACATGTTATCACCAGGCTGGAGCAAGTTGGGCCGTATCAACTATCAACCTAGCCTAACTATTTCAACCAAATTTTGACTGGAACTTAGACCTTCCAATCAAAGAGGGCTCTCTCAAAGAAAACAATGAAGTGCTCTAGATGAAAAAAAATTTCATATGGCTAAATCTGTACTATTTTTTGTGATTTTTTGTAGGTGGAAGAGCGTAATGACAACTACTATTGGGCATGGATTCAGCTAAAGAAATTCAATTACAAAAAAATTATATCCATGAAAACTGAGGCAAATTGGCTTAAAAATAACAAATGAAGCAAGTCAGAGCATTTAATATTGAATTCCAAGTGATCATATTGCCATGAAACTAATAACCATATGTAAAATAAGGAGATAAAAAACACATATAAGCCAAGGAGAATCTCAGGTTTGAAGATAATCTGTTGCAAACTATATATTAGCTTATAAAGAAAATTTACATAGTAGCTCTCTTTTCACATTCATAAACCTTATTCAAAGTAAAAAATTCCCTCATTTATAGAGTTAGGAATCTTTACAATAGTCTGCCACCTGGGCTAGACTTGATGCCTTAGCTAAGAGACCTAGTTCTAGTATAATTACAAAACATGAAGACTTTCTAGGGATATTTTCTATTTGGCAGAGTTTTTACACACAAAGGAATCTTTCACCAAATTGCAATAAATTCTTCCAATGATCCTTATCGCATATAATTAACTGCTGAGGTGTTGCATGGTTGATGAACTAGAAATAGGAACTCGAATGCTTGAGATGTAATGATGAGTTATCATGATAAGTTGGCTTGATGAGTTAGTGGCCACACAGAGGTTGACCTATTGAGTTATTCCCCTCAAAAACATGATGATGATGTGGGTACATTTGACTTGTGTTTTATCCATTTCTTCACTATTTGATTGCAAAAAATCATCAGAACTTCATTCCACTGAAAAAAAAACAGAGTACAGGTAGTTTGGTCGCAAACTTCAATAGCAAATGCCAAAATCACCCTTCTGCAAAATATTTTATTTTTCTGACTATTTTAGGGTCTTATATGAGCTTTATAAGTTAAATAAATGCATTGAGCCCTTATATTATTTCATTTTAGACTGGTGTTTTCCTCCATGGAAAGCTACAACAGTTCCGTTGAAATTTTTTATCTTCAATATGGAGAGTTTCTACGAAAGTACCTAGTTTTTGAGATTTTTCATTTTCAATATATTTTCGCCTCCAAAACGCTTATAAAAGCCTATATAAGTCTATATATTACCCAAGATATTGATTAGGTATATTATAAGCAAAAATTTATGGTCTTACCATACTCATGGAGTATCATCAGTTACAAAAAATAATTTGAGCCCCCTCTTCAAAAGTTCAACCTGGATCATTTCCATTTGTGTTTCTAAAGTTTTGAATTGTCCCTGTAACCTCCTTCGATAAGCTTTCATCCTTTTGCTTCTCTTGCATAGGTGTTTCATCATTCTTTGTAAAGGAAATGTCCTCCTTAACATCTTTCCATATTTATCTGCAACCTCATTTCGAAAGTCCATTTGCTTTGATATGTCTTCCTTCAATTCCTCAAAAAGAAATTTTGATTCTATTACCTCATTCTAATCATCTCTCAACTATTCTTCAAACATCTCCACTTCACCTTTATCTTGTACATTCTCCTTACCTTTCCTCTTTTTCACTGGTTCCAATTTTTCTGGAGGCACCTCTTCTTCTAAGGGAAGCTCAAGCATATTTTCTTTTAGTTGTTGTGATCTTGTGATAGGTTTTTGGGGCTTGAAAATAAACCCTGAATCTTCTTGAGTAAAATACATTTTTTTGGCTCCTTTTCTCATATTTTTGGCTTCTACTTCTTTGATCTCTATAGGCTGTACAGAACGGCTTTCTTCAATGTTAATAGCTTCCAGGATAACTGACAGTTTACCCTTCCCTTTTCCTTGACTTCTAGTCATCCTTATTGTATAATTTTTTTTCTTGGTACTTGTAGAAACGTTTTATGCTACCACAGGCTCTTTTACATGTTCAACTTCATATCCCATAGGCTATGCTATAGGCTCTATCTCTATTTTAGGCTCAACTACAAGCTCTGCCTTAGATATATTGTCCTCCCCTTGGGTTATAGGTTTGGAATTTGGATTTCTCCTAGGGATGGAAGCATCCAATTCATAGCCACTTAAAAATAAAAATGTGGGCTAATCTCTCTCCAGCCTATTCAAATCTTCAACCACCAGCAAATTAATAAGAGCATGATGAAAAATTGAAGTGTCACTGGCATCAGGTTTGGTGTGCACCTTGTTAGCCATTTTTCCCAGGCTTCTAAACAAATAGAAAGGTATATCTAAGGGTTGTTTACCTATCAAGTGCAACAAAACTTTGAAATTGTATTGATGTACCATGTGGAATATACCCTCACAAGTGAAGTATATCTGGATCACCATTAGAAACTTAGAAAAATACCCTTTGAGACGAGTTTTGGGAACGCCTATAGCCATATCAATACTTATGTGTTCTTCCTTTAGGAACTCATCACAATTCTACAACTTGAACTTCTACACCTTGAACCATAATTATCTTGACCTGGGGATATTTGTGGCTTGATAAATGGTGTCAGGGGACACTACAAAATTTAGTATACCTACTTTAGATCCTGTCCCTGTAAATTTTATGGAAAAATATTTTGAAATTTTCCCATGATACCCTTCCAATTTTTGGCAGAACTGAAGACACCCTACATTGGAAAAGGCTTGGGTGAATGTAGGGTCTTCTTCCAACAATTTCATGTCCATGGGCACATGTATTACCACAAAACCTCCTTTATACTGCTTCCTTCGAGCTGCCATGGCTCCAAAACGCAGTGAGAAGCTTCTTGACACCTGAAAAATATCCTAAGGACAACTAAACAACTTTTGACACTAACTGAGATAACCTAAAGAAAACTAATATACCCACAAGACAACAACGCTGATACTTAAACATCAAGAGAAGCACGTAAGGAGATGAGAACGGGTTTGTGACGACAAAGATATTAAAAAGTGGAAAGGGGGCGAGATGAGAGAGTAGTTATATGGTGCATACGTTTTGGGAATGGTGGATAAAGACAAAAAGGTGTAATCATGACCCAATAACCTCTGACCATAACTCTTTTCAAATTTTTGTACCAATTCCCTACTGTTAACAGAAAAATAAAATTTTGTAGCGAAATCAATGTTCGAGATGGAAAATTTTCTACAGAAGTGTCAGGAACTTCTATAGAAAACCTTGACTTGTTGAACTAAAGTTGCTACGAAAGTTGGATAAACTGTCAACTTAATAATCATGACTAGATATGCTCGAGGGACATGAATTTTTTGATTTTCCATTTATGATGACACACACTGGAACTCATAATGACCTTGCAAAATGACTAAAAGACCTTTATACATGTGATTATTTTAAAAATAAAAACTTAAAGACCCTATTAAACCTTAAATAACATATTCATCTTGACTTGGAAACAAACCTAATGGTTATCTTGAATAATAATGGCTCTAATGGGGATGTTGCATCCTTGTGGTGTAACAAAGAACCGTCAACTCTAGTGCCTTATTGAAAGCTGAAAATTAAAACTTTGATGATGTCTTCTCCAAGTATTTATGGCCTTCTCCTTGGGTTCAAACTTGTTGAAAATATAATTCACACTTGCAAGCATGATAATTAAAAATGAAATATATAAAATGGTGTTTCTTTCAACATACTAAGTTAAAAAGAATAATGTTTGAGAAACCTGCCATTGACAGGTCCTCCTTGACACAAATATCCATCCATTGCTTGCAGTATAAAAGTTTTTTTTCCATGGTAGGCCGAGATATTATATGGCCCTTTCCAGATGCTTTCAAATTTTCCATGTTTCCCTTTGTCTTCTATCTTAGCCTCCCACCTCAAAACCACATCTTGAATATTGAAATTTTCCTCTTTTTCCTTTCTGTTAAATGTATTTTTAGCTTTGTTTTTAGACTGTTGATAATTGGTGTACACTTCTTCTCTCTTTTCCTGCAAAGAAATGAGTTGACTAATACTTCTTTGAGCTTCATTTAGTTCTTCCTCCAATCCCTACAATAATCTCATCACCGGAACTCCAAGAGAACTAGGAAACACTGCTGCAGTTCCATAGACCAACTCATAAGGATAAGTCAATATGGATCTTTTAGTACAAATTATGTCACCCCATAAGGAAATTTTAAGCTTCAAGTGCCATGACCTTTTGTTTTCCTGCAAAATTTTCTTGATAATATTGACTATGCTCTTCTTTGATGACTCAACCAAGCCATTACCTTGAGGGTAATAAGTTGTGGAGTGACTAAGGGTGATATTATATTGATTGAAAAAACTTACTAGCTTCGTAGACTTGAAGGCCTAAGCATTGTCAATGAGGATCTTCATGGGACAACCAAACCTTGATAATATCTTATTTTCCAGAAAATGTATGATCACAGAATTTGTAGCTTGCCTTGTAGGAACTGCTTCAATCCAATTTGTAAAATAATCAGTGGCTTTTAGGATCCACTGATGTTGGCCTGAAGATGTAGGATGTATCTCGCCAATAAAATATAATCCCCATTTCTGGAAAGGAGCTTCTACAAATATTAGTTTCAAAGGTAATGGAAGAATCTTTCTTTTTCCATCAAATATTTTGCATTCATGACATGCAACAATCTTTTTATAAACATATTTTAACATTTAAGGCCAATAAAAGCTTGCTATAAGTATCTTATTTGTTGTTTCTTTCCAATAACGATGACCCCCATAGTCACCCTTATGAAATTCTTCAATCACCTTCTCAACTTCTTCTTCTAGTAGGCAGTTTTGGAGTATCCCACTGGTGTCTTTCCAATACAAATTTATGTTCAAGATGCAGTAGCTTACAAATTTCAGCATAAAAAATATGGAATTTTACTTTTTTAGTTTAGGAGGAGCTCTATGATGCTATAAAACAAAAATTACATACTTGTACCAGTCCGAGGTAATGAATTTTTCTTCTACAGGGATTAGTTCTTCATTTTCAACAACATCTAAAATTTCTTCTATTAAATTCATTTTTAGATAGTCAAAATTTGATTGAGTTGTCATATTTGATGGTCCTTGTCCTTTCACCAGTTTTGTAGGAATGATCTCCAAATCATATTCCAGCATACTAGTAATCCACTTACTCCTCTTTCCATCTGGATCAGCTTGGGTTAATATGTCCTTTACCACAACATTAGGAACAAAAGCCACAATGTGTGAATCAATGACATAAACTCTGAAATATTTGAGTGCCTTCACTAGATAATAGGCTTGGTTTTCGATAGTTTTGTACTTTAATTCAGAATTTCCAAGTGTCCTACAGAAAAAATAAATAGGTTGTTCATTACCTTACTGCATTCTCTATAATAATACTCTTGCAATTGTATGCTCAGAAGAAAAAGTAAAAACCAGAAATTATTTTGAAAAATTAGGGTTTATGAGTACTGGAGCTTGAGTAAGATCCTTCTTGATCTCTTGAAAATAATGTTTAGCCTCTTTTGTCCATTTAATATCAAAATCTTTCCTAAGCATCTTGGTGATGTGCTTCACAATTTCTGCAAAGTTAGGGATAAACCTTCTAACAAAATTCACCTTGCCTAAAAAGGATTGGATTCATTTTCTGTTTCTAGGCAGACCTATCTTCTGAATAGAAACAACTATACTTAGATCAATCTTAATTCACTCTTTTTATATTATATGACCCAATAACTTTCTGGTTATCAAAGAAAATACACTTTTGGTGGGGTTTAGAGAAATACCAATTTTCTGCATTTTTGAAGAATCTTTTCCAAGTGCTTGAGATGTGTTTTTTTTTTTAACAAAATTATGTCATCCAAATAAAAAATCACGAATCTATCCTTTTCTTCTAAAAATTCAATGTCCGTTTCCATCTGAAAAGTCTCTCCTGCATTCATGAGTCCAAATGGCATCTTTGCATACATGAATGCTTCCCCAAGGCATGGTAAAATTTGTATTCTCTTGGTCATCTAGATGTACTAATATATTATTATTGTTGGAAATATGATGCAGAGTGTTGTCCTTGATGGCAACCCACTAAATGAAGATGAAGACATGCGACTGTTGACATGTGTTGTCCTTGATGGAAAACCACCTGATGAAGTTATTCTTGACTTGATGGACCTGGTAAATGATGTAAATCTGATGTTTGTTGACAATATGATGCTGAGTGTTGTCCTTGAAAGGCAACCCACTTGATGAAGATGATGACAACTTACTTGATGAAGTTGTGCTTGAGATAATATGTTCCTGATGAAGAAAATATGATGTTTCTACAGTATGTACAGAAGGCAATGAAGAAAGGAATTCAGAATGTGCTCAAAATATGATGAAAAGAGTATGTCTCTTTATACGCGGATCGGCCTAGGGGAAGTCGCGTATGCACGCGGAAAAGAACGTTCCAAGTCGCGTATGGGCAAAAGCGCTCAAAAAGTGAAAAACCAAGGGTAACCACCATGGTATTGACCCATTGTATTGGGTAATGATCCGCCTAATTGACCCCGTCCATGTAGTTTTGGGCTCATGGTATTGTTTTGGCCCATGGTATTGAAAAAGGGGCTCATGGTATTGAAAAAGGATAAACCTATATAAAGAGATGAAATTCATTATGCAAAGAGGGTGTGTGGGTGCAAGATGTCTGAGCTTGAATGAATACTTCTCTCTGAAGTAGATCTGAATGGAAAGGGTTACACTTGAAGATAAATCTGAAGGTATGATGCACCAATGATGAAGAAGGGGATCTAGATCTGAAATGCAGTTGTATCTGCTAGATCTGCTTATGGAAGGCCTAGATCTATGATGAGGCGAACATCTAGGCGAACATCTGTCTGAAGTAAAAAGGGTAAATCTGAACTGAAGATCTGATCTGATGAAGTCTGCTGCTCTGTAATGATTGAAGATCTATACGCTACTTTGCCGCGGAGGAAGCGCATATATACGCAGCTTCGCTGAAGTAAAAGCGCATATGCGCAATAAAATATACACTGAAGTATACGCTGGTTTGTGTGGACGGAAGCGCGTATATACGCGATATCAGTGAAGGGAAAGCGCGTATGCAAACTAGGGTTTGCTGAAGCAAGGGGTATGAAATATCTGATCTGTTATACTGTGTTTCTGCTATCTGATCTGTGTTGATAAGTATCTGTTGGTGATGTATGTCTGTTCTTAAAAGTATGGAAAGGGTCCAGTATGAAAATATGATGAAATGTGGCCTGCAAGTGGTGTTCTATTGAAGTTGTTGGATCCAGTGTGAAAATTGATGAAGCGTGGTCCAAGGTGGTGCTGAGGGTTGTAGCCTTCAGTCAGGGGGTTGTAGCTCCCTTCCAGGTGAGGCTGGTAAAGGAGATCGGGGGGTCGTAGCTCCCTTCCAGGAGAGGCTGGTAAATGAGTCAGGGGGTTGGAGCTCCCTTCCAGGAGAGGCTGGTAAACGAGCGCAGGTGGGTGCCTGCGTGCTGGTCAAGTCTGCGCCGGCACATATGTTGTAAGATGTTTTCTCTATAATAAAATATTGAAGGCTGAGCAACTGCAGCGGTGGTTTTCTCCCGACTTGGGTTTCCACCTAAAAATCCTGGTGTTCATGTGTGATGCTTTGTGTGATGGTTTATACTGTTCTTACTGCACATGTTTATTGTTTATAGAACATCTAATGAATGAATGATGGAATGATATAAGTGAAGAACTAATGGCATAATTAGATCTCTGTGTATACGCGAGTTTTATGAAGGATATCCGCGTGTATACGCTAGTTGGCTTCATCAAAGTAGCGTATGGGTTTTAAAGGAATGAAAAAGTAAAAAGTTTGAATATGTAGTAAATACTGATTCACCCCCCCCCCCCTCTCAGTATTTTTCCCAACAATTGGTATCAGAGCAGGTTCTTCTATAGAAGCTTGATCGCTTGAAGGAGATCCGTCGCAATGGGAAGTCAAGAAGGAGTGATGTCTATAAAGCCACCCTTATTCAATGGAAGAAATCTGATATTTTGGAAGGTACGAACAAAAGCATATCTGCAAAGTCTTGGTGCAGATGTATGGGCAATAGTGGAAGGAGGTTATCAATACCCGGCAAGTATTCCTACTGATGCAGCTGAAAGAAAGAAGTATGAAATCAATGCCAAAGCAGTGAATGTCTTATTGGGAAGCATGTATGAATCAGAATTTGCTAAAGTGATGCAGCTACATTCAGCAAAAGAAATATGGGACAAAATCATTCTAAGCTATGAAGGAGACACAAAGGTAAAAAGTGCAAAACTCCAAACTCTTAGAATTGAATATGAAAATTTGAAGATGCATAGTGATGAGAGTGTTGCCAGGTTCTTTCTTCGTCTGGATGATATTGTAAATCGAATGAGAAATTTGGGTGAAACCATAACTGATACTACTCTGGTGGAAAAGGTCTTAAGATCCTTGACTTCGAAATTTGACTCTAAAGTTTCGGCTATTGAAGAAAGGCAAGATCTGCAAACTCTTACTATTGTTCAATTACATGGTATTCTGACTGCTTTTGAAATGAGACAAGGAGGTCCTTCTCAAATACGAGAAGTTGTTTTTAAGGCATCTACAAAAGGAAAAGAAAAGAAAGTTGTCAAAGATTCCAGCTATATATCCGATGAAGAAGAAGCGAACTTCATGAGAAAGCTCCAACTAGGTACTGGAAGATTCAAAGGTAAGCTTCCCTTCAAATGTTTTGAGTGTGGAAAAGTTGGTCACTATGCTGCTAGATGTCCTTATAGAGAAAAACATGGTAAAGGAAAACAATTTGAAAAAAGAAAGAGTTATTATGCAAAAAAAGATGATGATGAAGTGTCCAGTGAAGATGAAGAAGATTCTGACCAAGATCTGAAAGTGCTCATGGCAAAGAAGCAAAAGAAGAAGGCTACTCGAAACAAGAAGATAGCTCAGAAAACAGGTTTAGCAGAAATTGAAGAAGATGAATCAGATAGTGATTGCGGTCCTTATAATCTTCTTTGTGCAAACAAAGGCAAAGATAGAGAAGGTAACAGTATGGATCTAGAAGAAGCTGTCAAGATTGAAGATCAGCAGAAATCATCTAAAAATCTAGAAGCAAATGATGAAAGTAATGATTGGCTTCAATTTGAAAGAAAGGAATCTATCTACAAAGATGTGATCTCTAGGATGAATGAAAAGATAGAAACACTAAATGGACAGATAGACAAGTATCAAGGGTTGTACGCTTATGCAACCAATCAAGGGGAAAAACTTGAAGCAGAAATCATCTCTCTAAAAGAAGATCTTGAAGCATCAAGTAAGAAAAATGAGGAACCTCTACAATCATTTGAAAAGGAAGGCCTTGAAGCAGAAATCATCTCTCTCAAAGAAGATCTAGAAAAATCAAATAAGAAGAATGAAGAGTTGGAACAAACATGTGAAGAAAACGAAGATTGGTTGAAAGAAGAGATTCTAAATCTGAAGGAACAAGTAGAAGATGGAAGAAGGAAAGAAGAAAGCATGACAAAGCAATGTCAAGCCTTGGAGGTTGAGGTAAACATTCTCAAAGGTAAATTAGAAGAAAAGGTTAAACTTTTGAGGTTTCAAGATAGTGCTAATATTTTGGACAATATGCTGAGTAATCAAAGGTCTCCTGCTATCAAACATGGTCTTGGTTTCCATGAAACTGTTAAAGGAGAATCTAGCTCACAAGGAAGTGCAAAAAATTCAGAGGTAGTCAAAGCAAAACCTGAAGTGTTGAAAGAGACAAAAGATCAACCAACAATCATGAATTCTCAAAGGAATTCATTCAAGAACGATGAATGTTTTAAATGTCATAATTATGGGCATGTTGCAGCAAATTGCAGGAGCAGATCATTTCAGCCACAAACAAACAAATCCTACATAGAAAGGTACTCTGTTTTATTCAGGGGATATTGTTTCTCATGTAACATGTATGGACATAAAGCAGCTGATTGTAAAAGGAGGAAGATTAGAAATACTCATTATGATTCTTATGCTTATTTTTCTGGACACATGAGATGTTATGCTTGTAACAAGTATGGACATGTAGAAAAAGAATGCAGGATGAACAGATCTGGGAAAGTGGACAATCTCCAGCACAGAATTAGAAAGTTCAATCAAATTTGGAGAAAGAAGGAGGACCGATCAGAAACGTAGGGAAGTCTGACCCTACTGCAGTCATCCGCTTCTGAAGCTTACTTCTCTGATTGACTGCAGGAATGATGTGGGATACATTATGAGATTTAGTAATGTATCGTCACAAGGGGAGCAATGCATGATGTCTCTCATGGTTGATTTGATTATTCTGGTTATGTTTACTTCTGACAGCGCATCTGATGTGGAAAGGACAGGTACAGGAGGTACAAGCTCAGGAGGAAATGAAGGAAGATGAAAATTTTCTATGCTTCACTTTCCATACGCGGGTTCCATTAACTAAAGACGCGTATACACGCGAGTTCCAGCAGACACAATCGCGTATGCATTGATGATAGAAGATTTTATATGATAACTAAAGATCAGAAGCAGAGGCTCAGGGGGAGCATCAGTCTGACTGTTAATAACTATGTTATTGACTTAGAAACAACTTAATTTCTCAGTTCTAAATGATGATATGATGCTTAATGTCTTACGTTGAAGATTTTGGATGAAGCCTGGTTGCTTTATGATGAAGAGCATCCGTTGTTGAGATGAAAGTCTTATAATTCAGAGATGAGGACAGTTCATGCAGAGATTGTTGCTGATGATTTGCTGTTGAAGGTGTTTCAGATTACACAAGTTAAAAGAAGAGCAATGGTTTAAAGGGAGTAGAAGGTTGAATACTAATGATTGCATTGTTGGCAATATGATTGCTTATTCTTTGGTCTTTGTGATACTCATACTCAATGATGATGACTTGGTACATGGTTTATTATGATGAGTTTTTGAGCCCTGGCTGCTGATAAGTATCTTTTGTACTCACAGACGGATGAGTTGGATATCGTTTGATTCAGATCATGTAGAGTTTGTTGCTATGGTTGAGATCTTTTGCTTACATATGTTACTTCATGTCACATCTTGAAGATCATGGTGATTTTGGACCACATGGATGATTGCTTGACGCATATTTGAAGATGCTGATCTGGTATGATAATCTTTTTTTGGAAAGAATGTATTGATGCTGCAAAGGATCTGAAGGCTTGGTTACTAATGGGCTTATGTTTGAAGACACAACTACACTATTATGTTATATCTGTAGTCCAGGGAAGCATTCAAATGTCTCAGAAAGAAGCTGAACATTGTATTTTCCTTACAAAGAATCAGATCTGGTTGAAATTTAGAAGATGTCTTGGGATACACGGGTTTCCTGAAACACGATTTAGCATATACACGCGATTTAATACATAGAAAAGAAAACCGCGTGTGACTAATTGCTGACAATGAAAATTTTGGTTGGTTCGGCTCTCTTGACCTGGTGCCAATCTTTTGTTGGTATCTCTGGTGGTATTCCAGTTCTCATAATTCCATTTCTAATGTCTTGATGAAGATGCCTTGATGATTTGTTGGTGGAAGCTTTCAGGATGCACAAACTAAGGGGGGGCCTTAGTCTTTTGGAGAGATTGCTTGGTTGCACAGATTCAGGGGGAGCATTAGCTTTGCTGAGTATAATGCAGTGTTGGCATTATGATGGTTCTGAAAATATGTTCTCTTTCTTGAGGACTTTCTGGTGTTGGTCTTAAAAGTTATATTTGTAGTTTGATGAAAAGGTCTTGTTGAGACTCATGTTGTAAAATTGTAATTTTTAGTCATGTAAGGACTTGTCAATTTTGTAAACCCACTTGGTTGGGTAGCTGAGTCAAATTTTGTAAACCCACTTGGTTGGGTAGCTGAGTCAAATTTGTAAACTCACTTGGTTGGGAGTCTCATATGTAAATCCACTTGGATGGATAATTGATGTAAGTATGAGTCATTGGTGATAGGAAAGTCATAGAGTCATGTACTTCATTGGAAAATATGTTTTGAAGATTCAGCATGAACTCAGGGGGAGCTTGGTCATGGTTTCATCAGATCTGCAGAACGCTTCTTCTACATGAGGAGAAAAGGGGAGAGTGTGTTGGTTTTGATCCACCCTTTGCCCTTGATGTCAAAGGGGGAGAGTGACATGGTGTTTGAATGAAGAGAAAGAATGGTGTCAAAGAATGGGGAGAGTGAGAGTGACATGGTGTCATTGTATTCCTAATATACCTATCTGTTGTGGTGATCAAACACCATCATGGTTGCCATAAAGTCCAAAGGGGGAGATTGTTGGCAATATGATGCAGAGTGTTGTCCTTGATGGCAACCCACTTGATGAAGATGAAGACATTTAGTGACTGACATGTGTTGTCCTTGATGGAAATTCACCTAATGATTATGCTTGACTTGATGGACTTAGTAAATGATGAAGATCTAAGGTGATGTGATGTTTGTTGACAATATGATGCGAGTGTTTGTCCTTCGAAAACCCCACTTGATAGAAAGATGATGACAACTTACTTGATGAAGTTGTGCTTGAGAAAGTGTGTTCACGATGAAGAAAATATGATGTTTATAGAGTATGTACGGAAAGCGATGAAGAAAGAAATTGAGGATAATAACAAAAATATGATAAAAAGTATGTCTCTATGTATACGCGGATCTGTCTAAGGGAAGTCGCGTATGCACGCGGAAAATAACGTGCCAAGTCGCGTATGGGCTAAAGCGCTCAAAAAGTGCAATACCAAGGGTAACCACCATGGTATTGACCCATTGTATTGGGTAATGATCCGCCTAATTGACCCCGTCCAGGTAGTTTTGGGCTCATGGTATTGCTTTGGCCCATGGTATTGAAAAAGGGGCTCATGGTATTGAAAAAGGGTAAACCTATATAAGGAGAAGGAATTCATTGTGCAAAATATGAGTGTGGGTGCAAGATGTCTGAGCTTGAATGAATACTTCTCTATGAAGTATATCTGAATGGAAAGGGTTACACTTGAATGATAAATCTGAATGTATGATGCACCAATGATGAAGAAGGGGATCTAGATCTGAATTGCTCTTGTATTTGTTAGATCTGATCTGTGATGAGGCGAGCATCTAGGCGAACATCTGTCTGAAGCAAAAGGGTAGATCTGAACTGAATATCTGATCTGATGAAGTATGCTGCTCTGTAATGATTGAAGATCTATACGCTGCTTCGCCGCGGAGGAAGCGCGTATATACGCAGCTTCAGCGAAGAGAAAGCGCGTATGCGCAATAAAATATACACTGAGGTATACGCTGGTTTGTGTGGACGGAAGCGCGTATATACGCGACATCAGTGAAGTAAAAGCGCGTATGCAAACTAGGGTTTGCTGAAGCAAGGGGTATGAAATATCTGATATGTTCTGCTGTGTTTCTGCTATCTGATCTGTGTTGATATGTATCTGTTGATGATGTATGTTTGTGCTTAAAAGTATGGAAAGGGTTCGGTCTGGAAATATGATGAATTGTGGCCTGCAAGTTGTGTTCTATTGAAGTGGTTGGATCCAGTGTGAAAATTGATGAAACGTGGTCCAAGGTGGTGTTGAAGGTTGTAGCCTTCAGTCAGGGGGTCGTAGCTCCCTTCCAGGTGAGGCTGGTAAACGAGATCAGGGGGTCGTAGCTCCCTTCCAGGAGAGGCTGGTAAACGAGTCAGGGGGTTGGAGCTCCCTTCCAGGAGAGGCTGGTAAACGAGCGCAGGTGGGTGCCTGCGTGCTGGTCAAGTCTGCGCCAGCACATGTGTTGTAAGATGTTTTCTCTATAATAAAATATTGAAGGCTGAGCAACTGTAGCGGTGGTTTTCTCCCGATTTGGGTTTCCACCTAAAAATCCTGGTGTTCATGTGTGATGCTTTGTGTGATGGTTTATTCTGTTCTTACTGCACATGTTTACTGCTTATTGAATATCTGATGAATAAATGAAGGAATGGTTTAAGTGAAGTTTAATGACATATCTAGATCTCTGTGTATACGCGAGTTTCATAAAGGGGATCCGCGTATATACGCTAGTTTACTGAAGGAAAGTAGCGTATGGGTTTTAAGGAATGAAAAAGTAAAAAGATTTGATTATGCAGTAAATACTGATTCACCCCCCCCTCTCAGTATTTTTCCCAACATAGGTGTATGCATATTTGAACAAAATTAATATTATTTCAATTATTTAAATAACTAAAATACCTGAAGATAGAGCAATGCTGGCACTTTACATGTTCTTCCGCTGGCCTCTTTCCGCGATCATCCCATCTAGGGGTTGTTCCTGCACTGCTCTGATCAGTCTGCCACATTGCAATAAAATTATAAATTTAAAAACTTGAAAAAAATATCTAACTTGAAAACACAAAATGAAAACTGAAATAATTTCTAATAAGACACCGGAAGACAGAGTTAGATTTTCAAATATGCCTTGCATTGAATTCAGTCTTGGAAACATGTCATTGCACATTAAGGCACCCAAACAAGAGACGAGTTGACAATGAAGACCTTATTGAATATATTGTTGGAGCAACTTCTAGTAAACTTGTTGTGAAGACCTTGGGGATATTTTTGGAGCAACATTGTTGAAGTTGATGGTATAGCATTGTTGGAGACGATCTTGAAGGGCCTTGAAGTGAAGCTTTTGGAGCAACTATTGAAAAATCCTTAGAGCATTTAAGTAAGGCACTTTCTATCTTCCATCACCTTTTTCCTTTCGATATCCTTTAAACGATTTTGTTGATATTTAATGTTTGAAATCACGTTATAATTCCTTGATTATATGTGTTTGGGGACTTTCCCTTTGAAATTACCCAAAAATACCCTGGCAATTTTATCTTCAAGATGCATGTCTGACCCTATTGTTCAATATTTTGATTTATAGTAGTAAACATAGAGACTTAGGGGTCTCTTGACTTGGTTTGGTTGGGCCATTAGATCCCTAACATCTACTAGGGAGAACCCCCCTTGAGTTGGAGGAGAGCTAGCCTAAAGTGAAAAGAGGTTGGTGAGGTGAAAATGGGGCTATTGAATTACACATGGTATCACACTTTAGCTTTAGGACTTTATCTTGAGAAGTGTGAGATTTTAATATATCAATTCTCAAATTGTTTACAACACCATTGTTAAGAACTCATAAGAAGTGATGTTGAGGGTTTTTTGGGTATAAGAAACAATACCATTTAAAAATTAGGGTTCTCAGTCCTTGGCATTCCTTCACCTGGGCCTAGGGGCACACTAGAATAATTTCACACTAAACCATGCAAACTTAAAAGTAACTTAACAGATCCATAAAGTAATAATAATCATAATTCTTAATTTCCTATTGTACGATATGATGCAAATTATTCAAACATGAAGCAATGAAGACATGCAATGTCTGAATTTCAAGATTGATGAACCAATACAAGAAGTTAGAAACTACAACTTTGATTCAATACTCTATGTCCTAACTCCAGGAAGGAATCTAGTTTGTAGGAATGAAGAGGTTGTTATCTTTACAATCCCATCGCAACATCAAATTCAGTGATAAGTTTCTATGAGGTTCTGGGTCAAGGAAACATTCACTCCACGAATGATATATTTAGGTAGGCTTCTCCTATTCTGGGAAAACACCATACCTAAAATGCATTCAATTGCATGTATAAAGGGAAAGGAAAACATGTTTTCATACAATGGTGACAAAGGCATCTTGGGGAAAGGTATCTTCACTTTTTATTTATGTTCACCCACACCACTCTCGTGTTTTCACTAATCCTGTTTTGTCATTTTTGGATTCAAATTAAGTTAAGGCCTTAAGTATTTTTTGACCTTTTGGTGTAGTTTTCATAAGTGGCATGTATGGATTTTCCATTAATTCTGCACTTTTTCTCTTCATGCACATGTTTCCCTGGAAATCAAATGCATGATTTAGTCCCATACATTTAACAAGTTGTTGGATCAAATCCATTGGAAATATCATGTTTCCTATTCAATCAAAATTTATCTCAGTTAGGGTAGGTAGGAAGGTTTTCCCTTTGTATTAATAGGGCACTTCTGGCTTGCATTTTTATTATATCTTTCAAATTTAGTGTCGTTTCAATTAGGGCATGAATTTTTGCAACTTTCAAGGTGAGAATGAACAAAGGCAAATTTTTGTGATGGATGACTGTATATGACTCCATGGCCAGAGGAAAAGGCACTAATCTACTTCTTCAAATATCTATAGTTCTCATTCACCTCATACGGAGATGGTCCTTGATTTTGAGCCAAATGTTGCAGCAAAAAGTTCCCCCCCTCCATAATTTGATATTCAATGGAAATTTCTTAAATTGATGATGGGGCATGATTATGGAACATTGGCACATACATATGTAATGGAATTCCAATATCATGATATATGTTTGCATATGTTTATGGAGGTGGTGGAGCAAAAAAGAGTTCAAATAGAGCTGAAATTTTTCACATAAAAAGGACTGTGGGCTTGACTAATGGTTCCATTTAAAAAATGATATCTAGACAGAGAATAAGTGTAGCATGCAAACATGCATTGAAAATCCATCTGAGTTTGCATTGTATTACTTATGATGGATTCAAATTTGGGTTTCAAAATGCCAGGTTATGGTATGATTTTGTCGAGAAACACTTAGTTGGATTCTCATGTTGGTTTAATTTATATTTTAAGTTTGTTTTGCAGTCTTTGGGTGATAGTAACTCTTGAACTAGGTTACCAATGTGTAGCAATCATATTTCAAGAATAAATTTGTGATTTTTTTATATTATTATTATTATCTATTAGCTACGAATATTGACACCTAATGCCTAGAATTTTGACATCTTGATAGCATGGATAATTTCAAAAATGTTTCTAGTAATGTTAACATAATAACTATCATTACGTGTCTTCACTTTTGTCACCATAATAGACCTGTGATATGGACTCATCACACAACTTCATATGCTATGTCCCAACAAGTTCAAACTGGTTGAACCTACCTCAATGTGTGGTTATTAAGGACAAGTTGCTTGGTATATAACTCGATAGCATAGACCGTGTTGCAGTTCTAAAAAGAATCCTCAAGTGTCAAAAAAAATTCACAATATGTTCTAATATAAATCCTTTTGGGATACCTGAAATAATATATGTATCATTGATGACTTTTAAAGTATGAAAAGATCCAGAGGGAAAGGAAATCAATGGAAGAGTGATCCACCAATGAGAACCTAGAATTTAGCATCAGATGAGTTAGAGTCTAGGAAATTGAAACCCTATAATTTTAATTAGTGATGAAGGACATGACATAGGTAATTATATTTTCATGTAGAATAATCTGTTAATTCAAATTTAAACTATGTAATATGAAAGGCATACCATAAATTTTTCCACGTAAGTCCAAACAACCTATAAAAAAGGAAAACCTTCTTTTTCCATGGGAAATAATTTACCTTTCCTTTTTCAAGATAATCTAAATCACAAAAAATATGAACTATACTGCACACATTCTTGGATAATGTGAAAGTGGAAAAGGAATACCCTACAAGTGATGCACACATGTACATTTGAACACTAATAGATTTTTGTAGTTGAAATGCAATGCTTGTTTTCATTTAAATGTAGGGTTTTTAAAGCAGGGAGAAATAATGGCTGCCAAATTAATAAACGTTTCTTTGGGAAAAATTTAAATCTTGTATTGGGTGATGAAGATAATAGAGGGTATTTAATCTTGATTCTTGACATCTAGAGAGAACCCTACAGCCTAACACAATCCAATGGAATTGACCAAAAAAACCCAAATAGAGTCAACCCTACTATAGTAGGAAGGGCCTGCAGTAAGAACTTACCATTTTGCAAGAGCTGAGGGCGAATGCAGGGTGAATGCTATTCTACAAGAGCTGAGGGCGAATGTTGTTCTGCAAGAGCTCAGGGTGAATGCTATTCTACAAGAGCTCAGGGCGAATGCTGAGGGCGAATGCTGAGGGCGAATGCTGTTCTGCAAGAGCAGAGGGAGAATGTGCACGTGATATTAGACGTTAATGTAGCACACATGTACATTTGAACACTAATAGATTTTTGTAGTTGAAATGCAATGCTTGTTTTCATTTAAATGTAGGGTTTTTAAAGCAGGGAGAAATAATGGCTGCCAAATTAATAAGCGTTTCTTTGGGAAAAATTTAAATCTTGTATTGGGTGATGAAGATAATAGAGGGTATTGAATCTTTATTCTTGACATCTAGAGAGAACCCTACAGCCTAACAAAATCCAATGGAATTGACCAAAAAAACTCAAATAGAGTCAACCCTACTATAGGAGGAAGGGCCTGCAGTAAGAACTTACCATTTTGCAAGAGCTGAGGGCGAATGCTGTTCTGCAAGAGTTGAGGGTGAATGCTGAGGGTTAATGCTGAGGACAAATGCCATTCTGCAAGAGCTGAGGGCGAATGCTGAGGGCAAATGTTGTTTTGCAAGGGCGGAGGGCAAATGCGCGCGTGATATCAGACGTTAATGTAGCTATTGCGATGGATACGAAACAATAAAATCATTTTTATGGAGCACGCATATAAGTTTTGTATTTTTATGTAGTGCACATATAAGTTTCATATTTTTATGTAGCGCACATATAAGTTTCGTATTTTTATGTACCGCGCATATAAGTGTCATTATACCGACAGCGGAAAAAGCGTCGCTACTGGGACGACTGCCTCCAAACGTCGCAATTACGACACTTAGACATTGTGTTGTACTTGCGACATTTGGAGGCAACCGTCGCAATAGTGACGCTTTGGGCCATAGTGTCGCAATTGCGACATCTTCCTCCAAACATCGTAATTGCGACACTTTGTCTAAGTGTCGGTATTGCAACACTTTTCTATAAACGTCGGTATAGCGACGGTTTTGGGCGGGATGGAAAAAATTTGGGGAAATTTCCGACATTTGGTCAAAAGCGTCGGAACCAAGTGTCAGAATTTCCACCAAATGTAGTAGTGTAATTAATCCTATTGATCATTTAAGCTTGTAATTGATGAGGGACAAAGAAAATGAAGTGAAATGTGGTGGAAAAGAACGACATCTTCGGGGCTCAACATACCCCCACTGCAAGGCTTTTGCATGTCCTTATGCAACTATTCCATGTACTCTGAGACCTCTGCTAGGACATCTAAGCCTCTTCTTCTACTTTGCCTGATAGTCAGTGGTCTTCTGGGCTTCCTTATGACTAAATTGAATCTCAAATTTGTAAGTGCCTTGCTTAACCTTTTGTTTTTCTTCTTCAATCTTTCACTGGCCTTGTGCAACTTTTTCATTTGTAGAGACAGAGTGGTATTCATATCACCTTTGAGCTTAACCTGCTCCCTTAAAATTTCATTCTCATTCTTGATATGCCTATTGAGTACTTCTAACTCATATTTATCTCTTCTTAGCATATCAATTGCATATTTTGGTGGACTAGGAGTTCTGTCTCTACTTTCTGAAGCTTTCTTCTCTAGTGTCTCAACATAATTGTAAATTTCTTGTTGTGCTGGGTCAACTTCAGGGGCTCCTTCATCAAAATCCTCCTCATACTAATAGTCAGGTGATCTAGCAATAGGTGTTTCTTCATCCTCAATGTTTATGATTCCAGTTTGTCTAACCTCTGTTTTCTTTAGTATACCTCTAAGCCTGTGGCTCCGTCTCGGTTGAGATGGCCCTTCTCCTCTGTCTTTGGCATATTTTCTTATTATTCTTTCCTTCTTAATCTGCTTTTTAATTTGAGTCAATTTCTCAGAAATCATCTCTTCGCTGTCCTCTTGTATTGATTTACGAGTTTTAGTTTCAACAGCCTTAGAAATTTCCTTTCTCCTGCTTCTTCTTATGGGTTTTCCTTCAAGTGGAGATTCCTTGGGTTCCTTAAAATGATTCCTTACTAGAAACTCATCCCAATTATCTCCCATTTTTCCCAAATGATGTTCAATTAAGATTTTGACTAACCCATGGTGATACAAGGTTGTTTCCAGAAATTGAACCCTCTTTTCTACATTTGAGGCCATTCTTTTCAAACTATGAAGTAGGAAAAAGGGCAAATTAATTTCTTCTCCTAAGAAATGCATCATTAACCGAATATGATAAACATAGAGGGTACCAAATCTACCTTCACAAGTTATAAATTTTTGCAATATGAGAAACATGTTCCTTCATTTATTCTTCAGTGCAGAGCTAGGAATACCTTTCTTAAAAATGGAAACATCCATACCTGGTGTTTTGAGTATTTGCCTCCATGCCTCGTTATGAAATTCCCTGTTTTTGAACCACTTTTCTCCTTGCCTGGGTAATTCCGTTGCTTCTGCAATGAAAGCCTCTGTAATGGTGAATTTAAAATCTCCTATTTCGACCTCCGCTCCATTGAAGGATCGTGCAAATGTTTTAGTCACCTCTTTGTGAAAACCACTGAATTTTTCTAAAAATTGCAACCACCCAGCCTGCTGTAGCATTTCTCTGATTTGTGGATAGCCTTCCAAGTACTTGGTTCCAACTGGTTCATTTCTTACTATGAGACCCATAAATTATCTTTTCAACCTTCAAATTACTGCTCCTCTGCTCACGGTGAAAATGTCTATTAAAGATATGTTTTACTCCACAGATGTTTCCTCTATTTTATAGACCAGAATGGCTGAGAATTGGCTGCGGAACTCTGCTCACGATGAAAATGGCCGTTAAAAAAAATGTTTTTACTCCACAGATACAGACCGGAATGGCTAAGAAGTGGTTGTGGAAAGAAATGATATGGAGTAGTTATGAAATGAGTATAATGCGGTGCAGGTTATTCACACGGATTAATGAGTTGAGAGTTATCATGGAAGAAACGACCGCGGAGATATTTTGTGAGAAATTCAAAATCATCATTAAATACTTTGGCCTAGTGATGTGACTGATCAAATCACTTCAGTACTTTAACCGTTAAGTTTTAAATGATGATCGGATATGGCAAGATAGAAGGGATTTTGTCCAGAGTTTTTATGATAGGTTTGATAGGCATGATCAACACGACTAATTAAAACAACCTTTTTGAATCATACATGACTTAACTTATGCTAAAATTTCATGATCTATTACCATAATAATTTCATAACTTTTAGCTTTGCTTTTCCTTTGATTTTTTTTTCTTTTGGTTTTGATATGACTTGCCCTCCTTTAAAAGTCATTGGTCTTCAGTCCTCATAACTCCTTTGGTTTTTCTTGTTGTCTTGGATATGCAGGATCAATTTTTTTCTCAATCAAGTGATTACTGGATAGTGCCTTCAGGATCTCTGGCTGCAGAATGTCTGACTAACTGCAGAATGTCTAAATGATTACAGAATGTACCTATAGAAGTCTTAAAACATGGAATGGAAAGGGTTGAAGCATGAATGGAATGTTTGTATGAAATGAGTTAAAAATGGATAATTAAGTATGGTGTAATGGAGTATGGGTGAAGTGAATAATGGAATGAAATGAATCTTAATGATGAAGTGGAGTGAAGTATGGGAAATGATTTGCAACTTATGATCTGTATTATTCAATTACAGAAAGAAATCACTCTTAAAACTCTGAGATGAAAAATGAGGTGGACAATGGAATGAAATGAATGAAGTATGGAGTGAAGTGGAGTGTGGATGAATGGAATGAAATGAAGTATGGATGAATGGAATGAAATGAATCATAAGTGAAATATGGGTTTACACTTATGATTTTGTAAATAGCTTCTTACAGAAAAAGAAAAAATTTGAAAAGCTAGAGTGTCAGAAAAATTCTGATTTTCACTCTATATTTTCTGTATAAACATGTTAATCAGTGATTAGTTTTCATGTTTATACTTTTTTTTTTTTTTTTTACTTTTGAATTCATAAAATTCAACTAAGTTGATGAAGAAGAAAAATTCTTCTTCATTAACTTCACATTATTGTTTTCCTGAAATCGCTTGACAAATCCTTCTTGTGAAAGTGGCTTATGATATAGCTTCAATCTATGACCATTTATAAGAAAAGTGACCTTCTCTTCATCTATTTTCCTGATTTTTATTGCTCCATTGTCAAAAATTCTTATAATTTCATATGGCCCAAGCCAATGTGTTTGGAATTTACCTTGAAAATCCTTGAACTTTGAATCAAACAAGAGAGCCCAGTCACCTTTTTTGAATTTCTTTTCTTGATGTACTTGTCATGCCATATAGTCCTTTGCTGTTGGAATATACTTGTTTTCTAAACTTCATCTTGTCTGATCTCATCCAATTCATTAATCTGCTCCAATATGTGCTTTTTTGCCTCTGTTATATCAAGTCCTGCCATTTTGAAAGTTTGAATCTGGAACTCTATGGGAAACAAAACTTGCTTTCCATGAACAAGTTCATAAGGAGTATGGCCTGTTGTGCTCCTCCATGTAGTTCTATAGGCCCACAAGGCTTCAGGAAGCCTATCTGCCCAATCTCTTCTATGCAAATGAACAGTCTTCGTTAGGATCCCTTCAATGACCTTATTAGTAGATTCCATTTGACCATTTGCTTGTGGATGATAAGGAGTAGATTTTCTGTGTGTAATTTTGTACCTCTCCATCATTTGTTCCACTAACTTTGATGTAAATTGAGCTCCTTGATCTGTAACAATTTCCCTTGGGACACCAAAATGAGTAAAAATATCCTCAAAAAGAAAATTAACTACAGATGCTTCAGTAGCAGAAAGTAATGTCTTGGCCTCTACCCATTTGGTAACATAATCAGTGCAAACTAATATATATTTCTTTTGTCTTGATGGAGGACTAATAGGTCCTACAAAATCCAAAGCCCATTTTTCAAAAGGTTCAATATGTGCCTGAGGTTGTAATGGCATCTCACCTGAAGGAGAAGGTTTCCCTACCCTTTGGCAACTGTCACACCTTTTGACATACTCTTTAGCATCTTTAAACAAGGATGGCCAATAATATCCTAAATAAAGGATTTTATAGGCTGTCCTCTTATCAGCAAAGTGTCCGCCACAAGGTTCATCATGACATGCTTTGAGAATCTCAGGCATCTCATCTTCCCGAACACATCTCCTAATGATAAAATCTGGACCTGTCTTGTACAACTCATTAGCAACCCATGAATATTTTGCATTGTCATAAATGATTTTTCTTTTATCTCTTGCATTCATTATTGAAGGAAATTTTCCTGAAACTAAATAATTAGCAATGTCAGCAAACCAAGGAGTTTGAGTAGAAATTGCAAAAAGATATTCATCGGGAAATTGATCTTCAACTGGAGTGTCATCTTTGATGTTTTGGAGTCTAGATAGGAAATCAGCTACTGTGTTTTGTTTTCCAGGCCTATCTAGAATGGTAATGTTGAATTATTGTAAAAGCAATAACCATCTTATGACTCTGCCATTAGTAATTGATTTGTTCATTAGATATCTAATTGCAGAGTGATCTGTGTGAACAAAAGTTTCATAGCCTGTTATATAGTGTCTAAATTTGTTTATGGCATGAACAACAGCTAAAAACTCTTTTTCAGCTACAGTATAGTTTAACTCTGAAGGAGTCAAATTTTTACTGGTATAGTAGATGGCATATGGAATCAGGTCTTTTTGTCCCAATACTACTCCTAGAGTTGTATCTGAGGCATCTATTGAAATATGAAAAGGTAACTTCAAGTTAGGTCCTCTTAAAATAGGTTCTTCAGAGATTTTTGTTTTCAGGGTCTCAAAGGCTAACTGGCAATCAGGATTCCACTTGAATTCACAGTCTTTGGTAAGTAATTTGAAAAGTGGAGATGCTATCTTGGCGAAGTTTTCTATAAACCTTCGATAATATCATGTGAATCCTAGAAAAATCCTAACATATTTTTGACAACTTGGAATAGATAAGTTAGAGATGACTTCAAATTTTTACTTATCAACTCTAATCCCATCCCCTGAAATGTGATGTCCTAAAACAATTCCTTCAGTAAACATCATAAAACACTTCTCATGACTAAGTGAAAGATTTGCTTCTTTACATCTCTCTAAAAAAATTTCCAAGTTTGTTAAGGCTTCTTCAAATGTGTTTCCATAAACTATGAAATTATCCATATATACCTCTACACAATCATGTATTAGATCTGAAAAGATTCCTAGTACTGCCCTTTGAAATGTTGCGGGTGCATTGCATAGTCCAAATGGAAATACTCAGTAAGAATAGGTACCTCAAGGACAGGTAAATGTGGTTTTGTCTTGATCTTCAAGTGCTACCTGAATTTGGTTATAACCACTAAACCCATCTAGAAATGAAAAGTACCTTTTTCCAGCTAATGTATCTAACACTTGATCTATGAAAGGTAAGGGAAAATGATCTTTAAGAGTAGCTTTGTTTAATTCCCGGTAGTCAATACATACCCTCCATTTACCATTTTTCTTTGGCACAATTACCAAAGGAGAAACCCACTGACTATCTGAAATGGGATAGATGAAGTTAACATTTAACAATTTCTGCAATTCTTCCTTAACAATCTCCCTAAGATTTGGATTCATCCTTCTCTGAGGTTGTCTGATTAGTTTACATTTTTCCTCTATGTATATGTGATGAGTGCAAGTCTTGGGGCTTATCCCTTTCATATCAGTGTACTCCCATGAATATGCAGAAGAATGTCTCTGTAATATCTTGACTAGCTCTTCTTGTTGAGATTTCTCTAAGTTTTTGTTTATGTTTAAAGTTTTTCCTGGAAATATCTCAATTGTAGAGCTGCCAAATTTATCCATGGAGTAAAGAGACATCTGTGTTGATGATAAAAAATCAATGTTGGATTCTTCTTGAAATTGTTCATGCTTATATTCCAAAGAGGATTCAAAGTTTTCTAAGGTATTCAAAATTTGGCTATCTTCACTAATTTCTGAAATTGTGAAGAGAGGTTGTAAGTCTTTTTCATCCTCTATCCATTGAGTATCATCTAATTCTATAATTGTCTTTGCTGGAGGATACAAGGTAAATTTCTTAGTTGAACTACCATCAGAGATGTACATATCACCGGATCTACAACTAATGAAAGAATCATCTGTAGCTAACCAAGGTCTTCCTAATATAACAGGATGCCCCCCTAGATTATTCTTAGGAGTGAGGATCATAAAATCCACAGGATATTCCCAAGAATCTAGGGACACTGAAATGTATTCTATTACCCCATCAGGTTTGATCACAGATCTGTCTTCTAATTGTAATAATATGGGTGTAAAAAGAAGATTAGGAAGTTTCAGTTTATCCATGATTTGTCTACTCATGATATTGATTGTTGCTCCTAAATCAATAAGTGTGTTTTGGATCTCAATTCCATTGATGTGAATTTTAACAACTGGATTTCCTGGGTCTAGATACTTTGGAATAGCCATCTTACCCATCATGATATCTGCTATTTTTCCTGCCAGTTGAATTTTCTTTATCTCTCTTATTCTTTTCCTGTTTTCTTCATTCTCAACTCCTTTATTGTCTTTGCTAAGATTGGAATTTCCTTGATGGCTTGTAATAATGGGATCTTAATACAAACATTTCTCAGCTCATCTAGGAAATCATAATTAGGCACCATAAT
Source organism: Pinus albicaulis (assembly GCA_034641835.2). Taxonomy (NCBI): domain Eukaryota; kingdom Viridiplantae; phylum Streptophyta; class Pinopsida; order Pinales; family Pinaceae; genus Pinus; species Pinus albicaulis. The sequence continues at coordinate 202,187 of JAXQQM020059503.1, forward strand.
TTGTTTCTCTACACCCCTATCAATTTGTAATCTTTCTGGAAAAGGAGGTGTAGAAGTGAATGTTGATGGTTGCTCTAATATAGGAGTTGAAATTATTGGTTCTTTTTGTTTTGATTTTTCAATGTTTGAGTCTTGGAAAGTTGTGTTCTCTTCAAGAATTTTATTTACCCATAGAGAATCTTCCTCAGAATTGTCTTTCTCTTGTATGATTACAGAAGGTTTCCTCTTTTCAAGTATTCTTCCAGACCTAAGTTGAACATCACTAAGGTCTAAAGGAGTGATCAAATAAGTTAGAAACTGTTGGCCTTCTATCATGTATGTGTTCTGAGGATTTTTATTGTTGGGGTTTGGTATGGGTTGGGTAGGCAACTGATTTGTTTTCTGGGGAAATGGTAATGGAAGTGGTTGATTTTGATGTTGTGGATTTTGAGAATTTTGTTGAGTATTTTGTTGAGGAGGGAAATGTGGATATGGTGGATAGGATGGTGGATATTGGTAATACTGAGAGTATCCTCCATAGGGATTTCGTGCTCCTTGTGCCCAAGTTTGTGATTGATTTTGAAATTGGGACCAAGGTTGCTGCCAAGAATTCCAATTTGGTGGGGGTTGATTATACAACTGATCATGAAATCCTTGTGTTTGAGGTCCTTGCCAAGGCCTCCTGGAGACAAAATTGAGAGATTTTGTGGAACTTGTAGGAGTTTCTTCTTGAAAGAAAACTTTAAGAACAGGAAGAGAAGGACAAATCTTGGTCTCATTTTTTTCTAAAAAAATTACACAAGTCTCTACAACTTTTGCATCCAAAGGGCACTCTCTCAAGGCATGTTTCTTTCTACATTTGGGACAAAAGATTGCTAAGGCATCAGATTCAGATTTTTTCTTGTTTTGTAACTTGAGGGTGTCTATTTGTTCACTAAGACTCCCTAAGATATCAGATTTGAACTCATCAAGAATATGTCATATTTCTGCCCTACTTACTGTCCCAGAAGCAGACTTACTTGCCCTTGCAAGAGCAGGGTCTCTTGGTCCTTTTACAGTTTTAGATTTCCCTCTTGAAAGGTTGATACATAATTCAACTATTTCAGGTAATGTGAACTGAGATATATCCCCTTTTCCCATCATGTTAAGGATATCTAACCATTCATCCCTAATTGTTTTCAACAAGAGAGCTTTTAAGGTGTCTTGGTCTAAGTTTTCCATTTTTGCTCTTTTGATGTTGTAATGAAATATCTCCAACAAATCTTCCAAGTTTTCATCTTCTTTTTGTAGCATCTTAAACACTTCCTCCTTATGATTGACTGGCATACAATAATCCAAATACCTCTCTAGAAATACTTGTTTCATGTCTTCCCATGTCCTAATAGAACTGTTGATCAAACTCATAAACCACTTCAATGCTGCTCCTTTCAATGTTGAAGAAAATAGTTTAAGTTTTTGAGCATCTTGTAAGTAGTCATAGGTTCTACATAGGACTTCAAATTCAAATAGGAAGGTTTCAGGATCTTCAGTTTTAAGTCCATAAAAGTTTGGAAGGATAGAGGGTGAAATGTTTTTCATAGTTGTATTAGTTTCCTCATCTACTATAGGAAACCCAAAAGAGCTTCCCATTTCTCTTCTACCTCTTCCTCTGCCTCCTTCTCCTTCTGCACCTCTACATCCTTCTCCTCTACCTCTACCTCTACCCCCTCCAAATAGTGTGTGTTCTCCATTAAAAAATCCTCCTCCCCCTTCTTCTGCCATAGTTTATTCTTCTGTGGAAGTTGAAAGGTTTAAGTCCCTAGCAGAGGCTCCTGAATCTTCTTCCAAGACAGGTTCAGTGGGTAAGGTGGAAGGTATTTCTGATGGAATATCTGATCTTAAGTCCTTTGGAAGTCTAAGATCAGTAAAGGATGGAATGTGGGTTTGAGTTGGAGGTGTACTGGCTCTTGGTCTTGGTGAAACAAGTGGTGTTCTAGGAATCAAGCTTCTGCTTCTTATGAATCTACCCCTTGAGTCTCTTTGTCTATGCATGTCATTGTTTTTGGGACGTAAGAAACAAGGCTACCTAGCTACACTTCCCCGGAAACAGCGCCAAAATGTTGTGCTCAACTTAGTGTTCCTAAATTGAGGTCATAAATTATCAACCAGGGTCAATAAACTGCTGAAGTGTGGTGCACTATATGTGCCTAGGTATCTGTTTCTCACTATGTTGTGTTTATTGTTTTTATGATGTTTTTGGTTTTGTGGTTTTATGTTAAGAAGGAAAAGAACTAAATGTTGAAAAAGAATAGTTGTTGGTCACACTAAAAACAGAGCAAAGCCTATACTAGAGAACAGAGAATGCAAAGTTTGATAATGACTCATAGCAAGAAAATAAATCACAACATGAACTCAATAACTCATAACATAAACTCATCCAATTCATTCATTAGAAATATGTTGGAATAGCTTGAGAAAAGGACAAGTTTAGTACAAATTAGGTTCTCCTAATTAAACAACCATCTTACAATATTACAAAGAATCTCATCCATGGCTAAAAGTTTATTGGAACACAATTGGAAAAAAGACTATTTGTAACACAATAAGATTTCTACTCTGAATTAACTTGTCATGCTAAGATCAATTCATTCTGTAGCTCAACTTGTCACCACTAAACCTTATTCAAAAGTTAGAGATTTTCTAAAATAGTTTTTGGAAAGAAATGCTTAATTGTGAAATTGTAAAGGATTGCAGAACAATCAAGGCCTTAAACTGATATCACTAACTCATTCCTGTTCATATGATGATGCATTAATAGAAAGTCAGAACAAGATTAGTTTATAAACAATGAAGGCCATGAAGTCTAGTTTTAACATTTATTACAACTTAAAGAACAATGGATAACAATGAACTAGAATGCAATTGATCAAGCTCGAAACACAGTGATCACAACTAACCTAGAATGCTTTTAGCCTAACTTTGAAATACAGTGATTTGGAACTGAACTAGAATGTCACTAATCTAACTTAAATTTCAATGAACAGAGTTATACTAGAGTGCCATTATCAAACTTGAAACACAGTGACAGAATTAAACTAAAGTGTCATCTACCTCTGGAGTACTACAACTAGACTAAAGATGCAACTAATCACTAAAATGTCTCAGTGGTATTTTGGAATAATTTATGGAACAGGACTGGCTGCAACATGTTATGTAAATGAGCATGAAATCATACAATTCAACAAAACACAACAAAGCTCTAAAACACCACATCTATGTCTCATCTAGAATTAGTGATATTTTGGAAGAGTTTATAAGATCGCGACTAGCGGTAACAACTGATGTAATTGAGCACAAAATCATAAAGTTCAAAGAAATGCAACTAAATCCTAAATACTACAGTTATATCCCATCCAATGTGAGTGATATTTTGGCAGAGTTTGTAAGGATATGACTAACTGTGGCATCCACTACAAGTAAGTATAAAAACACAAAGTTCAGGAAATTAATTAAACTAAGAATGAAACAAGGCTAAGTTACTTATCTAAACCATACGAACAAAGGTTATCAGGTAGCAGGGGCCCTCTACCACCGGATTAGCATGCAAATCTACTCAATATTGACTCAGATCTTGCAATAAAGTGATGCTTCTTTCATTAAAGGAGAAATTCTTCAAAACAGAGTATTTACGGTTTTATGAGATCTAGCAATAAAACATAAATCTAGCTAAGCTGTTTCTCGGTCTCCCGAGCCATACTTATAACAAAATTACATAAATGTCTTTGAGATAAAACAGGAGTAATTGTCTTTCCAAACTAAAATCAAACTAGGACTCTGGTGGTGGCCTCGTTCTATAATTAAGGACATCTGTAAAGTCCTTGTCCTAGTAGAAGTCTGTCACCTAGTTTTGGTTTCCCACGTGCATAACCGCTTGTAGACTCGAGCTCAGACTTTGTGGAGAGCAAGAAATGATGGGGGAGTGATGTGGAATATGACCATATGCATTTTTCCTTGAGGTGACACCTGGAACCTACGTAAACATGAGAACGGCTGCGGAATAGGCGACTGGCTACAGAATGACTGTGTTCTGTAGCCAGTCTTAGTCAAAAATTGCTACAATAACAAAATCATGAAAACATAGAAAGTTGGTCGTTATATAAATTCTTAAAGTAATCCTAATTAATCCTATTGATCATTTAAGCCTGTAATTGATGAGGGACAAATAAAATGAAGTGAAATGTGGTGGAAAAGAAGGACATCTTCGAGGCTCAACAATGATCTTGCTTATCAATTGGTTATCAACAATCCAATTTTGTTATGGGAATAATTTTGTAATCATATTTGTTGTAACTCCTCTCTGCTCTATGTGTATTTAAATGAAAAAAAAGAGATCAAAGGGGAGAATGATGAAAGATAATATAGAATTATTTATGAGAATAATTATGGACAGAACGTAGCTCTGAAAATACATAATTATATTGTAATGCTACTCAAGTTCGATGATTAATATATAATTAAAGTTGTTGTTCTCTCGCATTATCTGAAGTAACTTAGCAGTGCTCACTGGTGGCTAAGGGCCCGACCTCTGGTGGAGTTAACTGCTTCTTTATATTATTCTTCTAATGTTTTGAGCGTTTAATTGGTTTGATAATTTCCTGTTTCTGTGAATCTATTTTATTCAGCTGTTTATTATTTCCTATTATTGAGATAATATATATTCTGCTTATAATTTATATTGCTATCATTTGATCAGAGCGTGAGTTATCTAGATAATGCATTGCATTGATTTAATCATCTATAAGAGTTTGGTTATTGCTATTGAACTCTTGGATTGATATCATTTCCATTTGGATTGCTTTGTAGAGATTGAGTATGATTTGGATTGAATCAGCTAAGAAGAGATGAGTTATTGCTACTGTGCTCTCAGCTGATGCTATTATTAATTAAAATTTCTTGTGTGAGATTTAATTATGATTTTAGTAGAGGTTTGAGTCTTGAATCTTAGATGTATTATTTCCTTTAAAAGTTACAACTTGAGATTTATGATTGCATCTGTTTAGTCTTGTACTGAATTTAATAGATTATCTCACATCATTACTCTTTGGATTTATATCTTGCACATATTGTGTACACTCTTGAAACAAAAATACTTACCCAGGTTGATAATTAATGTGAGACAATTAGGAGTGTTAAAAGACACCTTTTGTCAACCAACATTTTGGCGCCATTGCCGGGGAGAGTGTTGCCATTTCACAGAGAGTGATGTATGTTTGATATTTGTTGTTGAGAAAGAATTGAGTATTAAAAATAGAAGGTAAGAACCTACGTAATGGGCATGAAAAGTGCTTGCTCCTCTACTTGCTTTTCAACACAATTGCATAGAAGTTGAAGTAGGTGTTTGATGTATGTCTGCTATGAAAGAATTGGGTATTAAAAATGGAAGGTAAGAACCTACGTAATGAGCAAGTTAAGCACTTTCTCTTCCACCCGCTTTTTAGCAGAATTGCGTAGGAATTGAAGTAGGAATTTTAGAGGTAGAATTTTTGAAAAAAAAATCTTGTAATTCCACTCGAGTGGTGATGTAAGCACCACCCATTTCACTAACCAATTGACAAGAACATTTGAAGGAGGATCCTCGAATAAACACATGAAGAACATCTTCTATTATGGTAAGAAATGGCTTACATTGCAACTTTTGAATTCCCTATCAAAGATATAGGAGGAGTGACAAAAATGCACATAATTCCCCTATCGTCTCTAAAAATTTTTTATGGTTTGACAAATGAAGATCCAGATACATTCTTATTTGAGTTTGAAATACTTTGTAGAGGATATGATTATTGTACTAATGATCAAAGGTTGAATGTGTTTCCTTTTACTTTAAAAGGAGCAGCTCTCCGATGGTTCATGAATCTTGATGGGAACTGCATCCAAATGTGGGAGGACATGAAGCACATATTCTTGAAGAAGTACCAATACTACTGCAAATCCAATGAATATATTTTTGGTATGATACAAGGGGAAGATGAAAGCTTGGAGGACTATGTAGAGCGATTTCAATATAACCTTCAAAAATCAAAGCATAACCATTTGGAAAAAGAGATCTTGAAAACACTCCTTCTTAAAGGAATCAAAGATGAATTTTTAGAACTCTTAAATCTGATAGGAAAAGGTGATGTTTTCCAGTTATCATATGATGATTTTTATGAATTGTGCATAAGGTATTCAAGAGGAATTTCCAAGGCTGGTAATAATTCTAGAGAATTTTTTTCTTTCTTTTCCAAATTTACTACAAGAACAAGAGACATAAGAGCTAAAATCAATGTTTTATTTGAAAATTTGAAATATGATTTTATTAGCTCTCTAAATTCACAATTGAATGTTTTGCAGGTTCAGAAAAATCAAGAATTTGATGAAGTGTTTTTCCCTCATTACCGAAAGGAGCATCCCATAGATAGTTGTTATTCCTTATCTAGGACGGAAGTAGCATATCAAAGAGATGGGGAAGCTGCAACAAGCTCAAAACCATGGAAATCGTGGCCTACAGGTATGGTTCAAAACACTTCCTCTCCATTCTTTTACTTGCATAATCCATTATGGAATGCTCATATGTTAGGGCAGCCATGCCAATCTCAATATAACCACCACCAATCTTGTCTACAAGTTTGGCATGGTTCTTCTTATGATTACATGATTACTCTCCCTCATCTTGTAGCACAAACACATCTTCCATCTCTTCAACAACATCTTTCTTTCCTATCAAAATCATCCATTCAACCCAATCAACTACATCATCAAAATGCTCCATTCCCTACATAATTTCGTGCTCAACTCATTCCACAGCCTCACCATAATAAACTAGTACAACATGCTTACAGTGTTAAACTACAAACTTCAGCCACCCTTCCCACCCATTCCATCTCACATGCACCATTGGAGAAAACTTATACTGAAATTCAGAATGTATCAAATCCAAAAATTGTAGAGGTTATGAAAGAAAATGAGGTTTCTTCTAGCCTGCATCAACAAGACGTTTTAAACACTCAGGAACTTCATGATATGATGGCTATGGGAAATCAAGAAAGTAAGGGATACATTGAATATTGATTTCACTCCATATTTCAACAATTTTTGGCACCATCTTTTCGAGGGAAGTTGGCTTCTCATACCCTACTATTTATTAACATGCATTTTTCAAATTTGGGTATGTATATACTAGAGGCCTTATTTCTAAAATGGCTCCACTAGAAGTATGCTTATACATAAGCATATTCAATTTTCAAAGAAGATTAGGTTAGTGTAGAAAATAAATAAAAAATTACATAAATAAATACATTTTTATTATTATGTAAAAAATATATATATATATATATTGTTTTTGTTGCAACACGTTGTGAATATCAACATCGGTGATAAATATTTTAATTTATTTGTGTATTTATATGTATTATATTTAAAATAACAGTTCTAAAAACACTCTTATTCATTTTTATCACCAATATGGAAAAATTGCTTGAATATCATATTTTTTTAGCTTGCGGGCTTGATGAAATTTCTGAAAAAAGAGTCGGGACATACATGTTTTGAGGGACCAAAAGTGAATATTTTAGAAACATATTTCTATACTAAGTATCCCTCGATGTCTACTTTCCAACCTAATTTTAATCACTCCATTTGGATTTTAAACGAAAATTCTAGAACCAAAATATTGACAGGGCATCTAGTAGGCAACTTAGGAACAGAGTCGGGGCAGTCATGTTTTGAGGACCAAAAGTGAATATTTTAAAAACATATTTCTATCCTAAGTAGCCTTTGATGTCTACTTTCCATCCCAATTTGAATCACTCCATTTGGATTTGAAACGAAAAAGTTATAACCAAAATATTGATAGGGCGTCTGGTAGGCAGCTCAGGAATAGAGTTGGGACAGAAAGTTTTTGGAGGCCTAAATGAATATATTTTTGAAAATTGTTTCTATAATTATTATCCATTGATTTCTAATTTCTATCCCAATTTGAATCACTCCATTTGGATTTGAAACGAAAAATTGATAACCAAAATATTGACAGGGTGTCTAGTAGGCAACTAAGGAATAGAGTTGGGACAACGAGTGTTTGGAGGCCTAAATGACTGTATTTTTAAAACATTTTTCTATATTATATTCATATATGAATCTAGTTTATAAGGAAATTTGAATCACTCGATTTCGATATCGTATGAGGAAAATATGACCCAAATACTGACAGTCTATCCTAAATCAAGACTCTTAAAACTATGTTTTTCCAGCTGTTCATTAAAGTATTTGACCCATCAATTATTCTTGTGTTCAAAACCTGTTTCTATTAGAGATAAATAAATTAATATACTTTAATTTCCAATTTTAATATGCTAAATCCATCATCAAATGAAAAATTTATGCTTGAAATATCAACTGTTGTTCTTAGTTGGAAAATCGAAAATGACTCTATTATGTTGGTTGTTCTAAGCAAATTTAACATATCATTACATGGAATTTTTAAAACCCATTTCTATTGGAGACATTTCTATGAATTCACTTTCATTTGGATTTGGAATCACTCAAATCGGACGAAAAAAAGAAGAATTTATGGTTAAAACACTGCTGGTTAGTATGGTCGACCACTTCTCTACTATAGGTGACAAATAATTTTTTTTAAATTTTTCTATGGATTTGTTTTGTAGAGTAGCTACTTGGTTTTTTTTTGCATAGTTCTTGGATTAGGGGAGCCCGATCACCTCTCTTTCTCCATTATTTGATGTTTTATTGCAAGTCGACAACTGTTTTTTGCAGGTGTCAGGAGAATAAAGAAGGTCAATTTATGGACGAACGATTCTTGAAAGAAATTTTAATGAAACAGGGGCATTGCATCCAAATCATTACCTAACGGATTCATAACAGAAAAAAATGAAGAATTGATTCTGATTCGAAGATTCATGTCACTGCTTCCAAAACATTTTTCCAATAGATCATTTCTTTTTCCATTGATAGATTGATATTCCCTTAGGAAATAACATCATAGCTGTTGTAACTTAACTTAATTATTTATATATTGTTTTTAAATAAAGTGCTGTTTATTTTCTGATTTCTCTTATGTTTTTGTGTTTTAGGTGTTGATTCCTTCAAATTGTAGTTTCCACTCCATTGGCAATTGAACAATGAGGACCCCACCATGCAAGTTTCAATTGCAGAAGGGAAAAAACACGAAGTTGGGAAACACTTTTTGGCATGAGATAGAATTCGAGAGAGTTTTTTAATTTCTCGGCCGAGAAAAAAAGTCAAAAAAATTTCTCGGCCGAGAGTTGTGTGAAAAATTTCTCGGCCGCAAACTCTCGGCCGAGAGTTAGAAAAACTCTCGGCCAAGAGTTTTTTACATTCAAAAACTCTCGGCTGAGAGTTTTTCTAACTCTCGGCCGAGAGTTTTATTGTGCAAACTCTCGGCCGCAAACTCTCGGCCGAGAGTTTTTAAAAATTTTGCCCGGGAGTTTTCCCGCACATAAATTGGTTTAAAACTCTCGGCTGAGAGTTTTAAAAATTTCTCGGCCGAGAGTTTTTCTCGGCCGAGAGTTTCTGGTCAACAAAAAACTCAGAAAACTCTGCAGTTTTGAGAAACCTGCAACTTTGGAGGGACAAAACACCTACAAAAACAAAATTTTATATGTCGGACCAAGTACCATTAGATTCGTCTCTAAATCTAGTTTTTGATGATGTGAGATTTATGGAGTTTCATTAAAAAATTCAATTTTTTATTAATTTTTTACTAAACTATGTCACTATGGAATTTCATTGTTCGAAAAATTGTACTGAATGAAAATTCAATAACTTTCAAACGAGGACACCAAAAAATTTAAAAAAATCATAGTGCACTTCCTCTCCCTGTCTACCTCAAAAGGGTACTCTCATTTTTCTTATTGACGATCACATTGAAAAGAAAATCAAAGGATAATAAAATGTACTGAAACATCATTGTTTTTTTGTCTTCGTCCATTTCAAAAAATAATAAAAAATAGTGATTTGATCCGAAAATTACCAAAAAATAGTCTGTGCACTAGTGCAATATATGCAGATTATGATGCTATGGTTTTTTTTCAAAAAATGAATAACCTTCCCTAAAAAAAGTAAAGGATAATAAAGTGACTATTTATGTTTGCCTGAAAATTTCAAGTATATGCAGTTAGTAAACAACAAATTTACCCCTCTATATGTCAATATTTTTTTTTTTAAATATCGGTATGGAGGTAAGACAATTCTCTACAATTCTTGTTTTTATGTCAAAGCATAATTTGCGATAAAAATATGAGTTTAGTGGAGTTGAAGTTGAAAAACATAGAAAATTACAATTTTCAATGTCAAAAAAGGGCAAAAAGTGTTTCCCAACTTCACATTTTCACCCAGAAGGCAATCCTTCAACAACTTCATTTCTGTAAAAAATTATTTATTTTTAAAATGTAAATATGATTATTTTATGTTTGTTTGCTGCTGTAAATATGATTACTTTTCTCTGTTTTTCTGTAAATATGATTGGTTTTCTCTATTTTTCTATTTGATTGCTTTTCTCTATTTTTTTGTAAATACAATTGTTTTTTCCTGTTTTTCTCTATTGCTTTTCTTTCTGTTCTTTTTGTTGTTTAGAGAAGTAGGGATGATTGCTTGTCAGTGTTTTTCCTCTCCCTATTTTTTTGTTGTTGTTCCCTATAAGGAATAGCACTTTTCTGTGTGTATTTTCTTTACTGTTCCCTTTAAGGAACAACACTTTTTCGTGTGTATTTTCTTTACTGTTCCCTCTAAGGAACAACACTTTTTCGTGTTTATTTTCTTTTTGTTGTTCCCTATAAGGAACAACATTTTTTCGTGTGAATTTTATTTCATGTTACCTATAGGGAACAACTGCTGTTCCCTATAAGGAACAACACTTTTTCATGTGTATTTTCTTTTTGTTGTTCCCTATAAGGAGCAACACTTTTTCGTGTGCATTTTCTTTGTTGTTCCCTACAGGGAACATCTTATTTTCCCTATAAGGAACAACACTTGTTCATTTGTATTTTCTTCTACTGTTCCCTATAAAGAACAACAACTCTTCGTGTGTATTTTCTTTTGTTGTTCCCTACAGGGAACAATTATTGTTCCCTATAGTGAACAACACCTTTTAGTGTGGATTTTCTTTCGTTGTTCCTTATAGGGAACAACACCTTTTCACGTGCATTTTATTTTGTTGTTCCCTACAAGGAACAACTATTGTTCCTTCAAAGGAACAACATTTTGTGAGTATTTTCGAGAACAACACTTTCTTCCCCTTGCACAGTCACTCCTAGCCATCCCAGCCCATTTCTCTGATTCCATTGCATGGTATGAAGTCCAATACTTTTATGAGGACAAGAATTATGGAGTCTATTGAGGTAGGTGAATACCCTTAACGTTATGATCTTTAACAAGACAACTTTTGGATGAGAGATTCTTTTTAAGAAAAGGGACACAGTTATTTATATATTACTTTACTGCATCGTTTTTCGCTGTACATGATACTGATTGATCATCTTAATACCATGCCAGTTCCACCCTTCCTGGTTATAATCTTCTCTGTCTGTAATAAATAATATTATGGTATATTTTTTTTTTCTATTGACATGTTCAACTTCTTCCACCATCCCTACTCTTAAGGAGTACTGAGCCTCTCTCTTTTTATCATAAAACTGTGTAATCACAGCAAAATTTTGTTCACAGATGGAAGATAGGGGGTCTCATTATGAGCCACCCTACCATCTTCATAAATCTATAACGAAGTGACATTCCCATTATGGCCACCACACGAGGGTTATGATCCATTGGATAGCCAAAATATCCTTGGAACATGAGGTCTCATCATGAGCAGGCCTGATCACTTTTGCTACGTCCCAGTGAATGGTAGTGTGGTTATCTGGTTACCACGCCAGCACACTCGTCTGTTCTGTAGAACAACACTGGCACTCTCCATTTATAAATTGTGGATCCTGGATCATACGGGTTAAAAAGCAACCCTGCCGAGGCTATGGACGTCTGCTGGCAGCAGAGGCTCTGATTATGGTATTGAAGTTATATCTTATTGTCAATTATTTCTATAATACCCTTTTCTTATTATTTTTTTATCAGAGAAGTTATTTCCTTAATTTTTCCCTGTTTTGAACCTTTAAGGATGAGAAATTATTTTTCGATCAATTGCATCATTTTTAGCTAGAATACTATCAGAAAAGCATCCTTTTGGCATATTGCTGTAATTTTCTTTTTCGCATAACTTATCATCAATCAAAAGCGTCCTATCTCTTATTCATAACTATCTTTACACACTCCACTCTCATTATAACTATACCTCTTTCCATCCTATCATTGGTATGTGTACTCTACTTCATTTACTGCCATATTGATCATTCCGTTGCCTTTTCTTCAGCACAACACCTTTCATATGCTTTATGGGCATGGAATCCCTTTTCCAATCAGAGGGGGGAATGTATGCATTATGGGATAATGCGATATAATTACTGAACTCTGCCATAACTTGATGATTTGACAAAATATTAGTACTGCATTTATACAAAAGTTTTTCTGATTAAAATTTTTACATGCATCTTATCTGTTGCTATTCGAAATTAAAACTGTGGATTCAAGAAATTTGCATGCAAAATAGTGACTTGTTACAGGAGAACAACAAGTGTGGGGGTAATTCTATTCGCAGCAAGGCCATAGAGGCTCGCGCACCTCGTGAAAACGCACAATTGTTCAGACATGATGTGCTTTCATGGCTTCCAAATTTTGCATCACTTTCAGTATCTGCTCAACCTACATAAAATTCAACAAATGCCACTCCATACATGTCATTCCACATTTTTTTCAGAGGTAAAACTTGAGGTAAAATAGCATACTTTTCTGATTTATTACGAATTTAGGAGAATTTCATGCAAAATCCATTGAGCATTATTTATCATCATTAATTCCACATCTTTACCACTTACCATTCTTCAAAGACAAAATATTTCAGTTTGGGGGAGTGTTCCTTTCATTTATTTATTTATTATGACCATCTTATTCATTCTCAACACCTCCCTTCTTCCATGTTGTTTTACACCAAGCATATATTTTAACAGATTGTAGCAACCACCTCCATTCGTTTTCTGGCATTGCATGAGGGCATGTTAATTCTTCAGTTTGGGGGAGGCATTGCTACACATGATCGATGTTTTCTACTTTATTTCTCATTCAAGGCATACAATTTCATTTTTATACAGTGCAGAAATTGATTTGCATATATCTTTAAAACTATGAACTGAATTCTTGTGATTTCTGGATAACAAAGAGGTATCATTAAAATACACAAACCCAGATAATTTCAAGCTAAATTAGTTCATAAAATTTAGAAAATCATGCACTATCACCTACAACCATTTTGTTTATATCTGATGATTTTGCATCAAAACAATCTGATTTTTGGATCATAGAAGCATTAATATAGTAGAAATCTAGTTTTTGAGAAAATAGTTAATGAAGTTTGCTGTTACTTATATCATATTTTGCTGCAACTTCATATACATATAGTTGAACGTCAAATGTAAAAATTGTTACGCCTTCATCAAGATTGCTAAAATTGAATATTCATTATTTGAGGAAGAATTCATTTGTTCCATCCATTTCATGAGTTGGGATGAAATTTTTTTGTATTATTGTTTGGTTAATAACGAGGCTTTGGGTTGCATGAGGACATGCAATATATTTAGTTTGGGGGTATGTTGGGCTGCTAGTTTTTCATTATTATTATCACTTTTTAACACCTATTTCATCCATTTCTACGATTCTTTATCACATCATTTATCATGGTTTATCATATAATTCCATTTTATAATTACTTATGCTCTTATGGATAAATATTATTTCTTCTCCTTTATTTTTAATAAATTGATGATTATTATGCATGATTTTACCAATGATGGTTTATTAATAAATGTGTTGTAACATCACTCACCATTTTAGCCTCCAAGATATTTTCCAGATTGTAGATTTGATCTCTAGCTCATCATTAAATATTCCAACTCAGAAATTCACTGGAATAAGAAGTGACAGTTTTTCATTGAACGGTTTGGGAAAATGGAGAAGAATCTGCAAAATCCGAAACATGGGTTTTGTCCAAAACGGACTGAATTAACTTTATTGAAACAGTGGTTTTCCAAAATTTGGTTCATATTAAGAGAAACTGAAGGTTCTCTGAAGATGATTTTCTCAAATTCGTTGTTGCGGCCGTTTTCCAAATTATCTCATTTGAAATACCAAATTCAACCTGTTCCCGGTGAATGATTGATGGAAAGAGATTTCAAATCATGATCTTGCTGATCAATTGGTTATCAACAATCCAATTTTGTTATGGGAATCATTTTGAAATCATCTCTGTTGTAACTCCTCTCTGCTCTATGTGTATTTAAATGAAAAAACAAAGATCAAAGGGGAGAATGATGAAATAGAATATAGATTTATTTATGAGAATAATTATAGACAGAACGTAGCTATGAAAAGGAAGAATTATATTGTAATGCTACTCAAATTCGATGATTAATATCTAATTGAAGTTTATGTTCTCTTGCATTATCTGAAGCAACTTAGCAGTGCTTGTTGGCGGCTAAGGGCCCGACCTCTGGTCATTAGGGGAATTTTGAGGTTTAAAATGGGCCTCCTAAGAAAATTGTACAACAAAAATAAACTTTATAAGAACCAATAGGATTCAGGATGATGATGTCAACCATGGGAGATGATTCACCATTTTTTAAGGGTAAAAAGATTAAAAAATAATAAAATAATAAAACTATTTTTTCAACTCCTATTTTCACTTTATATCCCAATTTTTTTACTCAAATTTCACGCAGGAGCAATCGTTTGATGCAAAATTTAATTTCTCATCCAAGGAGTATCCATTTTGCATACTTTCGATGGACCCTCCTACATGAAAAATGAGAAATACATTAAAAAACATGATTACAATCACATTTTTCATGTATTTATCATTTTTCGTGTAGAAGGACCCATCAAAAGTATGCAACATAGGTACTCCTTGGATGAAGAATTAGATTTTTCATCCAATGAGTACTCCCGCTCGAAATTTGAGTAAAAACTTTGGGAGATAAGTTGAAATACGAGTTGAAAAAGTAGTTTTTTTCTTTTTCCCCTCTAAAATTTGATGATGTAATCAAATCCTATTATACTATTTCCACTATTATTTTATAATTTCCTAAGGAGGCCCATTTTAGACCTCAAAATTCCCCTAATGTGGAGTTAATTGCTTCTTTGTATTATGCTTCTGATGTTTCGAGCGTTTAATTGGTTTGATAATTTCCTGTTTCTATGAATCTTTTTTATTCAGCTTTTTATTATTTCCTATTATCGAGATAATATATATTCTGCTTATAATTTGTATTGCTATCATTTGATCACAGTGTGAGTTATCTAGATAGCGCGTTGCATTGATTTAATCATCTATAAGAGTTTGGTTATTGCTATTGAACTCTCGGATTGATATCATTTCCATTTGGATTGCTTTGTAGAGATTGAGTATGATTTGGATTGAATCAGCTAAGAAGAGATGAGTTATTGCTACTGTGCTCTCGGCTGATGCTATTATTAATTAAAATTGCTTGTGTGAGATTTAATTATGATTTTAGTAGAGGTTTGAGTCTTGAATCTTAGATGTATTATTTCCTTTAAAAGTTATAGCTTGAGATTTATGATCGCATCTATTTAGTCTTGTACTGAATTTAATATATTATCTCACATCATTATTCTTTGGATTTATAGCTTGCACATATTGTGTACACTCTTGAAACAAAAAGACTTACCGAGGTTGATAATTAATGTGAGGTGATTAGGAGTTTTAAAATACACCTTTTAGTACCCAACAGAACCATTGCATAATTATGTAAACGTTGAGATAACCTAAGGACAAACATATCAAATTATTAGTGATTTAGCATCATGGCAATTCAAATCCACTCCACACTTGAGTATTATCCAAAGTTTAAAATGGAACATTGGTTTTAGTTTTGGCATTATTGGTTAAACATAATTTTGTAATATGTTCATTATTATGAATAAGTAATGATTTCATTTACAAATGGAGGTTAATATATTTGAAGTAAAGTTAGGATTTTTTTTTTTTAACTATTAACATCAAGGTAAATATTATGGTTGGTTAGTTGTTACAACACCTATTTATTTTCTAAACAAATAAAATTAAAATATTTTTTACAAAACTACATTATTAATTAAAAATTGTAACTAGAAAACATGATAAGTTTAAGTACTGATATAGGGAAGCTTCAGTTACAGAACACTTACTCTTAAATGAAGTTTCTTATTACAAGAACTCCTAATACACTTAATTTCTCTCTACACAAACAAATACTAAATCATAAATTCTAAGTACTTTTAGAATGTTGCTGGTTTCTCTTAATATATATAAACCCAAAAAAAAAAAAATATGAAGTCTCGGTGAACCTAGAATAATCTACATGTGAATCATAACAAAATTAGTCGAACTGGGAATTCCCACACATGGAGAATGTCGAAGTTGAGGCTACCATTTTTGCTCTGTCATGCACAACTTTGGAATAATCATATCAGCCAACTAGTACTTACTAAAAAGAGAATATGAAATCTCAAAAAATGGCTTCAAGCCTTTAGCCTTTCCAATTTACCAGTAAGTATTTTTTTAATAGAGAATCACTTAATTTTTTTATCTAAGTGGCATTTCTAAAATCCTAATACATGCGCTTTAAGAAACTCTCTCATAAATGCTGGAAAAAAAATGCCTGAATTGACATAACTTCTCCAATATGTTACTGATAGAAGCGTACAAAAAATGTGGTGCTTGACAATGGAAATTGTATCCAGTTACAAAGCAAGCTCCCCAAGCTCCCTAGCCTTGGAATTCATTGACCTGCCTTCCCATGTGACTTAAATCTCAAAGAAGTTGGGTGTGATAAAAGTATGCATGTGTAACTTAAATCTCGAAGAAGTTGGATGTGATAAAAAGTTTGCATGCCACTAAAAGCAGATTTCGTGTGGAAAAATCACTTTTGTCCAATATTTTGGCCAAAAAAATCAAGAAGAATACTTTTACAGTGAAAATCTCAAGAGAAGGTAAAATTTCCCTAAGGTGATAAATGAACAAAATCACTTTGGTCTGACTGTGGCTAAACAAATTTAAGAATAGTATCCTAACGAGAAATAAATTTCAAGAATAATAATTTTAGAGTGAAAATGGGAAGAGAAGGAAAACGTTTTTTTGGGTAGATGATTAATAATAGAAAATGGGGGGAAAATAAAAAAGATAAATAAAAATGAAATATAGTAACTAATAGAAATTGAAATTAATAAACAATTACCTTACTAATAAATAAATTTTAATAATAATAATATTGTTTATATATTTTTTTGTAAGATATTCTAAATTCTATTGATCAACAAAATATTTTACATTCCATGGTCTGGGCTGAGGAATTTATCTAATTCCTGCTCTCAATTGTGTCACAAATATCAAAAGGAGGGATTTCCTATGGCACGGAAACCAACCCTTGGATTGTCTAGAAAAGTTTGAAGCATCTAGATTCACTAAAACACGAAGTAAAACTGAAAAAACTATAGATAATAGGTATGTAAAGAAGTGAACTGTTGTGCAAAAAACTTCAGTCCTTGTGTGCTTCCCCATGTTGGTATGCTTGAGGTTTCGCCGATTCTTCCTCTGTCACTAGACACTCGTAAATACAAGCTATTTCCTCTTCCTCCTCGGTGAATACGTGATGGACCTACTCCAGTGGCTCTCCTTTCTCATCACCCTTGCTCGAGACACCTGCAGTGTAGTGCCAGAGATTGGGAATGTACAAGGTGGAGACCTTTATAGGCATGCGTTCTAGCTTCTTGGGCAGAGGCGTTAAGAAGTGGGGGATGTTGGATTTGCGGTATTTCCACTTGATTCTGGGCAGGGGCGACGCGGAGGGCTCAACGAAAGGGATGAGGGAGGTAGTGGGTGGAACAGAAAGAGCTACGAAAGCAGAGGAGCCGTCAGAAGCCATGGCAGCGGACTGAGCGAAGGAGTCAATGGAGGGTTCTTCATCGAAGTGGAAGTTTCTATCCATAGTGTCTTTGGTTAGCCTGGTAGGGAGGGCGCCCCGAATGCTTCCTCTGCAAGGCTTTTTTCGCTGCCTTCGCGCCATGGAAATGCAAGCACAGTAAGAGACTGCGCTAAGGTGCAGAAAGCATGCCAAGCTAGGGAGGACAACTGGAATAGAGCTACACTAGAGAGCATAGGGGACATGCGAGGGTGAGAGTGGTGGAGAGGATTTATGGATGTGCCTCTTTGATCGAGGCCACAGCTCGCTATCACCTGCAGCATTAAAACCTTGATTTGAAACCTGTTACGACATTGTGCTGCCTCCCTGTCATGGCGCCACCGATCCCTTGCTAGTTGCGTCATGCATAACTTGGGATGACCCGGTTGTCTCGTCACTCAGATTTGGGAAATAACATTGTTTATATTAACATATACACACTTATATATGTGTATGTGTGTGTGTGTGTGTGTATGTTTGTGTTATATATATATATATATATATATATATATATATATATATATATATCCTAAAATGTGTTTTTAATATAATAATATGTTATCATAAATTTAAAATATGGACAAAAAAAATGTAAGTCATCAAAATGGAAGTAATAGAAAAAAAAATAAGAAAGTTAAATTAAAAAAAAAAAAAATAGTAACTAATACAAATGGAAGTTAATAAAAAACTTATAATAAAACCTCAACCAATCACCAAACAGATAAATACATTTAAATAAAAATAAAAAATAACAAAAATTGAAATCCATGGATCAAAGAATAAATAAAATTAATAAAAATGGTCAAAGACAAATTAATGCATAGTCAAAGGAAAAACTGGTGCATAATATTAAGCAATAAATGTTCAAATTTTATTGCTATTATTTGATAATAATATATATAACAACATTTTTAACTATGAAGATTTGTAACTTGTAAATACAACTTTGTTATAATATTATTCGTCAATATCATGGCTTACTAATATCACATATCTAAAAAAAACTTATAACTCATATTCATATATCATTTTTTTATTTAATCAATTTAATTAAAATTATTGGAATAAGATCCAAGAATTTTAATTTAATTATCAATAATTATTAAGTATATGGTAGGGATTTAACTTTCATTACATATTCTAGAATATTTTTAGTACTATACACAAATCAAAGTTGTGAATCATATGAACAAATATCATATGAAAGGAATCATGGTTTTCATAGACATGTGGTATTGATAAGCCACAATTTTATAACAAAGCATACATATAACTCTCGTTATTTTCAATAATATTAATTATTTTAAATAAAATTATAATTTAGTTAATTTTCATACTTATTTTAATTTTAACATTATAATATGTATAATTAAATAAAAATTATTATTATTATTATTATGAATTAATATATTTATCAACATTTATAATTATTTAATATATATATTGAAATACAAAATAATTATTATAAAAATTTAATTTAATTTAACCATAAATTTAATAACAAATTCCTTTAATAAGGAGAATAAGTGTAAGCGAAGAACGATATAACTATGTGAAACAACGAAATTGCAATATCTTTGATACCATATCATTTTTTCTCTTTGATATAAAACAAAGGAGAATAATTGTAAGCCAAATTCGAGAGAACTATGTGAAGCAATATATTTGATAGAAATTATTGGATCAAAGGGCACTAAATTATTAGAGATGGTTAATGGGTAAAGGCATATAATAATTAGTCCTTGCTGTAAGGAATACAATTTTTGATACTTTGTGACTTTATATTCTATTATCTATATTTTTAAATCGTATAAAATTTAAATTTATTATTATTTTATAAAATTTATTGGCTTAATGTTTTATAATATGACACTATTTTTGTAGGGGTATTTTTTATTTTTATTTTTTAATTGATATTTTGTATTGGTAAAAAACAGGATTTCATAGTTTTTCTAGTTTGAGGATATTAATATTTTTAAAACCATTACTCGTAATATTAATAAGTTTGTATTTTTCTATACAATTTTAGTTAATAAATTCACAAAACATAATACTTGCCATAATCAACACATAAAATATTATAGACTAAATACATCATAAAGTTAAAATTCATTTTGACTCGGTGGAACTAAAAATCAAAGGACAAAGAACTATGAAGCAAACTATCAGGAAATCTAATCATTATATGAGGAAGAAATCATCGCTAGCACCCTCACACTTGAACTTGGTGGGTCTAGCAGATCCCCACAATCATTTCCACATGCAATATGCCCCTCCACATGAGAAAAGAGAGAATCAATCTTGACCAAGAAAAAGCGCTTCTTTTTGACAATCCCGTTTATGTATTCTAGGGTGGCAAAGACGTTATACCACACCACTTACTTGTCTTTAAGGACTAGTCCAAACAAAGTCTTCATTTGCTACTGCAAGGCCACAAAATTCAGATATTTCTTCTTCCTTCCCCTCACATGTCTAGGGCCAGGAACCCAGTTTGACATAGTCTCCAATATTTCTGAATCATAATGGAATCGTCTCTCCACCCTAGCTTAAGTCACTAATTTATGTATCTCCTTCCTTGTTTTCGATGAAGCTACATTGAGGTAAGTGGAAGATGAATCATAAATTAAGATTCTCGATTCACTTCCCTCTCCCCCCTCCTACAACGTATTTATTGTCTCAGAGGCATGACTGAGACTAGGAGGGAAAAATTGGTGAAACTACTATAAATACCTTTTCTTGCAAAAAAACAAGAGATAAATATAGACACATCCACCACAGAACCAGAGCTCCAACCCACTAAATCACCCCCAAATATCATAACATAGACCTCATACTTGAATGAAGCACCTGAATATTGAATAGAGGTGATGACAACCTCTGCGGAGGACCCATTTCACAACACCATTAAACAAATAATGAGCCTCACATAGAACAGTGAACCCCAGACACAATATAAGAGTCTCAAAAACCAAAGAAAACCAACCCATGGGAGCCCTTCAGCCCACTCTTTACATTTCACATAATGAAACTCACCATATTTAAAACAAACTATTGTCATCGGCCTAGACATTATCAATTCAAGGAAACCCAGAAACAAAGGACACATAAAAGTTATCAATCCTCCCCAACCCCAATAAGAATATTGAAACAAAGCTTCCCATCCCAAAGAAATTAGACCTAACACCAAACTAAACTTAAAACAATTTCTAGAAAAATCAAGTAATGTACTTGAGCTTAAACATAGAGAGTGGCAAATGATTCCCAAACCATCCCACCATGCTCTAAGGTTCCAAGCATCCAGAAAAAAACCACGACTCCAAGGAAACTCCACTATTTCCACCAACACCTTCACGGTCCAATGAACTCCATCTTTGTGGATCCGTGTCCAAACACAAATCTCCTTTCACTACCAACTAAAACAAATAGCATGCACATGGAGGTCGAGGACCTTCCCTTGCCTCCACTCAAACCATCGCAAGTGAATTCCTAAAACATCATTTAGGTAGGTATATAATGAGCATTTCCATCTAGGTTTTTGCATTTGATTGCATGTAGGGGGGTAGTCGTGCCCCCCTTCATTAATGCACATCACGTATGAGGGTGGCAGGAACAACCTCCAAAAAACCCTCTTTAAATGCCTTAATTCCCCCATTGGGGAGTATATATATATATATATATATATATATATTTTAAATTTGAATTTATATCAATTTAAAAATTACAATATTTTTATACTTCTTCTTTAACTCCTTTTTTTATCAATTCTTAATTTTCAGATTGGTTCTCTGATAAACACATTAAGGTGGATGTGATCTATAAATTGTTTTGGATATATCACTCGACAATTCTTTACAATATATTTGATAAATAAATTTATTTAACTCTAAAATGTATACTATGAGGGTTATTGTTTCATTAGATTAACAAAATTTGTAAGTTATTGTTTTCTTCATATGCATGCAAAATATAAATATGCAGAAAATGGAGAACATGTAGAATAATCACTCATAAAAACACAATAACACAAGATATGACCTAGAAAATCTTTTGGGAGAAAACCCTTAGGCTATTATACTCTCTCTTTCTTAGAATGGAAATGGATGCAAATACAAAATACTAAGAATTGTAGTTCCTGGGCTACTACATAACACAAAATCTCTCTCTCTCTCTCTCTCTCTCTCTCTCATTGCTAATGTGTTCATATATGAAAAAAAATGCAATTGAATAGAATGAAATCCCTTTTCCTCCTGGTGACCCAATTATAAAAATAACAAGACCAAGGTCATGGGACACATATTCTAGGTTGAATGGTGGGAAATAAATTATAATGGGCATCACTTGTGGTTAATTAATGGGTATGGAAATTGGAAATGGAAAAAGGCAATAATTGGAATTAAATTATGAAAATAAAGGAAAATAGGAGAAAAGGGAGATGAAGAGACATAGACATGCATGAGAATGAAGTTAGAGGAAAAACAAAGGAAAATGAATAAAATAAAGGCATCAATGATAAAAAGGAATTAGAGAAATAATTCACAACTTTTGTCAGTTCAGTTTTGGCTCTCTTTTCACTCTCTCACTCCCATACTCTTTCAAGCTTAGAGTATTCTTGGAGCACTCTAGTATTCACTTGGATTTGGATAAAACAAGAAAATGAAACCCAAGGAAGTATAGGGAAACAAAAGGAGAACAAGGAAGTTTAAGGTGATAGTTGGGTTAGAAACTATAACTGGATTTCTTTGCAGGTAATAGGTTGCATGTAGGATCTCCTTTTTTATTTTTTGATGTATGGCATCTACATGTGGTTCCTTTGTTATGTGTTTTCATGTGCATGGATATTTTCCTAGATTGACAGTGGTTTCAGCCTTTCCTTTCCATTTCCTAGATAGGCATGGTGTTGTGGGTTTTCGACTTGTTTTTTCACTGGTTCTAAAGATCCTTAAGGTTGTGGGTTGGAGCCTTGAAACAACTTAGGTTGGGTTACTATTTCCTAGAGCCTGTAGGTTTGGAAAAACACTCTCAAGCCTTATGAGTTCAGTTACTAGTCACTAGAGCCGCGGGTTGGAACAAATTATCTATAGCCCTGAGCTAATTATGGATTCGATTATTAGTTCCTAGAGCTCTACACAATTTGGATAGAGACCAATCTGGTTGTTGTTAGTGATTTATGGACCAGTGAGGTGAAATCATTTTGGCTAAGGTGGTTTTGCCTCCAGAAGCCCTGGTTATTTTTTTTTGGTTTAACCCTTACGATCCCACATACATGCCTGGATATGGCATGATGGTGATTGGTTGAAATAGAGATTTGGTTCAGCCCAATCTATGGTCCAGTGGTATATGGAAGTTTTTGACTTGGTTGGCATTTTCATATGTTAATATCAGATATTCCCCTAGTGTTTTCTATGATATTTTTTACTGATTATGATGATGATATTATAGATTATTTTCCATGTTTTCTATTCTAGTTATATGTTGGTAATACGATGTATACTATCTATGGATCTTGTCATGTTTTGATAACTAAATGAATGGTTTATGAATGAATGGGATAACAAGTGTTATTCCAGCTAGCTAGAGAGGGCATAAAGCCTTCTTGGTGTATCTTAGATGAATTTTGGTAGTTTATGATAAAATATGCATTCATCACCTATAGATTTCAAGTTTACCATATGTTTTAAGAAATGTTTGTTATGTACTAGGCATATCCTGGTCAAGATCTTGTTCAAGTTTTGTATGGTTAGCTTTGTTGTCGTGTTATCTATGATTTTGGAAAGTTACAAGAAGTTCTGGGAATTGGTCTGGAGACTACCTGAAAAGTTGCTCAGATCTCGAAACCGCAGGCACTGAACTAGAGTTTTGAGTCATAACTACATGGAATCAAGCCTGTGAGTGCAGTTATAGGCTTCCAACTACATGGATGCAGTATCAATGGTGTGATTATAGATATAGGTGAGTGCAAAAGGGTTCCGACTCAGGGATTTATCTCTTGGCGTGGCTATTTAGCTCCTGAGTGGTATGTAGTCCCTGAGGGATGTCTTTAAGTTGTCGGTGTCTCAGCCCCACTTCCATAACTATAACTTCAAGGTCGGTTCATATCATAGTGACACTCTTTTGATGTTTACCATGGTGAGCTTTTGAAAGTGGGTAGATATGGGAGGAGGCGTTGCATATCTAAGTCAAAATGAGTCAAAGACACCTTAATGTGACCAATTTGTTTGATTGAAAGATGAGTTGTATAAGAAACTTGATTTTCCTTTTTAAATCACCTTAATCTAATTAGGAACAACCTTATGTGCTTGAATGATTTTTGGCCTCCATTCCTTAAAAATATTTTTTCAAGTAATCACAAACTCATTGGAAGGATTTATGAGGTTTACCTCTTTTACAACATGTTCATATGTCATAATGTTTCATTCAATATCTAAATCACGTTATTTGTCTTGAGAGAGTAGTAGGGTTTTTTTTTCTAGAAAGAAACACAATTTTAGGGATAATGTTTACTAGATTACTAAAACTTTTATTAAAGCTCCTACTATCTTCATATTTTTACTTATTAACTTCATAAATCCTAGTAATAAATGTTTTGAAATCTACCCTAGGATCATTTTCTCTTTCAATGATGACTTTTTCAAAATTTATCCATGATTTATTTCATTTATATAGAAGTGTTTGATATGAGGCTTTAGCATTGTTATATAGGGATATGACATTTAATCTCATTGCCACATTTTTAGTTATATCTTCCTTTGGATATGTTTCAAAATTATCTTCAAAAGAGCTTAAGTGTTCCATAATAGTAATGGAGGCATCTCTAAGGAATATCGGTAACCATTTATTAAAATCTCTATACATTTCATTGGGATACCCTTTTATGACAGTTAGGTTTGGAGGTGTGTTCAACCCATGGTCTGACAAGAATTATCTTAGAAATTCTCTTATCTTAGAATTTTTTTTAAATATAGGACAATTAGAGGGAAATATTCTCTTAGACCTTCTTTGATAAGCTTTTACATGGATATACTCTACAATTTGTGGATTCATAGGTGGAGTTCCCTAATGAGAAAACTAATACAAGATTTGATATATACTCATCAAGGAGAATATTGGTATATAGAATTTGAAGATTGAAGAGAACAAAAATCCATGGAAAAAATACAAATGATGTATAAAATTCAAATCTTTAAGAAAAGGACTGAACTCCTCCCTAGTAATGGTACCAAAAATGTTACCACAAAATTTGGCACCTTAGTGCAAAGCCTCACTATGCAGCCTAGATTGAGAAAAATGATGGGAATGTTACCACTATAACCTCAAAAACAACTCCTACTACTTTAGTGATGGAAAAAATCCACCACAAAGGATGCTTCCATACTATATCTTAGGGATCAAGTAACCCAATTTAGCTTAATCTAAATTCCCCCTAAGGGATCTACATTAATATTTCATCTAGGAATAAGGATGTAATAATTAGGTTTTTGAGAAGATTGGGGTATAATTACAAGAATGTGAGTCCTAGGATTCCTATGGCTCAATCTAGAGGCTTACGTCAATAAATAGAGGATCAAATAAGTTCCCAAACACAATTAAAAAATTGTATTTGGCTATCATAAAATAGGGTTTTAAACTATAAATTATGGAAAGTACATATTTTGTAATGGAAATAACAAAAATCACTAGAATCTATGATAAGAAAGTGTAAAATTAAGGATAATTAATGAGCCAACATGATCATAAATTGCAACAAATATGTATAATAGACTATAGACATTAACCCTCAATTAAGTCTGCAAATTTGCAGGTGAATTAATAATTTTGTCTTTCTATTAGTTGCAAAAAAAAACTAACCCTAGAACAATGAAATTCAAGAAAAATAATGTCTAAAATATGTTATTTTATTATAAATAAAAAATAATTCAAATTAGAACAGATAAAATAAGAAAATATTTATGGTTTAAAAAGATTAGCACAAGAGATAAGACTAGTTCGTTTCTCAATCTAGGGCTAATGGAGTCTAGGAGTAAAATCTTTGAAAGAAAATACATAGATATGGATTCAAATATATATATATAAGGGAGATAAAATAGTGTCTCTCAATTCTTTAACCCTAGCATCCTTCTACCTTCTTGGAAAATTTAAATGGAGGTAGCTAAACCTAGATCACCTTAAGAGAACTTGATGAAAAATCTTATACAAGTAAATGTTAGAACCATACAATATCAACAAAATATTTGTGAAACTTTTAATAAACCTTAATTCATCAACAATAACAGTATTGGAAGAAGGCAACTCACATTTGCATAACACATATCATCAAATATCAACAATAATAATCCAAAAAAGAGAACCGTCTACAAAATATCATCCAAGGGAAGTTCACTTCACTAGTGCTCCATAATGCATAAGAGAGAAAATAAAAGTAGTTGGTATTATCTCCAAGTGTGAAAACGAATTCAAGGGTAAATTTCCCATTTTCATTTCCAATGGATTTTAGCGAGAAGAGATTTCATAGATGCAAAGGTAGGTTTGGAAATCTAACCCAAACTGGTGCTAATGTTATGACTGTTGTTAAGGGATCGAATGATGGGTTATATGGCTTCATGAATAGGCTCGAGTTTTCCCAAAACCAAGGGCCAAAATCTAAAATGCATTGTCTTCTTTCAGAGTTTTCAAAATCTACTATAAAGAAACCCTTAGCAAAGGGGTAGATATTAATTTCATCATAAATGACAAGCTTCCATACCTCTGAGATCCAACTGTGGAGAGCTATCAGCCGCAGCCAAAAGCCATTAAACTGACAAATTAAGGTAGTTTCAAAAAAATTCAAGGTCTCATCAAGTGAGGCCTTTACCACCCGCACAGTGGGAGATGGGGCTTCAGTGACAATATGGGCAGGAGCTTGACTCTCAGAGGTGGACGGAACTAGGCCATCAATATAGGTGGATAAAAATGTCAATTTAATCACCAAATCACAAGAGCACACCATATGTTCTACTTCATGCATAATATGTTAAATCAAATTCAAATAAATATGTTTCCTATGTTGTTTTGATTTAGTTTAGTTCTATTTCTTTACACAATAATTAGACTCACTATCACTCTCTTATTTTATAATATAAATTTATATATTCACGACATATATTATCATGTAAAATCTACCAACTTATATTTGATAAAAATTTGTGAATGTTTCAAAACCTAACTTCCTTTTCTTAACATTTCATTTTTTTCCAAATAATGTGGCGATTTTACGATCCATGCAAATAAAATGAATTCCAAATATTTGAATTAGTAAAATAAGCATATAATTTTTTGTTCCTAATTAAAAATGTTTTATGCCATCACATGCATGTGCTCAATTTTTATTAAAAAATGTTATTCGAATCCTAATCAACCATTTGAGGATATTTTTTAAATCACATCATGTTATATAGAAATGTACTTACCAAAACGACCTCTCTTTTAAGCCAAATGAATTTTTTGATATGGAAGATCTTAGAGCCGAATTTTATGTAAATGTCATTTCATATTCATGACTATTTGTGTGGTTCTTTAATGTTACATGTTGTTTTGCATCTCGTTCCACTTTGACTAATATCAATCTAATTTAAGAGGTCATGCATATGATTTTCAAAAGGTTCCAATTAGGAGTAGTAAATAGTATAATGAATTGATGGGAAACAAAAATGTTCTTCAATGGAATTTAGAACTCTAAAATAAATTTCTTAAGTAAAATATTAAAAATACTTGTAAAAGAAAAAAAATACTTTTTATTTTTGTATTTTTGACTTATTTCTTTATAGGTTTACTCAAATTTTAAGTGTAAACACTGAGATTCCGCATTTAATGAGGACCATGTTAGAAGTAATGTTTATGCTAAAATTGATTTGCTATTTTTATATATAGTTAAGGTATTTTCTCAAGTAATTAGACTTGTTGGCTAAGATAGTCAACCTATCTTAAGCTTCATTTTATGTATAAAATATATGATATTGTATGCTAAAAAGTATAGAGAATAGTTTTGTGTGTGCAAATAATCTCATTATGGTATCTGATCATATACCTTTGGTTGTAACTCCCTCCTGGGAGGGCCCATGAATATGTGAGATGTGATAATACTTTGTTGTAGAAATAGGCTATGTATATCGGTGTTTTGAATGAAGCGTTTTATATAATTGTTAGTTGGGTATGGTGTGGTGTGGTGTGTGGAAAAATCAATGTGAAAATGTATGTGATTTGTGTGAAGACTCACTGCAACAAAATGTTGAAGAATTTTCATAGAGCTATGTGTAGGCCTAAGTATGGACAATGTGATCAGACATAGATTACATGGTTCCAAGGAGGTTGATTCTGAATATTTTTTGCAACATTTGATATACCTCTAACAGTTCCTTCAAAAACTATTATTTTATTAATAGTCTAGTGGGTGCATTAATGGTCGTAATGGATATTGCATCCAGGCCTTGATTTTTGATAAAGATCTTTGTGTAATTAGGCTTGGCTTCCCCATATCCATTGTAGGTGAGGAAATTTCATGTTCCTTTGCAGTAAATGTTTACAATTTCCAAATAAAAAAATAAATGGAAGTAGCATTGTTTATCTCGCTGGAGATAAGTAGCAAATGACTGCACACACTACTTTTTGTCGGAGAGGGTGTATAACGTGTCTACACTTTACTCCTTCATCCTCTCAACGTGAATGAGTTTAATAAAATTGATATCAGGGCAACACATAGTCTATGCCAATTCATTTTTTACTAGATCTTAGTTGTTTTAGCCAAGAGTCTAAGATATTTTCATTACATAAGTGCAACATGCTTGATAGAAATGCCAACAATAGTTTTTTCCAACTTCTTATACATATTACTGTCACTATGGATGGTGGTATAGTATTATTTGTTGGTTTTTTTGGGGGGTTTTGTGAAATGAATAATGAGGAACCTATCATAGAATATATTAACATAACTAAAGATGATGGTTATTTATGTATGTGATTTCACAAGAACACAACACTGGTTTTATTATGTCTATAGATTGTTACAACTTATATTTCTTAGAGTATTCGATAACTCAAGAATATCAACTATTGATTACGTAATCTTTATACAGTTTGTCAGTTTATAAAAGTGTAAAATGTAAGATTGAATATTGGATACATTCAGTATCTAGACTATTTTCCCGCATTTAAAACTGATGAATACAATGTGTTATGTACTTTCACAAAATAAATATGTTAATATGAAGATTCAATATGTAGAATGTTTTTTTGAAAAATATAATGAGCTATGTACATTGACAGATGGAAGTACATCAAGAATTGTTGGTCATTACAAATGCAGAATTGAAATTGATGGCCATAAGAAATTGTATCTTCAATGAATGAATTAACAATTCAAAATGAAGATTTGACAAGGAGTGTAGTCGAGGAGAGTTTAAAAATGGATAGAAACATTGATGAAGACTAGACGAGACAAATATCAAAGGCCAAAACTATTTTTATGTGATTTCAATATTTTTTTTTTTCGTGATGTAAACATTAAGAGAGGGTGTTAAAATTAATTCTTACTTTAGAATTGGTTTGGGATTGTTAGACATAATTGAGATATTATATCAATTAATTATATTTTTTTTGCTAAGATAGTCAAACTATATTAAGTCCGGTTTTATGTATAAAGTGTACGATATTGTGTGAAAAAAAATATAAAGAATAATTTTGTGTGCAAATAAATTCATTTTACCCATACTTGAAACTTGAGTAAATTTACAATGAGATAAGCTAAAAATACCATTTAAAAAAAGAGTTTTTTTTTCTTTTCCCTCCAAAAATATTTACCCCCAAGGATGGTATTGTCATCTTGAATCCTATTGGTTCTTTCAAAATTAATTTTATTAGTATATTTTTCATTTTGAAGTCTATTTTTATCTCAAAATTCCCACATGGAAGAAAATTTTCCATTGCTTATGTTAGCCACCTATAAATTTATTATAGCAAAAGGTGGCTAAAAATTTTTGAGCCTTCAAGGAACAAATTTTACTACTAAAAAGTGTTGCCTCTTGAAGACTCTTGAAGGCCTCTGCCTCTATCCATAATCTTCACTACTGTGCATATTCTACATTCAGAAATCCTGCAGATTTCTAGGCCAGAATACCGCTGCAAGCACCATTTCCCTTTTCCCCTTCTTCCAAAACTAACCTCACCTTTGCCATTTCCTTCTCCCATGAAATCCTTGTTTTTCATGTCTTCCCCCTTCACCGTTCATAAAAACCCCTTTGATAAGGTGTAAAGACCCCTTCTTTGCCTTATCGAACCCTCAAAACCTTTGAAATCATTCAAAATCCATAAAATTCATATTTTCATGTATTGTAGACTTAAGCCCCCTTGGGCTAAGTCTTTAAATCCCCCTCCTTATACCCAGGTGCCAGGACCGAGCGCTAAGTCTTCTAAGTGCTTATTGCATTACCCCATGCCCATTAGCCCTCATCCACAATTCCCCGGTCATATGGCTTTCCATATAACCTATGGCCCTGCAATCGGGCGCCAAGCCACTTTGAATTATTAAATACATCCGCCCGAAGTGTAAAACCTTTGGTTTTATATTATTTTAACGTTTTTTTTATTATAAAATTTCCGCCGATACAAAAGCCCCAGTCAATCTCCACTGTCGATCTGATCTGCAGATCGACAATGTGGAGTCTATCACCCCGGTGGCCCCTGCCATCCACTCACCGATTGCAAAACTGGGCGGTTTTTCATCGCACCACTTTCAAGCGCGCGACGGTTTCTTCCATTTCCCAACGATTCCATATGCTGGCCGACACGTGTCTTGGGCACTATTCATGAAACCTCCATCCATCGCGCGTTAAATTTTGGACGTGGACCCGACGCGATATGGACGTCCATCGTCCGATCTGAGGCCGCCCATCAGACGACGATCACTCACCGAAGATGTCCACACGATAACAAGGCTACGACGTGGCATTTAAAATATCTCCATCATCGATCTGATCTGCAGATCGATTGCCCACATTCCACTGCCCGGTCCCCTCGTCCACAGTAGTGCCAGTGGTCCCAACGCCACATCAGCGTCCACGTGATAGTTTTCTATTGGGCGGATTTCCATGGTTCCTCGTCCAGTCAGCAAATCCGAACCCATGAATTTATTCAACATGGTTTAATTAAAATCTTGATGTCTGGTCACATTTTGTAAAAATTTTAACGCATTTTCTCCACCGTTGATCGCTTAGGCCAATCTCATCTGACGGCCCACGATCGTCCCTTCACCTCCGCTCCTAGCCGTCGATCTCTGCGTAATCGACGGCTCTGATTTAAATTATTCTTATGCCTTCCTTTTGTTTTCCCCCAATCAATCTCGACCGTTCGATGATACCATCCAACGACCCTGCTCTTTCCACGTGCTTTCTAAAGCAGCAAACCTATATATGCAGGATTTTATAATGTTTTTTCTATTTTGCAGGGTTTTTAATGGTTCTTCTACCATGTCTGAAGAAAATTCAGAAGCAGAGGGTCACGATCCTCCCTCCTCTGATCCATCAAAGAAAATCAATTGGAGGGTTTAAACTTCACATTTAATAGATGTTTCATGAAGCATTGACGCCTTATCGCCCCTGCGCGGCCCTGCACATTAGAAAAACACAGCAAGTCAATCACAAATCAAAGAGTATCAATTTCAACAACAAAAAAATACCAGATCAAAGTATTGAAGACAAGTTTTGTGGGGATTACGACTAAGAATGATTATCAAAAGCCTAATCCTCGATTAAAAACACAGTTAAAGAAGAAAATCTTAAGTGTTTTATCGACGAAAAGCCTCCACCGCCACCTCTGAGGAAAATTGATTCCTCCCAGTTGCCGAAATGCCACTTGTGCCTCAAATTATTCAATCAGAGGCCGAAGTTATTGATCAAATGAAGATATTCGCCTCAGCGTAACCAGAGAGTTACTTCTACAGGGAAAATTAATGCAAACAATATCTGCGAAGTAACCCCAACATCACACAGAACCTCCAAGGTCAAAAAAAGCTCCCACCGAGCTTAAACGTTTATGTAAATCATTTAATACAGAAGACACCTATTGTGAGTTTCTTCATTGATGCCCCCAAGGGCCCAGGAGCCATTAAATCTGTATTAATTGTAATTGGAGATCTTTTATCAGATCTCACCTCCTCTTTCTTCTATATATACTTCTACAGAATATGAGAGAGGGGTTGGTTGAGTTGGTTGCAGAAATTTGAAATACATTTGAGCTTAAGCTTCTGATTGTAGATAGTGTTCACTGGCCCTAGAAGCTCTGTTTGTGTTAGACTTGTTAGGCTGGATAGTAAAGATGATTGCTGAACTGAAACATTGGACCTCAGTACTGTAACTGGTTTGACATCAATAACAAGTTGTTTCTTGGGATCCTGGTATATATCACTGGTGAAGTGCCTCTTTCTTTGTTATTTTTTTCCTTCTATGTATGTCATATTGTTCACTATTCTCTGATAAAGAACAACATTTATAGAGTTAGGATTTATTGTTTACCAGTACCCTTCTCTGACTGATAAGATTTATCTCAATGTTTTCCTCCAATTTTTTTATTTAAGAATGATTCAATACAATCTGAACAGTTAGGAATGTTGGATTTCCCTCGTCCTACTGTTTGCTTTAAACCTTGTTCTTGAAAGTTATTTTCCTTATTTGCTTATTAAAGTTAGACTAGAAAAGTGATGGTTTGCCCTGTTTCTAGCTTTTATTCTCCAAAGGCAGATTCTGAAGGTTTCCCATTGTGTTGGCTGAAAGCAGACTAGGTTTAAAAAGTACCTTATCTGATATTAGGTTACATTTTGTTTCTCTTATATTTTTTCACACTTTCTGAAGGTAATTATGTGGATTACTGGATTGTTTGTCAATTAATATGCTTTAATATAAACTTTCCCAACAAGTCAATGGTTAGCCCTGTCCTTGGTTGGTTTTAAACAGTTACTTAAGAGGCTTTTCTTGTTTGGACTGACTATAAATCCTTTGTGAAATTATTATCAGTTTCCACCCATCCAACACTTTATTGTTTCCATTCCGTCATTCTAATCTCAATAATCTTGTGATATAGATGACTTTCCCCTTGGATCACTCTTGATGTTGTTGCTCAATTAAATCCCTGTTATGACTCCATAGCCCAATGGACTAAAAACCAGCGTTATATCTATCTTTTCAGCCAAAGCTATTCTATTCGCTTGCAACTTCTCACCTTTGAAACTTTTTACACTTAGAACTTTCCCCTCAAGTAATTTTCATGCACAACCATCCAAAAAACAAACAAAACCCTTGGCCTTCATAACTAGCCTAATATCATTACCCAAAACTCCAAAGACAAATCCATCTTTGCACTTATTGGAGAGATCCCTCTCTGGATTCAAGAGGGCTAGATCCTAGAATCCCAAAGTGGTTGAAACGATGTTGTTTCTGTGATCGAACTTTGCCAATCTTACTAATTACAGATTCCTAACATTTCTGGCGACTCCACTAGGGACAAAACCCAGAAACATTTTCATTTGAGGGTAACCATAGGATATCAGGGATTTGGTTCAAGAACATTTTCTATATTAACCAGTTGAGCCACTAGCAACTAACATTTCTAGCGACTTCGCTGGGGATCTCAGCTGAATTTTCACCTTAGGTTCCCTTAATAACTTCATAAAACTTGTGAGTAAAGCAAAACTTTTCAAGCACTACCAAGGAATGGTAATCATGATGAAACTTGTTTGAATCAGTGACAAACTAGGTAAACCCTAGGATTCTCATAAGATTTTATCTAACCTTGAAAAATCAGTTGGCTTAGCCATAAGAGTAGACTGTATTTGTCTCATAACCATAGCTAAGTTTTGAAACAAAGTTAGTACATTCTTAGAAACCACACAACTGAAAAATAACCCAAAAAACCTAAAATATTTCAGATTGGTATCAAATAAACATGCTAGTGGACCACAAAACCTTTTACCTCCAAAAGAGCTAAAAAATTCCACTTGGCGACTCCACAATGCTTAACAGATCTTAAGACTCCACTGGGAAGAACCCTTATCATTATAATATCATTTAAACTCAGTCAGAGGACTGTAGGATTAAAATTGTGTAAACAGATTAGTTAACCTTTTAAAGACTGTCATACCTGGTTGAACTTTTCTTGTTTATTTGGGTCTAAAAAACACAGCATAGTGGCTCCTAGAAAGATTCACACTAGAGCCTATCCTGACCCTGATCCACCTGAGTTAGTTGATAATCCAGAAATTATCCTTAGGGAGTCTCCTAGGATTCAATTATCAATTGTTTTCAGATCACCCTTGAGAGCTAATTCAGTCCCTGAAAATGTTTCAGCTCTACAACAATCACAGGTTGACTTAGTAAATCCATTTAGAACTAGGTCTCTTGGTGATTTAGATTAGTTAGATTCTGATTCTTCACTTTCATTTCTTAAAACAAGTGAACATCCTGGCAGCAGAGAAGCAACACCTCCTGATTTACATTTCCTTCACAATTTAGGTGTCTCTCATCCAAGATCAGCTCTGCAATCTACTCCTGGTCCATCCACTTCTGCTCACCCTACATCCACTGTTCAAACCACTCCACTTCAACCCACTTTCCCTCTTGTTAATCCATCTCTTGTAAATCCACCCCCACCACATATCATGGCAACATGGTATGCTCCCTTAGTCCTTCCTGCACCATTAGTCAATCTTCCGTAGGACTATCAGTCCAAAATTCCACTATATGATGCTAGCAATCCTACAACTGCATCACAACATGTAGATAAGATGAATGACTACTTTGACAGAAATGAAATTGATGATGATTCGGTCAAGCTTAGATTGTTTGCTAAGAGCTTAGGGGGAGAAGTAAGAAAATGGTTCAAAGCTTTAACCCCCCATAGTATTAATGATCTCCAAGCCTTCCATCAAACTTTCTTAAAAAAATGGGAGGTAAAGAAGAATCCTCTCCAAGTTCTTTCTGATTACAAGAACCTCCATAGAAACATTGGGGAAAGTGTACAAGCTTATTGCACTAGATTTAACAGTGTGTATAATGCACTTTCCCCAGAACTAAAACCTCCACAAGGCTCAGCTTTAAACAATTTTCCTGAAGGGTTTGACCCTGAGATGGCCTATCAGCTGAGAGAGAGAGATTTTGCAACTCTTGAAGATATGCAAAGAGGCGCTCTTTCTTTGGAGGTCAACTTAATGGAAAAGAGAGCAAGAATGAAAAATGAAAAGAGAGTGTCCTTTAGAGAGGAATCTACACCCTCTACTTCCAACTCAAAAATGGAGAAAATTATGGAAGAGATGATGAAAGAGATGAGCATAATCAAGAGAGCACAAGCAAGCCAAAATCAAACTGCTCCTCAAAATAGAAACCCGAACTAGAACCATAATTTTAGAAGGAATCAACCTCCAAACAGAACTAGGGAAGATGATCAACAGATCACTCCTCCCTTTCATCAAAACTATGTAAGTGAGGTTGAGTAAACGAATGAAATACCAGAGGAAGATGATATCAACATGTTTGGGGTAGAGGATGATGACTTTGAAGCTCATTATGATAGAAAACAAGGTCTTTATACACCTTATGATGACAAAAGAGATGATGATGAAAATTATTATCAAGACATGGAAAATGTCATCATAGAATCTCAAAGAGAATATGACCTTAGAAGCAAAACTAGTCAACAAGCTCCCAACACCAAAAACTCTGAAAAATCTTCACAAAAAAACACTGCAACCAAGCCTAAAATGGTCAAACAAAAGGACAAAACAGTTGCTGTAAATTCGGATAAAGGTAAAGAGAAAGGCACTCAAAACAATGAAAAATAGAGTGCAGACCTTAGGAGTACTAACACTTCAGCTAATACTCCCGAGAATTTTTTTTTGTCAAGTATAAACAAAACAAGTCAGCAAACCCATGTTGTTGATAGAATGACAGCTAATAAGGCTGAAACTAGTACTTTGAAGAGTCAAATTCCTTTAAGCCTGGAGCAGGAAATTTCAAAGATCAAAATATTTGTTCCCTTGACTGAGTTACCTACCCATCATGTATAAAAGAAAAAAATTTTGAAGGCTTTAAGAATAGAAGAAAATAAGGACATAGTCAATCTTAATGATGACCAACTAGAGCTGACTTTTGGTCCTAAGATTGAAGGTAGATATCAAGAAGGACCTGTTCCTCCTTTTTATGTAAGCTTAAACATTCATGACAAGATCTTGCACAACGCTATGCACAAATCAGGAGCTTCTCATAATTTAATGCCAAAAGCAGTAATGGAGAGCCTGGGTCTAGAAATCACCAGACCTTACAAAGACCTTTAATCCTTTGATTCCAGCAGAGTAAAATGTTTAGGATTAATCAAAGAACTCTGTGTTAACTTAGCCCAAATTCCAGCCAAATTTTTAGTCATGGACATTGTTGTGGCTGATGTGCCCCCAAAGTATGGAATGTTACTATTAAGATCTTGGGGGGCTAAGTTACAAGGGACTATGCAAATGGACATGACCTATGTGACTATCCCTGTTTTCAATCAGAATAGAAGACTTTACAGGGAGTCCCATATGAAATTCACAGTTATAAGTCAAGAAAGACCACAAAACTCTCCCCTGTATTTTGTAAATATAGGCCTTGATTCTTTTATTATGTTTAATGATTAAACACTTGGTGAACAAGTCACTTTAACAGGATTAATGGCCGATAGGGAGGAAGAGGAACACAACGTAGAAGTGTCAAAACAGTTTGCCGTATTTAAAGACAATAGCAAACCAAACAAAGGTCTTGAGCTACAAGGCAGGTGTCCATTGCTTTTAAACATTCACAATCAAGAAAAAAACCCTCAAATAAACAAAAAACTTGTAAAATCAAAACAAATACAACTAAGTGCTAAGATTCCACAACAACCCTTGAGCACATTAGTTAAAGAGGACACTAACCAAGGAGAAACAGAAAATAGTCCTCTGTGGAGTATGAATTTTGATGGATCATGCACTAAGAACAATGCTGGTGCAGGTGTCTAGATTACTAACACTGAAAACAACCACATAGAAAGCATTTCCTACAAACTAAACTTTCAGTGTTCCAATAACATAGCATAATATGAATCCCTTCTCTTAGGCTTACATTTATTGAAAAAGTTAGGAGCCACAAGAATTAATGTGTATGGGGATTCAGAGTTAGTCATTAGGTAGGTCAATGGGGAATATAACGCAAATCATCCCAGAATTAGGGCCTACCGAAATGATGTCATGGACCTTTTGAAAACATTCGAGGAGTCCAAACTGTTTTTTGTCCCAAGAAAAAGAAATATTGCGGCCCACAATTTAGCCTTTGCAGCTAGAACATGCTTAACCCCATATAACACCAAATACTGCACAACTCAGATAAAATTTAGACCAGCTATGCCTGATAATGAGAAGTATTGGCAGGTGTTTGACAATGAAAAACAGATAGAATACTTCATGCAATTCAGAAATGAATTCAAACTACATAGTTCAGACTCAGATTATGAGACAGACTGCAATGAAGAAAATTTTCTTAGTGAAGAAGAGTCGTCTCCTAAACTTGCTAATATAAACCTGTTATCTAGCAAACTTAAAAACAAAATAGGAATGACTGCAGAGTTAGAAACATAGGAGTTAGAAACTTTGCACTCTAAAGATGAAAGTTTGCCTAAAGGTCTGGCATCTTTGGAAGAGTTGTTCGATTTTAACGATGTGGCAAATAAACCAAAACTGGAACCTGTAGAGACTGAAGTGGAAGAGTGCAATATAGGCAGTAAACTTAAACCTATGATGATTAAACTATCTAAGACTTTACCAGCTCACATTAAACTCAAATACATAGATCTGTTTAAAAAAAATTCTGATGTTTTTGCATGGAGTTACGAAGATCTTAAATCCTATGAAACTGAAATAATATAGCACAAAATTCCCCTCAAAGAAAACCAAAAGCCATTCAAACAAAAACTACGCAGAATAAACCCTGTTCAGTTGCCTTTGGTTCAGAAGGAGATCATGAAAATGTATGAAGCTGGTATTATTGTCCCTATTAGATACTCTGAGTGGGTGTCTAATCTGGTGTCTATTAGGAAGAAAACTGGAGAGATCAGGCTTTGTATAGACTTTAGAGACCTAAATAAAGATTCATTGAAAGATAACTACCCTTTACCCAAGATGGAACATATTTTACAAAAGGTGGTAGGGTCTAGAAGAATTTCTTTGCTGGATGGCTATTCAGGGTACAATCAGATCTTAGTTCACCCTGCTGATCAATTAAAGACAACCTTTACTACACCATGGGGCACTTTCATGTATGTGAAAATGCCTTTTGGTCTAATGAATGCTGGAGCAAATTTTCAAAGAGCCATGGACATATCATTCTCGGAAGAATTGGGCTACTTCATCATTATATACCTTGATGATGTCACTATGTTTTAAAAAACAGATGAAGAGCACTTAGAACATTTGAGAAAAAATTTCGAGAAATGCAGGAAGTTTGGGATATCGTTAAACCCTAAGAAGACATTATTCGATGTCCAATAAGGTAAACTTCTTGGGAACATCATTTCAGAAGAGGGTATTAAGATAGATCCAAAGAGGATTGAGGCCATATTGCAAATCTCTCATCCTCGGAACATCAAGGAGTTCCAATCTTTCATTGGGAAGATTAACGTTTTGAGAAGGTTCATTCCCAACTTGGCCGAGCTCCTTAGGAATATCACAAACATGTTGAAGAAGGAGCAAGGGGTAAAATTGACCTTGGAAGCAAAGAAGTCTTTTGAGCTAGTGGAACAATTGTTAACCAAAACACCGGTTCTAATAAGTCCTGATTTTTCAAAAGATTTTTATATTTTTTCGTTTGCATCAGAACATACCATAGCTGCTATCCTTTTACAGAAAAATCCACAAGGACAAGAGCAGCCTATTGCATTCTTTAGGAAGGCATTGAGGGATGCCCCTCTGAAGTATAACATTATGGAGAAGCAAGCTTTTGCTTTGGTTAAAGATTTAAAAGACTTCAGAGTATACATCCTTCACTCACACATCATTGCCTTTGTCCCAAACTCAGTTGTTAAAGACATTATAACATAGGACCCAGATGGTAAGAACGGTAAGTGGATTACTGTTATCCTTGAATATGATTTAGAGATAAAACCCACTAAACTCATCAAAGGCCAAGGTCTAGCTAGATTAATGGTTGAATCCAATTTTGAAGTTCTTGATATTAATATGATTAATGCTTTAGATAATCAAGAGGAAGTCTCAACTCCCATTGTTGAAAACCATTTTATGAATTCCTCTTGGTATGCTGATATTGTTTATGTTTTTCTTAATTTAAATACACCTCTTGGTTTGACAAAAACAAAGGCAAGATTCCTAAAATTGAAAGCTGTAAATTATTGCATTATAGATAGATGTCTTTATTGGAAAAATGCAAGTGGTGTATTGCTTAAATGTTTGCCTGAGTTTGATGCAGAGAAGGTCAAGCACCAGTTCGATGAAGGAGAGTGTGGAGGTAATTTGTACTGGAAGACAACAACCAACAAAATTTTGAGGGTTGGTTTCTATTGGCCTACTATTTTCCATGATGTGCACAAGATGATCATAGCCTTTCATAAATGTCAACTTTTTGAAGGCAAAAGAAAATTGCTACCCTTACCTCTGCATCCCATCACTGTTGAAGCCCCATTTCAATAGTGGGGACTTGACTTCATAGGAGAAATCCATCCCCCATCTTCTGCCCAGCATAGATGGATTCTCACTGCCACAGACTATTTCACTAAGTGGATAGAAGCCATACCTTGTAGGCAGGCCAATGATTCAGTTATCATAAAATTTATGGAGACTAACATTCTCTCCAGATTTGGCTGTCCTACCAAGATTATTATTGATAATGCAACATCATTTGGATCAAAGAAGATGGTTGAATTCTATCACAGATATCAGATAACATTGGGGCACTCCACGGCCTATTACCCTCAAGGTAATGGACTTGCAGAATCCTCAAACAAGAGTTTAGTGAAAATAATCAAGAAACTGTTGGAGGATAACAAGAAGTCTTGGCACACAAAGCTTGTTCATGAACTTTCGGCTGACAGATTGATTTTGAAGAAATCTATTGGCATATCACCTTTTCAGCTTGTGTATGGTATTGATGCAATTTTTCCAAATAGCCTTGGTGTACCAGTGATGAAGTTGATTCAAGAGTTGCAAACTGAAGATAATGACATGATCAGAAGAATAAATCAAACCATTCATCTTCAGCAAACCAGAGAGGAGGTTTATATCAAAACATTGCAGAAGCAGATCAACGTCAAAAAGCTTTTTGACAAAAGAACAAAGGCCAACAATTTCAAAATTGGGGACAAAGTTTTAAAGTGGGACTCAAGAAGGGAAGAAAAGGGCAAGCATGGAAAATTTGACATCTTATGGCTTGGCCCTTACTCTATTCATTCAGCTGCTGGTAACAATGCATTTTTCTTGCAGGAGTTGAATGGAGCAGAATTGTTTGGGGGTCCCGTCAATGGCAGGATGCTTAAGCATTACTTCTCTTGATCTATGTTATGCTTCGGGAGCCACCATTGCATTCAAAAGTTATAAAAATAAAAAAATATAAAAACTTGGAAAGAAGGAAAAGAGGGCAGATTGTGAAAACAAGAAAGGTATAGCCCCATACCAAAAAAAAAAAAAGAGAGAGAAACAAATATGAAAGTGTGCAAGCTTAAATGCCACTCCTCAAAAACAAACTTCTAGTTAGTCAAACAGCCTAATCTTGACTAATTAGTTTTAAATTTTCTGCTGATAGGATAGTGAATTCGATTTTCCAAACTGTTTAATCTTGGCTTATCAGTAGATAGATTAGGATAGAAATTAAAGGTTCAAACATATTTAAAATCTGAACCTAAGTTTCCAAAGAGAGATGACTCAAATATGTTCTATTTTCTCGAGTCAAAAACAAAGATAAACTAGTTCTAAATAGATCAAAATATGAATCTAAGGTTTCAAAAAGAAAATGACTCAAATCTCCTTCAAACTTTGAGTCAAGAGATGTAAAAATCTGGTTCCAATTGATAGCTCAAAATCCGAACCAGTTGATAAAGATAGAACAACTCAAACAAATTCAAACTAGAGCTGTAAAGAAAAGAGAAGGCCATGATGAGAAACTTTCGGATCTTAAGCCTTCCATTTTTTATTTAATTTTCATCAAAATAATATCTATGTGCAGCTTGTTTTTATGCCATAGACCAGCATCAATTTAGACTGTTTAATCTTGACTTGTATGCTTTTAAATTCCTGTTGTAGAGATTAGAGAATAAAATCTGTTAGACTGTTTAATCCTAACAGATTAGTAGATTAGGTAGAGAATCATATGGGCTCAACTGTTTAATCTGAGTCCATGGAGAAATAAGGGGTAGAAATAGATTAGTTTTCCGGCTTTCAAAAGAATAAAATGTTGTAAAAGAGTTTGCCAATCCAAGTGCACTCTAATGAAGAAAAAATGTTAGATCTGTAGGATTGGGTAGGTAGAAAGCTTGTTGATGAAAGAACCATTTTTTTTATGGCTGCTAATATTTTTTCGAAAGAACATCATCCACAGAAAGAAAGGTAGCCCAATGGATGAGGCACAGGTCAACCTCCCAGATAAAATAATGGATGTGGCACAGGTCAGCCTCCCAGAGAATGCAAGTCTGAAGCTCTTGATGCCTTCAAGAAGGCACCATCCCCAAGTGGAGCCACTGTTAGCCACCTATAAATTTATTATAGCAAAGGGTGGCTAAAACTTTTTGAGCCTTCAAGGAGCAAATTTTATTGCTAAAAGGTGTTGGCTCTTGAAGACTCTTGAAGGCCTCATGCCTCTGTCCATAATCTTCACTACTGTGCCTATTCTACATTTAGAAATACTGTAGATTTCCAGGCCAGAATACTACTGCAAGTACCATTTCCCTTTTTCCATTCTTCCAAAACTAACCTCACCTTTCCCATTTCCT
Organism: Pinus albicaulis; assembly: GCA_034641835.2. Taxonomy (NCBI): domain Eukaryota; kingdom Viridiplantae; phylum Streptophyta; class Pinopsida; order Pinales; family Pinaceae; genus Pinus; species Pinus albicaulis. The sequence continues at coordinate 244,288 of JAXQQM020059503.1, forward strand.
TCTCCCATGAAATCCTTATATTTCATGTCTTCCCCCTTCCCCCTTCATCAAAACCCCATTGATAAGGTGTAAAGACCCCTTCTTTGCCTTATCAAACCCTCAAAGCCTTTGAAATCATTCAAAATCCATAAAAATCATATTTTCATGTATTGTAGACTTAAGCCCCCTTGGGCTAAGTCTTTAAACCCCCGTCCTTACGCCCAGGTGCCAGGACCGAGCGCTAAGTCTTCTAAGCGCTTATTGCACTACCCCATGCCCATTAGCCCTCATCCACAATTCCCCGGTCATATGGCTTTCCATATAACCTGTGGCCCCGCAATCGGGCGCCAAGCCACTTTGAATTATTAAACACATCCGCCCGAAGTGTAAAACCTTTGGTTTTATATTATTTTAATTTTTTTGTATTATAAAATTTCCGCCGGTATAAAAACCCCAATCAATCTCCACCGTTGATCTGATCTGCAGATCAACGGTGTGGAGTCTATCACCCCGGTGGCCCCCGCCATCCACTCACCGATTGCAAAACCGGGTGGTTTTTCATCACACCACTTTAGAGCGCGCGACAGTTTCTTCCATTTCGCAGCGATTCCATACGCTGGACGACACATGTCTTGGGCACTGTTCATGAAACCGCCGTCCATCGTGCATTAAAGTTTGGACGTGGACCCGACGCGATATGGACATCCACCGTCTGATCTGAGGCCACCCATTGGATGACGATCGCTCACCGAATATGCCCATGCGATAACCACTCTATGTCGCATTGTTTAAAAGATCTCCGTCGTTGATCTGATCTGCAAATTGATGGCCCACATTCCACCGCCCGATCCCCTCGTCCATAGTAGTGCCGGTGGTCCCAAAACCACATCAGCGTCCACACGACACTTTTCTATTGGGCGGGTTTCCATGGTTCCTCGTCCAATCAGCAAATCCAAACCTAGGAATTTTATTCAACATGGTTTAATTAAAATCTTGATGTCCAGTCACATTTTCTAAATTTTTTAACGCCTTTTCTCGGCCGTTGATCATTTGGGCCGATCTCATCTGACGCCCCACGATCGTCCCTTCACCTCCGCTCGTAGCCGTTGATATCTGCACAGTCGACGACTCTGATTTAAATTATTCTTCCGCCTTCCTTTTTTTTTCCCCCAATCAATCTCGACCGTTGGATGATGCCATCCAACGGCCCTACTCTTTCCACGTGCTTTCTGAAGCAGCAAACTTATATATGCAGGATTTTATAATGTTTTTTGTATTTTGCAGGGTTTTTAATGGTTCTTCTGCCATGTCTGAAGAAAATTCAGAAGCAGAGGGTGACGATCCTCCCTCCTCCGATCCATCAAAGAAAATCAATCGCAGGGTTTAAACTTCACGTTTCATCGATGTTTCATGAAGCATTGACGCCTTATCGCCCCTGCGCAGCCCTGCACATTAGAAAAACACAGCAAGTCAATCACAAATCAAAGAGTATCAATGTCGAAAACAAAAACATACCAGAGAAAAGGATTGAAGACAGTTTTTGTGGGGATTACGGCTAAGAATGATTATCAAAATCCTAATCCCCGATTAAAAACACAGTTAAAGAAGAAAATCTTAAGTGTTTTATCGACAGAAAACCTCGACCACCACCTCTGAGGCAAATTGATTCCTCCCAACTGCTGAAATGCCACCTATGCCTCAAAGTATTAAATCGGAGGCTGAATTTATTGATCAAATGAAGATATTCACCTCAGCGCAGCTAGAGAGTTACTTCTGCAGCGAAAATTAATGCAAACAATATCTGCGGAGTAACCCCGACATCACACAGAACCTCCAAGGTCAACAAAATCTCCCACTGAGCTTAAAAATTTATGTAAATCATTTAATACAGAAGACACCTATTGTGAGTTTCTTCATTGAGCCCCCCAAGGGCCCAGGAGCCATTAAATCTGTATTAATTGTAATTGGATATCTTTTATCCGATCTCACCTCCTCATTCTTCTATATATACTTCTGCAGAAGATGAGAGAGGGGTTGGTTGAGTTGGTTGCAGAACTTTGAAATACATTTGAGCTTAAGCTTCTGATTGTAGATAGTGTTCATTGGCCCTAGAAGCTCTGTTTGTGTTAGACTTGTTAGGCTGGATAGTGAAGATGATTGCTGAACTGAAACATTGGACATGAGTACCGTAACTGGTTTGACATCAATAACAAGTTGTTTCTTGGGATCCTGGTCTATATCACTGGAGAAGTGCCTCTTTCTTTGTTATTGTTTTCCTTCTATGTATGTCATATTGTTCACTATTCTCTGATAAAGAACAACATTTATAGAGTTAGGATTTACTGTTTACCAGTACCCTTCTCTGACTGATAAGCTTTATCTCAATGTTTTCCTCCAATTTTTTATTTAAGAATGATTCAATAGAGTCCAAGCAGTTAGGAATTTTGGAGTTCCCTCGTCCTACTTTTTTCTTTAAACCTTGTTCTTGAAAGTTATTTTCCTTATTTGCTTATTAAAGTTATACTATAAAAGTGATGGTTTGCCCTGTTTCTAGCTTCTATTATCCAAAGGCAGATTCTGAAGGTTTCCCATTGTGTTGGCTAAAAGCAGACTAGGTTTAAAAAGTACCTTATCTAATCTTAGGTTACATTTTTTTTCTCTTATATGTTTTCATACTTTCTGAAGGTAATTATGTGGATTACTGGATTGTTTGTCAATCAAGTTGCTTTAATACAAACTTGCTCAAGAAGTCAATGGTTAGCCCTATCCTTGGTTGGTTTTAAACAGTTACTTAAGAAGATTTTCTTGTTTGGACTGACTATAAATCCTTTGTGAAATTATTATCAGTTTCCAACCCTTCAACACTTTATTGTTTCCATTCCATCATTCTAATCTCAATAATCTTGTGACATAGATGACTTGCCCCTTGGATCACTCTTGATGTTGTTGCTCAATTAAAGCCCTGTTATGACTCCATAGCCCAATGGACTAAAAACCAGCGTTATATCTATCTTTTCAGCCAAAGTTTTTCTATTCGCTTGCAACTTCTCACCTTTGAAAATTTTTACACTTAGAACTTTCCCCTCAAGCGACTCGCATATTGTCAAAAACAGGCAAAACACTTGGCCTTCATAACTAGCCTAATATCATTACCCAAAACTCCAAAGACAAATCCATCTTTGCACTTATTGGAGAGATCCCTCTCCGGATTCAGGAGGGCTAGATCCTAGAATCCCAAAGTGGTTGAAACGATGTCGTTTCTGTGATTGGACTTTGCCAATCTTGCTGATTACAGATTCGTAACAGCTTACACTTAGGTCATTCCTCTTTTTTATTTTATTCATAATTAACCAAATTATAAACAAATAAGAAACAATATATCTCAAAACTAACACTATATTGTAATTTTATGCATTATAAATGATGGATAAGACTATTATACTTTAGAGTTTAATACTTGATCTTGTGATCGATTTCTACTAGTTTAATTTCTCTTATGTTATCTTTGGATGAATAGGCCGACCTCATATTTTAGATTCATGTTTACAATTACCAATAAAATCTTGCTAGATCTAGATCTAGAGGTCATGATCTCGCTTCGTCCACGCATACTATTGCGCCACTATGATGTACTCAACAAAGAACCTCTAATATATATATATATATATATATATATATATATATATATATATATATATATATTTTACGAAAAATCTTGCCGACCACCGCACAGGGGTTTATAACAAACTTTGAAACTGCGCCTACTGCTGGCAGTTCGTAGCTCGGTGCCTCGGGCTTCTCTGCTGAATACTTCTCCATGCATCCGGTTACCGGAGGGGTGGGCGCGGCCCCCCCTCCCCCCAATGGATTTTCTACTGACAACTCTGCAAGTGCAGACACTAATTCCAGGCCTGGCTCTTCCCCCCTGGCTGCATATGTCACCGAACCTGTTCATGGCACCACGAATGTTATAGACAAAGATGGTAATCTTGCAGATAGCACCACGGCCACTACAGACAAAGGAACTGACCAGAATGCATCGACGTCATTGCCAAAGGCGTCCTCTGCTACATGTATCCCAAAAACTTCTAAAAGAACCAAAATAGATCTCCCCAGTCACTGAATCAACAGCCAAATCCAATATATGAGGGATCATGCCCTCATAGGCAAGTTTTTAGGTCTCTGGCCAACTGAAAAGGCCTTGCAAGGATGGATAGTTGCCAAATGGAATCCTAAAGGACAAGTTACCCTGCAGCTTGGTCCCAAAGGCTTCTTTACTGCTATCTTCAACTGTCTGGAGGACGAAAATCGAATCTTTGAGGGAGGCCCGTACTTATTCAACTCTGCAGGCCTGTACCTTTTTGACTGGATAGAGAGATTCAATCCAGACAAAGAAGATTTTAACTCGGCTCTAGTATGGATCCGTATGTACTCTTTGCCACAGGAGTATTGGGACGAGGAGGCCTTGAAGGACATAGGAAATGGCTTGGGGGTCTTTATCAAAGTCGCCGAGGAAACTAAACACCGAAGATACACCTCCTATGCCAGGATTTGTGTACACATGCACCTGGCCAAAGCTCTTACGGATCCGGTAAGTCTATTTCATGATGATTTTGAATGGATCCAAACAATAGACTACGAGCATGTTCCCTTTCGCTGCAGGAAATGCCATGAATGTGGCCATCTATTCAGGGATTTCCCCCTGAATCTTCAGGCTAAAGCCCCTGTCACTGAGGCTAGCAAAGATGTGGAGGGATTCACTAAGGTCACTAGTCAAAGAAAGCATGCAAATAAATCTCCAGTCATGCCAGACAATCTCAACAAACCCGAAATACGTAATAGCTTTGAAATCATGACCTCTCAAAATAACTTGGAGAGTCACCTTTCTAACCCTTCTTCTTCAGATCCACCTCCTACTTCTTTCACCCCTCTCCCTAAATCTTCAGCTCCGCTTTCAGCCTCTGATCATACCCCCATCCCTGCCTCTACTTCCACTAACAATACAAATCAAGATCCAGGTCTTAAAGATACCAACATGGAGATAGATGCAGCTCTTGCTCTCACTATCCATCAAAAGCCAAACAATGAAGAACAGAACCAACCAATACACATGGAGGAGGAACCAGAAAGTATAGATCTGGGGGATCTGGACATTCTCAGTCTGGAAACTGCGTGTCGACAGAAAGAATTCAGTGCAATACCCTCCCGGAAAATCAAAAGTCTTGAAGTGGTCTTAGCCAGAGCATAGCATCACAAATGTCTTGGCATTCAGGCAGGCAGTCCTTGGGATGGAAAAAAAATATTGAAAGAATCGAAAAAGCGAGGGCGCAAAACAGATCTTCAGAGGACCATTATTATAGGAGAAATGCTAGTGGAATCTGGAAGATTCCCCAAGCTGACCAAGTTTTTCAAAACCCTTCCCCACTGTTCCTGATGAAGCTCATCTCATGGAATGTGCGAGGGCTCAACAACCCTGCAAAACACAGAATCTTAAAAAACATGATTCAACAAGATAACCCTTCAATGGTCTATCTTCAAGAAATAAAATGCAATAGCACTGCACTGGAAAATATCCTAAACAAAGTCTAGTCCAGATGCCGATCAGTCTCTGTGGATTCTTCAGGGGCGTCAGGAGGGCTAGCTATCATCTGGAACCCTCAATTTCTCTACCTCCATGATTTTCACACCTCACACTTCCTCATTCAGACTAATTTCCACCTGATCGGAACTAATATCCACATTTACCTTTCCATTGTGTATTTCCTTCAAGATCTACAAAATAAGTTGGATCTGCTGGACACTCTAGCAGCTCTTAACTCTGTCAGAAGCTTTCCCCTATGGATTTGTGGTGGGGATTTCAACATCATCACAGCTTTGGAGGAAAAAACAGGAGGGAGATCGAGGCTGGAAGGAGATAGCATAGGCTTCAGAGACTTCATCCACAAAAATCAGTTAATGGACCTTTAGACTTCTAATGGCATGTATACATGGACCAATAAAATAAGGGGACCACAGCACATAGCCTCCAGGCTAGATCGATTCCTTATGTCGGATAATGCCATTCACCTGGGTGGGGACTTTCATGCCTCTATCATGCCCCAAGTGGGCTCCGATCATTGGCCTATAATGCTACAGTGGACGCGTCTGGGTTCTAGGTGAAATAGAACTTTTCTCTTCGAATCATTTTGGTTCTCACATCCTAACTTCAAAGAAGTAGTTAACGATGTTTGGAAATCCTTCATTCCCCCTGAAGGAGCCAAGATGTTCCAGTTTCAACAAAAACTAAAACACCTCAAACAAGCTCTCAAATCTTAGAATCGCACACAGTTTGGCAATATTTTTGACCATCAGAGAGCATTGGAGCAGCAAATGAAAACCTTGCAACAGAGTATTATCTCTGAGGGAAGGATGGAAATCAATGCGCAACAGGAGCAAGACCTCTTGGCCAAGATAGAAGCATGAAGGCAACAAGAAGAGATCCTGTGGCGTCAAAAATCAAGGGTCAGATGGCTTAAGGATGGGGAGAAGAATACCAAATTTTTTCACAGATCCACTATTCAAAGGAGAATGCACAACAATATCACCTTCATTAACAATCAACAAGGTGAGTGATTGGAGCTGCATGAAGAAATGGAACAGGAATTCAAAGAGTACTTTCAGGATATTCTTCGGGAGCCTCAGGGTTGCAGAAATCAGGCCATACGATCTATCACGCAGCACATTCCAAAAATTATCACGGCGGATCACAACAACAAACTTCTACAGCTAGTCTCTATACATGAAGTGGAAGACGCTATGGCCCAACTTAAGGATGGCAAAGCGCCTGGCCCTGATGGCTTTACAGCCAATTTCTTTCATGCTTTCTGGGAGCTAATCAAAACATAGGTCTGGGAGTTATTGGAGGAGTCTCGATCGATGCATTGGATCCTTCCTTCCCTGAACGTGACCTTCATAGTGCTTGTACCCAAAGTGGAAGAATCCAGCACACCTGAAAAATATAGGCCCATTGCGCTCTGCAATGTAATATATAAACTCATCTCTAAAGTCCTAGCGAACAGGCTAAAACCTCTTCTCCGTCTCCTTATCTCGCCGGAGCAAACAAGCTATGTTGAAGGACGCCAGATTCTAGATGGTATCATACTCTCACATGAAGTGATCCACTCTCTTAAGATTCTAAGAAAGCCAGGTATGATTCTCAAGTTAGATCTTTCAAAAGCTTTTGATAAACTCAATTGGAACTATATCAATCAAGTGTTATTAGCATTTGGTTTATGTGCTACATGGACACGCTAGCTGATGAAACTCATCTCCTCTCCCTGTTTCTCTATCCTTCTCAATGGTTCTCCTTCCTTGCCCTTTCATCCCTCTCGAGGCATTCGTCAAGGCGATCCTCTTTCCCCGTTCCTCTTTGTACTCATGGCCGAAGGCCTTAGCCGCCTTCTTCATGTTGCTATCTCTTCACATTCCCTAAAGGGCATCTCCCTTCATGGTCAGCCCCCCATCTCTCATCAACAGTTTTTCAACGACAATATGCTTTTCATCCATGCGTCAGTTCAAGAGGCCTTTGCCTTCAAGTCCTTACTTAATCTCTTCTCAGAAGTTTCTGGCACCACCATCAATGCTTCCAAATCCCAGCTCTTCTTCTTCCATACTCCCATTCTCACTCAGCGAAATATAGCCAAGATTCTGGGCTTCCCAATAGCTGTGCTTCCCTCGAAATATCTTGGAGCTCCCCTCCTTGAGTCTGCCATCAAACATGCTTCCTGGAGAACCCTCCTTGACAAATTAGAAACCAGGCTTTCTTCTTGGACCTACCGGTCGCTCAACATTGCTAGCAGGCTTATCCTAATCAAATCCGTTCTCCAAGCCATGCCTTTATATTTATTCTCTATATTGGCAGCCCCTAAATGGGTTCTCAAAAAAATTCACAATCTTCAAAGAAACTTTCTTTGGGGCTCCTCTTGCCTCAACAGAAAATGGGCTCTTGTTAAATGGACTGAAGTCTGTCTTCCGAAGTCTGCGGGGGGGCTTGGTCTAAGGGATCCCCTCCACAGCAATAACACCATGGGTGCCCGCATCTGGTGTAACTGTATCTCCAAATCACATACTCCTTGGGCACGTCTCTGGCATGCCAAATACGCTCCAGGTAGCCCACAGGAGGAACTCATCTGCATTAGCACGACTACCCCTAGCTCATTGATTTGGAATGCATCCAAGTAACACAATGCCTTTATTCAAGCACATAGTTTCTGGGAAATCCATTTGGGTACCACGACAAGATTTTGGGAGGACTCTTGGCAACAATCTCCCAAACTTGCCTCTCTCTTTCGCAAACCCAAGTGGAAAGCTACAATGTAGCATAATGATCAAATCCTCATCCATCAGTTCTAGTAGCAGCAATCATCACAAGGTTTTCAACTTTGGAGACCAGCAGATACCTGGCAGGCCAACTGGTAGGAGGAAACTTATGAAGAAATAGATCAAGAGCTCAAACTCAGGAAAATTAAACTCTCCGATCAGAAGGATAAAGTGCGATGGGGATATACACCTAAAGGTATGTTCACCACCACGGAAGCATACCATCTTCTCTATCAACCCACACAGATAATAAAGGATCAGCTTTGGGATCAGGTATGGCAACCAAGCAACTGGCCTAAGGTTTCCACTTTCCTCTGGCTTCTAAGCAAACAACAGATCCTCACTTGGGACAATCTACAAAAGTGAGGATTTATAGGACCTTCCAGATATCCAAGTTGCAACCTCCACACAGAGACCATTACACATCTCTTGGACACCTGCCCTTTCGCTGCTCAAATTTGGGAGAGAACTGCACAGTGCAACAGAAGAACAGGTCGACGTGTGGGAGACATTGTAAACACCATTAGGAACTGGCCTCGACATCCTTTCCAAAGTCTATTTCTTAATTCCCTCTGCAATCTCTTACCGAGATTTATTTATTGGATCATCTGGAAGGAGCGAAATAACAGGATCTTTAAAAATCACTGTATGCCCCTTGATACCGTGTGGCTTCATCTCAAACAATATCTTCAAGAAACTCTAGCTCTAAGACACTGGCAAGACTCAGAAATGCCAGCCTCACCACAGGAACACCACATTTTGAAAAATTGGAACCTAGACCTCACACTCTCAGCTCAAGTCAAGTCCAGCCCTTCCTTCCATCATGATTCTCCCCAATCCTGGTCTCCTCCTGCCTCTTACTCTTACAAACTGAACTTCGATGGAGCTGCTAAAGGAAATCCTGGACTAGCTGGGTATGGTGGTATTTTCAGAGATGTTGTAGGCTCAACCGTGCACATATACCATGGTTCGCTAGGTAGGGACTCCAACAACGCTGCCGAACTTGAAGGCTTGTGGAAGGGCATATGCATAACAGATAAAGAAAATTTTTTCCCTCTTGAGATAGAAGGGGACTCTCAAATGTTAATAGAAGCAGTGATTTGAATTCACTCAGGCACCTCTACAACAAAGATCGCGTCAAACTGGTGGCTTCTAAGCAGACTAGAACATATTGAAGATTGGCTTAGGGCACCCAGAAGCATAACCTTCAAGCATATTCGGCGAATAGCTAATAAGGTAGCAAACAGATTGGCTAATCAAGGCATCGATCAGCAGCTCCCATTCTTCTCTGGTCCTCTAAATAGTTCCAATGATCTACAACTCAAACAAGACTGCACTCTCCTGGTGCAACAAGATCTTTCTCTCCCGGATGCGGGTGGGTAACGAGGCGATCTGTACGTTGGCGATTTGGTGGGTCGGCATGTGGCTTATCACCACTGCCATTCAACCTCGCATGATGTTTGGTTTTAAGTCTTCCTCTCATATATTCAATGCTGTGTTAATGCAGCTCGTCCCTCCACATCAGCCTGCTCATTCCTCTGTCATGGCGCCCCTCCGAGAACTCATTCGTGCTCCTCCCCTGCGCACTTGCTGCTCCCATGCTGCCGCAGAGCCTTGCTCTCGCACCAGCACTGGGAAACGCTACGCACTGGGATGCTGTGTAGATTTAGTGCTGGGATTTCATGTTTCCCAAAGCCCTTTCTGCAATTTCAGTTGTCGTTCGTCCTCAGTTTTTTTCAGGAATCCTCTGCGAGTTGAAGCTAGGCTACTTCCAATTCCTCCCCGTCTCCACAAAACTGCTGATAGCTCCGCTCTTCCTGCTCATCAAATCATGCCAAGATTGCGCTAGAGAATGCGCTGTAGGAGGGGAAGCTCCCATGGGCAAGTTAATCGCCAGCCCTCCTCCTCCACTTCTGAATCTTCGTCTTACTCTTCAGACTTCAGCCCTGTTTGCTATCCTGCCGCCAGGAGGGGTCGTGGACGAGGTCGAGGGTAGCATAATTCGACAGCGCACTTTTGTCTATCCTCCAAGACTCAATCTCACATTACTCGTCTTCAATACCCCTATACTCTCAGCAATTTCTCCTTCTTAGCTTCAGTCACCATTGAGCTTCGTGAAGTTTCCTATGGTCTAGTTATGGCATCTACAGGGGTGGCTCTGGAGTCAAGGGAGGAAGACACACATGGCATTCCTTAGAATGACAACAGGTAGAGTTTGGAAACCAGTGGCATTGCAACCCAGGAGGTGAGCTTGCAAGTAGGTCCAAGCGCCCCAACTGGTGGTGGCTCTACAAGCAAGGAGATCCATCCTCTTGAAGAAGACGACCCCTACAAATATGCTTGCCACATCGTCGAGGAAGTGCCATCCACCTCTCATGAAGCATAATCAGGTCTGCGCTCCTTGGTTTCTGATTTCCGGTTGCACGAAGGTGTTCAATTCCCTCCTGTTTTACAGTCAACTTATGCTCTATAGTTCTCATGCACAGATGTTTTCTCTTATGTTAAATATCTGGTTTCCCCTGTGTGGGCAGCATTCTACTGCATATGTTTTTGTTTTTTGGCGATGGCGTTCAAAATGTCATATTTTGGTTTTGAAATGGGCAGCGCTAACTTATTCATCTATATGTACCCAGTCCATCTGTTAGGGTCTATGAATTACCTCTGGTTAGTTCATAGTCTCGTTATAGGAGTCAGTTGTATCTCTAAGTTAGACATGGTCATGGTTTTTGCAGCTCTCTTGGTCAGTATCCAACTAGTCTATTTAGTTAATGTTCAGCATTGTAATGTGCGTATGCTGCCTCTATGGGCCAGACCTCTTGAGGCCACTGCCTCTCCGTAAATTTATTTTTGTATCAAGATAGGAGTAGACCAATTCAGAAAAAAAAAAAAGAATCTCTAATCAAACTGAATTGATATGCCCAAACATGGATCTTATTTTTTCAATGTTGTTGAGCCATTTTTATGCAATTTGAGGTGCACCCAAAAACCTAACTCTAGAAAACATATAATGACTAATAAATTATTTATACCTCACATTTTTGTAATTAATTTTGTGATCACTATTTATTACTCTAATTGCTCCAATATTTTTGATTTAAAATTTGTTGTCACGATAACCACTAAAAGCGAAACCTTGCTACATCCATTCACACTCTCACCCAGCATCCATGAAATAAGATCATGAAAACCCATAACCATAAGAAATGTTATTTTCATTAAACCATACTCATCATAGTCGTGCAAATGTAAGATGTTTGCTTGCTATTGTTGGCTATAACAGTTACAACGTTGAAGCCTTGAAACAATCTCACTTGGTTGTCTCATCTATTCTCATTGAGCAGAGAAGCTCATTTTATAGTCGAGTATAGGGGATGTGTAAGTCTATAGACCAGTATAGGGGATGTAAAATGAATATGTTGTAAAATAATTAGAAGTAAAAAGAAAAAATGTGTGTGAGTAAGATGTTTAAACCTTATACTTTTCAAAAATATTTGAACAAGAGATTTAAATAAACTATTTGAAAATCTATGTTAACTAATTTATGTCGATATCAACTTCATATATATTTATATATAGAAAAAAAATTGTTAAAATAAAATATTTTAATGTTGTATATAAAAATATTCTATGTGGGTTATTGATAAAATTAAACTATTTGAATATTTATGTTAACTAATTTATATGGATATCAACTTCATATATATCTATATAGAAAAAAAAAATTGTTAAAATAAAATGTTTTAATGTTGTATATAAAAGTATTCAATATGAGTTATTAATAAAAGATTTGTATATGTATTAATATTGACATATACTTAAAAATATATTAATAAAAAAAATCATTTTAATGTGGCATGATAAATTATCTCAATGTATATGTCATTTAAAATATTTTATCAATAATAAAATAATCATTTTAATGTGGGCTGAGAAAATGTCTTAATATACATGTCATGTAAAATATTTTAATAACCATTATATATATATATATATATATCATTAAAAAAAATAACATTTTTTTATTATTTTATATATACTATATACAACATTTAAAGTACAATTTAAGCAATGAAAAATAACATATTGTATAACTTTTAAATTCATGTTACATCCATTTAGATCTAATATATAAATATTTACAATGTTAGTTATTTATGTTTATAGAATGGAGCATTTCTTTATGTTTATTTAAACCACAAATGGTGGGGAGATATGATTCATGCCTGTACCCACTAGTGGCCCCGATATCACGTTATTCTGTATTTTGACAAATAACGCCATATAATACCATTCACACGGGCAAGCATATCACCCTTCTCTTATACTTTGATAAACTCTGACAGCTCAATATTGTGCCAAAACCATTAAGATATTTGATCTTTGCGGGTTCTTCTATTTTGGTCAACTCTCACAGCTCAATATTGGGCCAACACCATTAAGATATTTCATCATTAACAATGCTGAAAAATGTCAGAATGGCTACATAGCTTGACTTCAAATTTGGACCATTCAAATTATAATATATTGAATGTCAAAATTTCAAGCAACTTCCAACCAGAACAAGTCAGTGCCGTGAGACAATTCCATCAAATAGCTTACAACAGTTGAGGATACTCTATTATAAAACAGTCTAGATTGTTTGGTAGACACAAGTCTAAAGCCATTTCCTAAACTTGAATAAAAGGATCTAACATCCCCATCCTGATTTTTCTTTACGCTGTGTGTTTAGGGAGAAGGAAATAGACAACCATGTATGCAAAGATATCCCTAGAGGCCTACAAGCAGGTTGCCTCAACAAATGAAAATACCCAATAGGGCGGGGTTCTATTCCCCCTACAGGAAGGCCCTTACTCTGCATATTTAGTTTTTCAACAAAATGAAGATGAAGGAGATGATCAGGAGCAGGGTGCGTGTTGTTGGGGCTGCTGCTGTCACGAGATACGAGAATTTCCTTTCCCTCAAGATAAATGCTTGACAACCTTCAACATGATGGACAGTGGAGAACATTCCCGTATGAACAGCTCTAGAGTATATTTTATTCCAGTTCTAGGCCAACCCATCTCATCCAATTGGTATTACGTTGTTCGAGCTGCACGCAAGTATAAAGGGTGAGCATCTCTGCTATTTATCAGAATTTTTTTTTCGCCATAAAACCTGCATTACCTGCATCATTCTTCTGGTTATTCTAAATTGTGGTTAAACAAATTTATTTAGTTTTGATTTAAATTGGACAATATTTTAGGAACTTCATATGAATTTTATTGTTTAAAATATATTTTTGAATAAAATTATAAATATTTGTTTAAAATATATTTTTGAATAAAATGATAAATATTATTGTTTAAAATACATTTTTGAATAAAATTATAAAGATTAGATTCAAATTTCCACACTAAAAAATCTCATTAAATTTTTAAGAAAATCCAACCAAAAAATTTTAAACCCTAACAGTGCCAATATTATAAGGGTATGGAATATTTTTTGCTTCAGACCAACAAGCCATCTCATAAAAGTACGAGACATTATTATTTGTGAAAAGCCTTATTTAAAGAACTCACAAAATAACTCAGAAAAATATTTTGAAAATTTAGATTATAGCTGTCAATTTTCAGAATTTTGAATATTCTAAGAGTTTTTGATAGTACTAAATGCATTTCCACCATAAAAATAAATATTCAAACACTTTGATTTTATGAATTTTTTTGGACTATTATGTTAGATTGGTAGACAAAAACCACTCTCATGATTTCATTATTTCTTTATTTGTGAAAAAATCACTATCATGATGGTTTGTTTCTGACGAGGGGCAGGTAGTGTTCTGACACGTACTCATAAACCACATATGAGAAGAATCCAAATTTTGCAGCTATGATTGTAGATAAACAAGGTTTAATTCCCGTCTTGATGAGGATTGTAGTCAGAAAGAAACAAGTATCCTCACCTGGAGGTGACAGGAACACTTAAGCTATAAGTGAGAATAATCCCACTTTAGTAGCCATGATTGTGGATAAACCAGGCTTGAGGATCGTCTTTATGAGGATTGAAGATTTATTTCAGGCACAGTCATTAAAAAAATTATTTTTTAAACATTATAGTAATATTGGTAAAAGTATCTGGAGAGACTTATGTAAATTAATAGATTTAACATTTAAAATTAAATGTGGCATTATTTCAATGGCAGGTTAGCTTGCAAAATCACTAAGAGATAAAGAAGTTTACAACAAAATAAAGATGACCGTCATATGCATTTGTCGTTTTTTTTGTTTATATCATTTGGTAAGTGAAAAAGAATGAGAATGTTTGCTGTTAACCATTTTGAACTGTGTACAGATTGGTGGAAACATGCTCCACAGAAGAAGACAATACTGTGTTCTGTATCTGTAGATGTATCAAAGACTTGCCTCCTAGATCTTTGGAACCCAACAATCCATACCAACAGATCCAAGTAATTCGAAAGAGATTTTGTGGGTTCACTTCAAACTCCATCGCTTCTAATGGTTTTCTTCCACATTTTCTACGTATGGATGGTTGGTTAGTTTGCCCCACAGATTTGCGTGGTAAACATGATAGATTGGCATATGTTCGAGGCAAGAATTCTCACTTGAGGGCACAATCACCCCCTTCCATTTTTTTTTTTTCATTCTCGGATAAAATATCACCCATTGTTATATTTGGTGAATGGTACTGCCCCTTTATCTTCATCAACGAGCTGGGCAACAACTATGAGGATCCCAAAATTTAGCTGATGGGGACATCGTTCTACAATATGGAGCTAGAGAAATTTTGGGAGGAAATTTTCAGAACAGAAGTCAGTGCTCCCGTTGAAGATATATTTGTACAAAGAACAACAATGGTGGAAGAACCATTACTATTTGGAACTGAGGCAGTTAGAAGAAATTAGAGATTATGATGGGAGTGTTTTGATGAATAGAATAATGCAGAGAAGGGGAAAATTGAAGGGTGTGAGACTAAGCTGGTCCATTATCGCAAAAATCAGGACAGATCAAGGTAGACAAGGATTAGAAGCAACAAGCATAGATGTGAGAGTGGAGAAGTTATTCAGTAATAGTGGCACTCGAAGAAATTTTGTGTGTTCTATTGTTGTGGAGAGATATGTATTGAAAAGAATGGATGGAAGTGTTGCTCTTACATATTCATTTATAAATTGCAACCAGATAGAGGGGAAGTGGGAATAAAAATGCGTCCAATCTGAAGGAAATAATATGGTGGCTCAAAATTACAATTTGCATTGTTTTGTGTGTTATATCTATATCTATATATAGATTGATAAACATGCTTACTAAAATAACCTATGATTTCATAAGTCCTTTCATCAAATGCACAATAGTTGTATTATAATACAAAGTATTATTTGGACATGTGAATTATATCAGAGTGCACAGTAGTTGTATTATAATACAAAGTATTATTTGGACATGTGAATTATATCAGGATTCTAAGTGTGGGCTGGATTTTTTTAAGCGTAGGGGACTATGTTATTTATTTATTTTCTTTTACATGGACTATGTTTTTATTTATTTAATATAGTCGAGAATTCTTGATTTGGAAATTGTTTGGTAGTTTATCTTGTTTTTTCTTCACCTTCATAGGGCTCGTGGTTGTTTTAATGGGAGTGTTGTGTTTTACAATTTGTCTCACATCAATGTTTGGTATTCCTTTGTGACAATCTATAACTTTACAAAACAAAAACCATCGATCTCTATTATTCATTAATTTCTAATATTTATACATACATAAGACAGATTGCTGGGAGATAGTTATGTGACTTCTCTCCATATAGGAATAACATAATTTAGTTATCACTGACAAATATCTCGCAGTTCTTGGTCAATTGAGTTGCAGACACTACAAGGAAAAGACCCTCTAGCGGAGGTTATAAAGGAGGTTTTTAGTGTTATAAAATTGGTCAAAATTGTCAAAAAAAACATTTGCTACAACATCTGTTTATGGTTACGGAGGTTTTGGCGGAACTTTTAACAGAAATTCAACACAACTAAAAAAAAATAGGCGGCCGAAGGTTATTATGGATGTTTTCTTTATCGATGGGTTACTCTGGCTTTAACGCACCAGTGCGTACATGTAGAAGGCGCCCTAGGGCAATCGAAGGAGAATGCACTGGGTCGTTAAGGTATAAAACCACATCGGACGTAGTTTTGGTGATACAACACATGGGGCCATTCTAATTGGTCTTGGGATTTGTGCGGTGCCCATAGGTCGTATCAATGCATCAGTGCGTAGAATTATAGAAACGCACTGGTGCATAGTATCACACAAATGCACCGAGATTTACAATTGGTATCGGTATTCGTGCGATACCCATAGGTCGTAGAAATTCACTAGTGCATATAAACACATAAATGCCTCGATGTGCAGTATCACACAAATACACCGAGATTTATAATTAGAATCGGTATCCATGTGGTGCCCATAGGTCATACAATGGCACCACTACCTATAGACACATAAACGCACCGGTGCTCAGTACCGCACAAACACACCGATATTTTTAATTGGTTTTGGTATTTGTGCGGTGCCCACAGGTCGTATAAACGCACCATTGTGCTTCAAAATACAAATGCACCAGTGTACAGTAACTGACACTCTCCAGTTTTTATTTTTTAGAAACATCAACCTGTTACAGTGCAATTAGTGTGATTGTTTTAAATTCATTATTCATCAAAAGTTGACACATATATATCTTATAACAATATTGATATGAATTAAATTTTTATTAGAGCATTTGAGAATGACAATGGAGAAAGAAATAGCGACAATGGAGAACACAATAGAATATATATATATGTATGAATAAGACAATCTTTGTCATACAAAATGGGATAGTTATTGGTATCCCTTTGTCTTTAAATTGGGACACTATCTCCATTACATTAAACAAAATGTCTGATTTCATAGGATAATATTTCAAAAAATACGTCTTGCTTTGATATCCAAACATAGTGATCATCATTCTTCGCTTGAACTGTTGTCGCTGCTAGAGCTACTTCCATGACTTGGGTTATTTTCAGGAATGTTTTGTTCACTGTGTTGATTGTTTTCTTCTTCTCCTTCCATCTACAAACATAAAAATAGATTGTAATGAGTGTATATACATTGGTGAGAATAATGAAAATTGGAATATTAAATAATATACATCAATATAAATCGAAAATAAAATATGTACCATTGCAACAATTGACTCATAAACTATACACATTCTTTCAAAACCATGTAACAGGTCATATTTCAAGATTTCATCTTTTTGTTGTAGTTTCATACTTTGTTTCCTGCAAGTTTTATACCCCATAACAAATTATATATTATATATAAAATATTTTTTTGTTCAATTAATTATAGATGGCGCTAAGTAAAACAAGATCGATAGATGCTTACAAATTCCACAATTAATTTATGATATGCCAATATATACTCACAACCCATATTTAACCCAATTTCAATCAATTCCTCTGATGGTTCTTCTTTGTATGTTAACATATGTTTGAAGGCATTCAATGGTGATTTTTGTAAAACAACTTGAAAAATAAAAAAATTAAATCTAGTTGAGTTGTTATAAGGAAGTAAAAATTACTCACAAACTTAGATATCAACCCTTTTCTTCCTTGTCATTCTATTTTATGTGCTGAATGGGTTCCATTTTCTTTTCTTTTCTGCAAGAAAATACTTAAAAATTAATATTTAATTCAACAAAATTGTTTATTTATTTTGCCTAATGATCAAATAATTCAATCATTACATATTACATTTGAATCACGTTGTTGTTGAGATGGCTCCTTATGTGATGCAATTTTTTCCATTTCTTTGTCCATCTCCTTTTACACCTTTTTGAACATTCCTACTGGCATATTTCTGACATCAGCTTGTTCCTCTTTTGAGATTTTCATAATCTTCCTGAAAATGTAATATGACAATAAACTATTTAATTTTTGTATTGATATATGAAAAGTAAATATAACAAAAGTGATATTTATAAATAATTCTAGACAAACATTTAAAGAAATATTACTTTTTCATTCCTTATTTTTTGTTGTTGTACATTTTTGCTATTAAAAGTCTGACATGTCTCATTGACCAATTCTCTGGAAACTCTTCCCGTAGTTTAGATAAAATTTGGTTCTTGGAATCATTTGGTTGGTTTTTGTATTGTAAGTGGAAAGAACGTCTAGACATTCATTCCACTAGATCCCTCAAACTTTTGTAAAAATTTTTCCCCCTTTCGTTAACCTCTAACACCACTCGAGATGAACTAAGGAGCAATTCATTTTCATTTGCATGTTATTTTTTTTTTCTTAGAACAAAATTCTTTTTTTGAGTTGTTGGTCTATGTAGAACATTAATCATATGTGAATTAATAGATTATTTGACACATGTTATCTAGTAATTTTAAGTATATTATTAATGAAAATTAAAGAAAAAAACTCATATTGGATCGATAGTAATTTTTCATTCACCTTATTCATCCTTTTGTAATTTTTCCATCAAGCTTTTACGCTCTTCTGGTCCTAGATCAGAAATAATTTTATTGAGCTTCATAATTTTCTGGCTCTACATGATACACAGTAAATAATACATATTAGTTAAACTTACATATAGTTCAAAAATAATATTTTTTGTAAAGAATTTACAAAGAACTTGCCTTTTTTGCTTTTTATTGATGTGCTATTAGTATTTTTGTTATTTGATCTCTTTTCAGTCATTTATGTATTAACCTGAAACCTGCACCATATCATTCATTAATATTTTTATAAATAAATTGTCAAATTTTCAGGTAAAAAATAATAAAATCAAGAAATCGGTTTGCCATTTATTCTGTACGCACTGATGTTAGTGTGTGGAGGTATTATAAAGGGCACCGCACAAACCGTATAATATATCGTACAATGCTCAATGTCAACAAAGAGCACAGGTGCATTACATGTTAATCATTGCACCGATTAACACAAAGAAAATAATAAAAATCGTCAAGTGTTAGTTTTTGTAGCATAAACCAGTGCCATATTTTACATATGGTGCCCTCATAATTTTTATTTTTATTTTTTTAACACAGTACTTTCATAATGTGCTTGTACAATACAGCGCACTAGTGTGCTAGGTTACGTCGGGTGCACCGATGAAAACAAAAATCTATTTTTTTTTAATTTATGCAAGGGCCGACATGGATTGGGATCAGACTATGCAAGTCGTCCCATCGGTCAAATGTCTTAGGCCTATATTTAGCAATACAAATCCTATAAATCTAGAATGAAAATGCCTAATTCTAAAATCAGAGAAAGAGGGAGAAGAAAGGGCAGAAACAAAAAGAATGTAGGGTTTGTTTCTAAAATGGATTTTTTTTTTTTTGCGAAACAACATGTTAGCAGTGTGGCATAATGAAATAGCCCACCGATGGTGTATTTTACATATGGTGCATTGATTTTTTTTTTTTTTTTTAACACAGTACTTTCATGGTGCACTTGTACAATAAAGTGCACCGGTGCGGTAGGTTATGCTGGGTGCACCGAAAAAAAATCTGTTTTTTTTTTAATTTCATGGAAGGGCTGACATGAATTGGGATCCGACTATGCAAGTCGTCCCATGGGTCGGATGTATTATGCTTATATTTAGCAATACAAACCCTATAAATCTAAATTGAAAAACCCTAATTCTAAAATCACGGAAAGAGGGAGAAGAAATGATAGAAACAAAAAAGAATCTATGGTTTGTTTCTAAAAATGGATTTTTTTATTTATTTTGTTTCTGAAAACTGCAGAAAAGTAAAAAAAACTGCAAAAGAAGTAAAAAAAAACAATAAAATTTGATTTTTTTTCTTTTACTATGTAAAAAAAACTGCAAAAAAAACAACAAAATTTAATTACGTGATCGTTTGAAATTATATGCTACAGGGTTTGAATCACCAGAGATTTGGAATTCTGATTGTCTGAATACTTTTGTTCGAACGTATTTCCCTTCTCCACAGTGCTCTCGTGCTGTGTTTGCTCTAGGTATGTCTCCGCAAATATCTCGCGGAAAATTTTTGCAAAAATAGTGAAATAATGAAAAGTGTTTTGTATTTAAAGAAATGTTTTATGAAATTAGATTTTCGAAAATATTTTGTCGCCCATTTTTCAATTTACCATTTTTTTTCACTTAAATAAAATAGAGTTGTGTTTTTTTATTTGCGGTTATTTGTCACCGATGCATCACGTAATATCACTATACTGGTGCATCTATTTATAAAATGGCACCGGTGCATCTGTTTATAAAATGACACCGATGCACTAGGTTACGATGGGCGCACCTATGAAAAAAATCTTTTTTTTTTTTTAATTTCACGGAACGGCCGACATTGATTGGGATCCGACTATGCAAGTCATCTCGTGGGTTGGATATCTTACACCTATATTTATCAATATAAACCCTATTAATCTAAATTGAAAAGCCCTAATTCTGAAATCACAAAAAGAGGAATAGGAAAGGGCAGAAACAAAAACAATCTAGGGTTTATTTCTAAAAATATATTTTTTTTATTTTGTTTCTGAAAATTGCATAAAAAGTTTAAAAAACTGCAGAAAAAAGTAAAAAAAACTAGTAAAATTTTATTATTTTCTTTTACTACATAAAAAAAACTGCAGAAAAAAAGTAAAAAAACAATTAACTTTAATCACGAGATCATTTGAAATTCTATGCTACAGGGTTTGAATCACCAAAGGTTTGGAATTCCTGATTATCTAAATAGTTCTGTTCGAACGTATTTCCCTGCTCCAAAGTGCTCTCGTGCTCTGTTTGCTCTAGGTATGTCTCATGCAAATATCTAGCTGAAATTTTTTGCAAAAATAATGAAATAATGAAAAGTGTTTAGTATTTAAAGAAATGTTTTATGAAATTAGATTTTCGAAAATATTTTGCTGCCCATTTTTCAATTTACCGTTTTTTTAATTAAAGAAAATAGAGTTACCCTTTTTTTATTTGCGGTTATTCGTCACCGGTGCGTCATGTAATCTCACCGCACCAGTGCATCTGTTTATAAAACGACACCTGTGCGTAGTACCAAAAAAGTACTGATGCAGTGATCTGTACATTAGCATCGATAACAAGAAGTCCATTTTTAAGGCACCAAAATTACTTTTAGGTGTGTGCACCAAAATTTATTATTTATTTTGCTGTATGGAAGGAGAAAATATCATAATTATATCAAATGGACAATTCTTCAAAATCCAGCTCGTTCCATAATATTTCTTAAAGTCCTTCGCGAATTTCTCGCTTTCCATCTCGAGATGTAATATTTACTTCAGATTTTATTTATATTTTCATTATCTAATTGAATTTATCTTTTTTATCCATGTCAATTATGCGCAGCTTAATTAAATTTATAATGGATACAAATTTGCAGGTTCATGATGCAGATTCAACATCGAATTTAGATGCACAAAATATTCAAATAGCTCCAAAACATCGGAAGCTCTTATCAGGAGCTGCATACCGCAAGGCGCATTTGGTAGGTGAAAATGGACAGCTGCTTCACCCTGCCAATTGTAACAATATTGCATCTTCTAGCCACAATCCGAGGAAAATGATGGTAATAATTATAATTGTTTGTTATGTTGATTAATGTAATTATTTCAATGTCAAACCAATTTATAATCGTGCAATATTGTCAACGTGGTTACTATTTGATATCATATATTTTGTACTAATCATGTTCAAATATTTTTTAAAAATTATTAGGATTCTAGTGATGATGAGCTACCTACCTACCGTCTTCCGTTGCACCCCATGACAATGTCAAATCGAGATAAAACTGAATTAAGAGAAAAAATCGGAGAGGAACGATACCAAGAATGGTTGAATCAACCACCCATTTAATTCTCACTACGTCCAGATTTACCAATTAGGAATGACTACAACAATAGTAGTTCTTCACAAGCTGGCAATCGAGGAAATAAAATAGAGGTTGGTATGAATGATTACTTAAGGGATACGACCGCCATGGAGACAATGTTGTTAGATGCATTCCAAAACGATGATCAGCTAGGGGATGATGCTCATATCACTGAAACCTTTTTCGAAAGCATTAAATTTGCTTCCACCACCCCTCTTTGGACCTGGTGGTCAGTCAAATTCTACCCAGTTGGGGACAACAATGTTACTGTACAACTTGAAAGAAAAGGTTGGCTTGTCGAAATCATGTTTCTCGGAACTTTTGAGGTAATATACCATAAAGTACCCCCTTATATAAATTTGAAATATAATCAGTACACTGCAATGAATATTACATTGGCCTATGAGGCTGTCGAAGAAAAGTAGGCCTCATCTTTGGAAACCTCTCAAAGAAAAAAAAAAAATATTTTAAGAAAAAAGGAAGTTGACCCTCCCTTGTGCATGAGCACGACATCTATCTAAGGCTATACAGAACTGCCACAAAAAAATGGCAAACCACCGAATAAGTCGTGGCTCTTATACTAAAGAATCAACATAATATAGAAGCTAGCAACTAATGTGTTTCCTGTCACTAGTGTTGCGCAAAATGGTCAAAATGATAAGTGAGAGACACTGCACCTCCTCACTACCAAATGCACCAATACGTCACTGACCACCAATGACCTAAAACTCTGCAAGAGACACTATATTTGCTCCAATGTATCTCTAGGAGTAAAATAACTAACTCCCTACTATATAGCCAGCTAGAACCTCTGGGAACAAGGGAAAATCCACCCCTCTCCTTGATAGCCCTGTAATGAAATATATATTCTCCTAAGTGGGCATGTATGTCAAACTAGGAGGTAACTCCGCAAATCAGAATGAATATTAGATGAGGAATGTGCATGTATTTATTCATGGAGGTGAGGCTATTGAGATTCATCTCCCAATGACTCTTGGCCTTCCTTATTTCCTAATATTATTTATTATACAATATTACATATCCACACCCAACCCATAGGATTAGGTGTCAACATTCCCCCCTTTAATCTGAAGGGATGTTGGTGAGTCCAAGCATCGATCTGAACTTTTCAAACTTTTCTCTGCCAAGTGCTTTGATGAAGATATCAACAGTTTGCTCATTTGTGGAGCAATGATGTAGATGGATGGTTTTGGCCTGAACATGTTGTCGAATTAGATGGTATTTTGTGTTGATGTGCTTTGTTCGATCATGGAACTTTGGGTTCTTGGCCAACTTTATTGCAGAAGTGTTGTCGATCATGAGTGGTGTGGAATACATTTGTTTCATCTACAAATCTTCCAGGATTTTCCAGAGCCACACAATTTCCTTTGTTGCTTCAGCTGCTGCCACATATTCTGCCTCGGTCATGGAATCTGCTGGAACTGACTGTTTTCGTGATCTCCATGAGATAGCTCCTGATCCAAGACTCATGGTGTAACCTGTAGTAGACACCCCTGTTTCTTTGTCACCATCAAAGTCTGAATCAGAGTATCCGATCAAGATGAAGTCGCCTACCTGCATATATTTGAGTCCAAAGTCTTGAGTCCCCGTCAAGTACCTTAACACTCTTTTTTCAGCAGACCAATGTCCTTCACAAGGTTTTTGCATGAACCTTGAGAGGATTCCAACAGAAAATGAAATGTCAGGTCTGGTGGTGGTCAAGTAGATAAGACTTCCTATAAGCTGTCTATACTTAGTTGCATCCTCAAATTCCTTCCCTTCAATAGATGTGAGCTTCAAGTTTTGTTCCATTGGAGTGGTTAAGGGATTGCATTCATCCATGCCAAACTTTTTCAAAAGATCTCTAATGTACTTCTTTTGAGAAAGAAATATATATTTAGGATGTTGAATTACTTCAATACCCAGATAGTAATGAACATGACCCAAATTAGTCATTTCAAAACCTTTCTTCAATTCTTTCTTCATGGATGCAATATAGCTCTCATTGTTCCCTGTTATCAAAATATCATCTACATATACCACAATATATACAACTGTTTTCCCAACTTTCTTAACAAGAAAAGTTGCATCATCAAGATCAAAATGTTTGAAGTCAAGTTTCAGAAGATGTTTGGTTAATTTATCATACCAGGCTCGTGGTGCTTGCTTGAGGCCATAAAAGGATTTTATAAGCTTGCAAACTTTGTGTTCTTGACCCTTTACCAAAAATCCTTCTAGCTGGGACATATAAACTTTCTCCTTTAGATCTCCATTCAAAAAGGCGGTTTTTACATCCATCTGATGGAATTTCCATCCATTCTGAGCTGCTAGGGAAAAGAGAGTCCGGATGGTGGTCCATTTTTCTGTGGGAGAAAAAGTTTCTTCATAATCGATTCCTTCTTTTTGTGCGAAACCTTTTGCCACAAGCCTGGCCTTGTGCTTGTCAAGTGAGCCATCTGCTTTATACTTGTTCTTGTAGACCCACTTACAGCCAATTGGTTTTTTTCCCAAAGGCGGATCAACCAGCTTCCAAGTGCCATTATTTATCAAGGAATCATACTCCTTTGCCATCGCTTCTTTCCATTCATCATGAGAAGCGGCTTCTTTGAAGGAAGTTGGTTCATGATCTGTAGACAAACTCAATTCACAGTTATAAGCAATATCCATATCAACAGGAGAATCAGAATTATCTACATCACCTTCGATTTGTTGAGTGGAACTTCTTGTTCCTATTTTTCCAACCTCATCAGGATGAACATTCTCCAGTGTCTTTGTCAGCCATTTGGGAGGACCTTTCTGAGATGGCCCAGGCTGCTCACTTGACTGAGTTGGGATTGATTCAAGATTCAATCTCCCAATTCTTTCAATCACATCATTCAATGTGTCATCCGTGGTTGTTTCTTCATGTGGGGGAGAGAGTGTTTCATGACATGATTCCACAGTTTGATTCAACATCGGAATCCCCCCTTCAAGATGTGGAATCTGATTATCAAATTCTTGGAAAAAATTTGCATGTGTGAATCTATCGAGGCAATCAAGTTGCTGCTCAACAACCTTGTCACTCTTGGAAGATTCAAGGAATATGACATCTCTTGCTATTACAAACTTCTTATTTTCTTCATCATAGAGACGATATCCTTTGGAGGTATTGGAATACCCCAAGAAGATACATTTTCAAATTCTAGCACCAAGTTTGTTCCTTTGACCCTTGGGTATCAAGGCATAAGAGGTGGACCCAAAGACCCTAAAATGCTTTACCGAAGGAATGTGACCATGCCACATTTAAAAAGGAGTTTTGTTTCTAATTGAACTTGAAGGACACATATTCTTTATGTAAACAACACATAGAACTGCATCAACCCAAAACATCAATTTTACATTCTTGAAAAATAACATGGAGCGAACCATATTTAAAATATTTCTGTTCATTCTTTTAGCTACACCATTCTGTTGGGGATTATATGGCACAGTTGTTTGATGTTTGATTCCATGTTGACGAAGATAATTTTCAAATTCGTTTGAAGTGTATTCTTTTCCATTATCAGTATGTAGAGAGCCAATATGAGTTTGTGCATCATTTTCAATCCATGCACGAAAATTCTTGAATGTTTGAAAAGCATCAGAATCGTTCTTCAATAAGAAAATCTAACACTTTCTAGTGTAGTCATCAATAAATGTCATCATGTATTTATTTCCATTTGCAGAAGCAACACGCATAGGGCCACATAAATCTGAATGAACAAGCTCAATTTTTCTATGTGCTCTGGAGTGTGAATCATGAAATGGCTGTTTGCTATGCTTTCCTAGAATACAAGCATCACATTCCTTAGTTTTTCTAGGAATTGTAGGCAGTCCATTAACACCATTTTTCTTCAAAAAATGAAGGCTTTCATAGTTTAAGTGTCCAAATCTAGCATGCCATAAAAGACTTGATGGGAATGTACCTTCATCATGATGTGAAGTGAATGCAAAGTTTTGAGCATGAGCAGATGAACCTTTCAGCTTCAAGAGTCTCCCTTCTTCTATTCCCTCCATGACAAGTGAGTGATCTAATGCTTTTCCGACCTCTGCCTTTCCATCAAACAAGTGAATGGAGTGTCCTTGCTGGCGGATTTGGACCAAGGACAACAAGTTTCTCCTCAACTCAGGGAGGTATAGAACCTCATGTAGGATATGATCAGGAAGACCAGGCAGTTTAAGCCTGACTGTGCCAAGCCCTGATGGCTTGAGTTTGGATTTATCTGCGAAATATACTGCTCCATCAACTTTGTCAGTGAATTCTTCAAAAAATCTTTTCTAAATGTCATGTGACATGTTGCTCCTGAATCTAGCAACCAATCATCTCTCCATGAAGTAAATGAAACATCAAACAAGTCTTCAGTTACTCCATTGTTACAATGTGCTAGAACATAATGAGCGGATTCAGGTGCTTTACCTTTGTCTTTGTCATTGGTTTTACCTTTGACTTGATTTCTTTGCTGCTCAATTTTTTCCCAAGGTGTCCTGCATTTGGATGCATCATGTCCATATTTTTTGCAACGTGTGCAATGATCTCAAGGAAGATTGAATTTATCCAAATTATACTTGCTTTACCCAGCAAGTTTCTTCTTCCTCTTCCTCTTAACGCCTCTTCCTGCGGATGCATCAATACATGACTCACTATACCATGTTTGATGTCACGGGAAGCCTCTTCGAAGGGCAAGGACGTAGCCTTTAAAGCTTTCTCTCTTTCTGCAAACTTTTTCTCAAGGGTATCAAAGGTGATATGCTCAAGGTTTCCACTTGCTTGCAAAGACTCAAGATAATGTGAGTAAGTCGGATATAATGCCTTAACATATGCTATGAGAGGTATGTCCATTTTTACACTGGTGCTTCAATGTCATGCATTATAGATCTTACTTCTGAAGCTAAAGCAAGGGGATCATCATTCTTCATTTCAAGACTGAATAACTTAATCATCAATTGAACATTTTCTAATTCTGAATGTGAGTCATAGAGTTCTTTTAGCTTGCTCAAGGCATCATAGGCATTTGAGAATGATGAAATATGGCGACTCACCTCTTCATTTACGAAATCTGCAATCAAGGCATAGGCCTTGCAATTCTTGTTTTCCCAAATGGCGAGCTCCTTGTCTGAAGTGGCCTTTGCTGGTGGATTTCCTTCTTGTCCTTCACAAATTCCTTTCCAAAAATCATTAAAAATGAGAGTGTGCTTGATTTTTCGGGACCATTCAAGATATTTCTCTTTTCCAGAGAGAACCACCCCTACAATAGATATGAGAGAATGCATTCTTTTGAAGGGAAAAAATAATTACTTTGCTGGAAAAAATTCTTTTGAAGAGGAAAAATTTTGCTAGAAAATCTTCAATTCTGGAAATTTACTCAATTAAAGGGGACAAGCGATTTCTTTCACCAAATATAAATACTTAATATATATATATATATATATATATATATATATATATATATATATATATATATATATATATTGTTTGGAGTAAAAAAATTTATATGGATATTGTATTATATATGATTGGGGCGGTATTGAATATGGGAAAGAGGTATAAATATGTGGGGAAGGCGAAAATAGTGGTAAAAAATGGAATGGTATTAAGAAATTGGAGAGGGCAGTATAGAATGAATAATGGAAGGGCGATTTTATATGACAGACAGCGCTGGAAGAAATGTATATAGCACGTTATAATGGAGTGTATGACAGCGTATAATGAGGGCGGTATTATATATGCAGCGTGGAGGGTGTTATTATGAGGGCGGTATTTATATATGCAGTGTGCAGGGTGTTATTATGAGGGCGGTAATATATATATATAACACAGTCAACTGTGGGGGAATGTTGTAGCAGGGGCGTCGTAGGCTGGAGTTCGTTGCAGTTGGATAGGCAGCTTTGAAGTCAAGGGGCGTTAGACAGCGTGGAGTGGGGAGTCGTAGCGACGTTAGACAGTGTGGAGGAGTCATAGCGTTATGGTAAGGCGTAGAGGGATAGGGGGGCGTAAGGCCAGATGAGTTGCGTGTGAGGTATGGGGAGGGGAGCGTGGATAGGGGAAGGCAGGTAGAGGAGAGGAGAGGGGACGGGATTGATGTGGGAGATGAGTGGTGTAAGGGGGCTGGGTTGCGTGTGAGGTATGGAGGGTGACTGTGATTTGCACAATGTGGGAAGAGAGGTTTCGAGGGATGGGGAGGCCGACAGGCCATTTAAAAAAAATTGGAATGAAAGAATTTAATAACTGCAGAATTTGCAGGTGTGTGCAGGGGCTGCAATTTGCAGAATTTCAGGGACTGCAAATTGCAGAATCTCCAGAAGCTACAAAAATAGATCTGGGAAAAAATTGCAGATAAAAAAAATGCAGAATTACAGTACAGCAATTTAATAGAGCAGCAAAGACTAGCATAAAAACTGACTAAGCAAAGGAATGAGGGAGTTACACCACAGGAAAAAATGCCAATAGTGGGACTGGCTTTGATACCATGTCAAACCAGGAGGTAACTCCGCAAATCAAAATGAACATTATATGAGGAATGTGCATGTATTTATACATGGAGGTGAGGCTATTGGGATTCATCTCCCAATGACTCTTGGCCTTCCTTATTTCCTAATATTATTTATTATACAATATTACATATCCACACCCAACCCATAGGATTAGGTGTCAACAATGTACCTCTGGTTGATACCAACTCGGAAAGCCTGTTGGTGGGCATTCCAATTTCGGATAAGATGTCTAAAAAATAAACTATGGCCTTTTAGGGAATTAGCCTCCTCATAGAACTTGAGGAGGCCTATCTGCCTTAGGAGCCCCTGCGTAGCTATTGTAATAGGGCGAGGGTACGCATATCTCTCCCTCTCTCATGCCTCCCACAGGCAAACCATATTATACCACTCCACCTGTTGTTGTTGTTGTTGTTGTTCCCCCTCTTCTCTCCATTCACGTCTCTAAATGATTGACATATTAAACACAATTTTTTTATTAAACGAGATATATATTAGAAATATACATATATAATTTAAAAATAAAAATAAAAATAAAAAAGCAGTCGGTGCGACAAAAACACAGTCACGCACCGGTCTCGGTGCGTATTTCTATGGAGCGCACTGGCTTCGGTGCACCTAATAATTTTCAGTTCACTTGATCCAGGTGGATATTGGTGGCCACCCACCTATTCCACTTCGGGTCCCACCACTGTCTCTTTCAAGTTTTTAGTTTCAGAACAACTTACTATTTTCGATAGTTTTTCGGGTCCTAAACTTCCAGAGCCATTTTGAAGCTCTAAATGACGTTTTTTGGGAAAGTCCAGAACGACCTCGGATAGATATTTCTAATGAGCTATTGAGCGCATTAAACGGAGATCGTATGCCAAATTTACATCCTCGGGAAGTTGAAACACCAATTTATCCAAACGGGGCCCATAGTTTTGGCGTTTCATCTCTTGAGGTTAGGGTTTTGGATGTTTATGGTTTTACATTATTTCTAAATAATAAATAGGCCCTCGAGCCTCTTTGTAACTCAATTCAGAGGCTTGTAGCCACCACATCTCTTGTCAGAGATAAGCTACGAGCGCCCTAGCTATTTTATTTCTATTATGTCTGTAAGAAAATTTCAGTTCTTTCATATTAATGAAATGAAGTGTTATTTCCGCTGCATATTTGTATTTAAGGTTACATGTGTATTATGTTGCATTCCCGCATAAATTTGGATCAGCAACGAGGGCGATGCTTCAAAAAAAATTGTAGCACACCGTTGAATATGTATGGTGTCAGGAGGGTAGTGCACTGACTAAACTCTATGCCTCGAGCCGTATAGTTAAGTCAGCGGACCGACTTCCTACCATTATGACATAGTGAACAATGCAGTCTTTTACAAGGTTGCACCGTTGACGCAGGAAAAATATAGAAATTCATGTGCTGACAAAAACAACCGTCCCGAGGAGGCTATTTTAGTCAATGCATTGCATCGTTGTTATTCCACTAGGTCAACGGTGCGGGTGGGTAACCGACTGCACCAGAATTAAAAAAAAAAAATAACACGGTGCACCTTCGGTACCGCCCCAGAACTGGTGCAGATACCGAGAGCATTGGTTTACTAGTTCGAACCGTTGACCCTGTCAAAATGTGGTATTCGGTGCACTGACAACATTACCTGCCCCGGGGCGGATAATTTAGTCAACGCACCATGTTGTCGCTATTCCACATTGTCAACAGTGCGGCCTGGTAAACGACCACACCACACTTTTTAAAAATTATTAAAATAACATGGTGCGCCTATCAGTACCACCTCATAACCATTGTGGATACTGTTAGCACTGGTTGTAGTGGGGCCTGTAAATTTACAGGCAGCACCGCAAACTACTGCGAGCCGAATGGCTCGAGCGCACCGCGCGACATATTTTTTTTTCATTTAAATGATTAATTTTAATGTTATTTGAAATTCTAATCCACTAAAAGGCTTAATTATGGAAAAACAAGAAAAATACATGTACATTTGCCCGTCGAGGAGGCATATTGGCTGTAGAATTTGCAAAAGAAAACTTGTCCACTATTTTGCAAAATTCAAGTTGGAGATTGGTGGGCAATGCACAACAGCAATGCGTGTAATGAGTGCAATGGGAACACCGATGTCAGGGTGGCTGAGACAAAGATAAATTGCACCGGTGCTTGAGAGCTCTGTAGCCCTGACAAAAGTGTAAAATGTGGTTTTTTGGCTGTAATTTTTTTTTATTTAACCATGTTTCGGTGCACGAGGTTTTATGGGCACTTTTTATGAGGCACCAGTGCAGAAGTATTGTAAAGAACCGGTTCACTACAGTAATACAACACAGCGAGCGAGTGTGTACGGAGCGCACGGTGTCCGGTGTGTCAATGTTTTGTGTGGTTTTTTGGCCGTAATTTTTTTTATTTAATCCTCTTTTGGTGCACCGGGTTTTATTGGCACACCGGTGCGTTTCCCTCACTACGCACCGGGCAGTTTCTATTTTCACATGGTTGTCATGAGGCACTGGTGCGGAAGTGTTGTAAAGAACTGGTGCGCTACAGTAATACAACGCACTGGGCAGGTGTGTACGGAGTGCACAGTGTGCCAATTTTTTTTGCAATTTTTTGGCTGTATTTTTTTTAATTTAACCTTGTTCCAGTGCATGGGGATTTATGGAAGCACCAGTGCGTTTGCTTCATTCCAGACTAGGCATTTTTTGTTTTTGCGTGCTTTTTTATGAGGCACCAGTGCGGAAGTGTTGTAAATAACCGGTGCGCTATACTAATACAACGCACCGGGAGGGTGTGTATGGAGCGCACAGTGTCTAGTGTGCCAATGTTTTGTGTGGTTTTTTGGCCTTAATTTTTTTATATTACTCTATTCCGGTGCATGGGGTTTTATGGGTGCACAGGTGTGTTTTCTTAATTTTGCATCGGGCAGTTTCTATTTTCGCACGCTTTTTATGAGGCATCGATGTGGAAGTGTTGTAAAGAACCAGTGTGCTACAAAAATACAACACATTGGGAAGGTGTGTACGGAGCACACGGTGTCCGGTGTGCTAATGTTTTGTGCGCGCTGGTTCTTTCTCTTGTTGAACGCACCAATGCGTTTTATAGTGATAAGTGCATCGGACGACATACATCCGCAAATACCTTTTCCCACCAACCTCCTCTAGTAACCTCCACTAGAAACTGATATCTGGGGTATTTTTATAAGGGTTTCCTCAAAAACATCTGCTAGAGGGTCTTTTCCTTGTAGTGAGAAGAGTTGTAGACAAATAGAGGAGTTTAGGCTTTTTGTTTCTCCTACAAATCTTCGAGTATTTTCCGAAGCCAAATGATCTCCTTAGTGGCTTGAGCTACTGCAACATATTTGGCTTTGCTGGTAGAATCAACAGGAATAGATTGCTTTTGCGATCTCCAACTGATGGCTATTGATCGAAGATTCATTGAATATCTAGAAGTTGAGACTCCATTTCCTTTATCTCCATCAAAATTTGAATCTGAATAACCAACAATATAGAAGTCTAAAACTTTGGAATTTTGATGCCATAAGTTTGAGTTCCTTTTAAATATTTCAAAACTCTTTTTGCTGCTACCCAATGCCCCTCACAAGGATGATGCATAAACCTGGAAAACATTCTGACAACAAAGGCTATATCAAGACGAGTAATAGACAGTTAAAACAAACTTCCGGCAAGTTGCCTATACTTTTTTGGATCTTCAAACGACTTTCCTTCTTCGAAAGTGAGTTTCAAGCTCTTCTCCATTGGAGTAGCAATAGGATTACAATCTGTCATACTATATCTGTTCAATAAATTATCAATATATTTCTTCTGAGAGATGAAAATATTTTGTGGTTTTTTATCAACTTCAATACGATGATAATAATGAAGTAAACCTAAATATGTCATATCAAAAACCTTTTTGAATTCCTTCTTTACAGATGATATATATTCATCATTGTTTCCTGTGATCATCAAATCATCAACATATACAACTTATCTTCCAACTGTCTTAACGAAAAGAGTTGCATCATCTAAGTAAAAAAAATTATAGTTTAATATAAGAAGATGTTCAGTTAGCTTCTCATACCATGCTCGTGGCTCTTGTTTCAAGCCGTATAAAGAGTTCATTAGTTTGCAAACATTTTTTTCTTTCCCTTTAACAGAAAAACCTTATGGCTAAAACATGTAAACATCTTCTTTCAAATCCCCATTTAAAAAGACAATTTTGACATCCATATGATGAATTTTCCATTCTTTCTCAGCCGCAATAGCAAACAAAGATCTAATAGTGCCCCATTTAGCTATAGGAGAAAAAGTCTCTGTATAGTCAATACCCTCTTTCTGTGCATATCCTTTCGCTACAAGTCTTGCTTTGTGTTTTTCTAGCAAATCATCAGCTTTATACTTAGTTTTATAAATCCATTTGCAACCAATAGATTTGATGCCAGTAGGAGGATCCACCAGCGTCCATGTGCTATTTTTCATGAGAGCATCATATTCCTTTTGCATTGCATCTTTCCACTGTTCATAACTAGCAGCTTCTTCAAAGTAATAAGGTTCACAATCCACAGAAAAATTAAATTCTCAATGAGAATAGTTACTTGAGGAACTTCCAGCCTTAAACTCATCATATTTCTTTGGAAATGTTTGAATACGAGTTGACCTTCACAAAGGTTTTGTAGAAAATTGTTTAGGAAGTTTCTCATCTTCTTCATCTGGCTCAGTTCTTGCCATTTCTGTCATTGTTTCTGTAGAAACACTTACATCAACTAATTCCTCATCAGAAACAATGAAATTATCATTATCAACCAATTTCTCATCATTGAGAGATGGAAACTCCATAGACTGATCTAATATAGGAATCCCCCCTTCAGGATGGGGAAGTATATTATCAGATTCATAATAAAACTTTTGAGGCACAAAATTCTCTATTTGATTAAATTGTCTATAAAAAGTGAGAGAATCTTTATCAGTTTCAAGAAAAATTACATTTCCTGACAAAATAAACTTTTTGTTCTCTTCATCATAAAATTGGTATGCCTTAGAAGTCATGGAATACCCTAAAGATATACATTTTCTGCTTCTTTCACTCAGCTTATTCATCTGTTGTTTAGGAATCAAAGCATAACGTTGAGAACCGAAAATTCGGAAATGTTTAACAGCAGGAAGATGACTATACCACATTTCATATGGAGTTAATGACAATGGAAGGCCACTGATTTCTAATGTATGCCGCACAGAGCACAACTTCTCCCCAAAACAATAATTTTACATTCTTAAAAAACATCATTGACCTTACCGTATTAAGCAATGTTCGGTTCATTCTTTCAGCAACATTGTTTTGTTGCGGATTATATGGTGTTGTGGTCTGGTGTTTGATGCCATTTTCTTGCAAATATATTTCAAAAGCATGTGAAGTATATTCTCCTCCATTATCAAAACTTATAGTACCAATAGTAGGTTGTGCTTCATTTGTTATCAAGAGATGAAATTTCTTAAACACATCAAAAAATTGTGATTTTTCTTTAAGCAGATAAACCCAGCACATCCTCAAATAATGATAAATAAAAGTGAGTATGTATTTATTTCCATTCGCAGTTGATACAGGCATTGGACAAAATAAGTCAGAGTGTATAAGGCATAATTTTCTTGTAGCTCTAGACTTAGAATTTTGAAAAGATTGTTTGTGATGCTTGCCCAATATACAAGCATTACATAGGGTTAATTTTCTGGGAACTCTTGGAAGTCCCTTAATCCCTTGTTGTTTCATAATTCGAATACTTTCATAATTAACATGACTGAAGTGTGGATGCCATAATAAAGAAGAGGACAAAGTATCATTTTGTTGAACCAAATAAGTTGTGTTCAATGCAACAGATCATATACCATGCAACTTCAATAATTTATCTTTTTCCACACTAGTCATTACAGTTTTATTGTCCGCTGCTCTTCTAATTTCTACTTTACCATCAAATATGTGAATGGAATGTCCCTATTATCTTATTTGTATAAGAGATAACAAATTTCTTTGGAACTGCGGAATGTACAGAACATCATTCAAAATATGATTTGGAAGTCCAAGAATTTTTAACTGAATTGAATCAATCCATGATTGTTTGATTTGAGACTTATCAGCAAAATACACTACTCCATCAATATTATCACTGAATTGATCAAACAAATTTCTTCGAAAGTTCATATGACACATGGCACATGTGTCTAGAACCCAAGTGTCATACCATGAATAAAAAGAAGTACTAAAAACATCTTCCATGTGGAAACTACAATGTGTGACAACATAATCTGAATTCTCAGAAGAATGTCCTCTGTCTGGAATTATATGATCTTTCTTTTCAAGCAACTTTTCTCTTTTTTCGTTAATTTTATCCCAAGGAATTCTACAATTTGCAACAGTATCTTCAAGTTTACCACATCTAAAACATTTTACAACTAGTTTATCAAAAAAAATTCTTTATTGTTCAATCTGCTATCTATCACCCTGAATATTTCTACCCCCCCTGCTTTTATAATTCTTCATACCTCGACCTCTATTACCTCTAGTATTTCTAAAAGATTCCTCTTGATATTTTTGGTCTTTTTGAGCAAAACATAGGGTTTTTGTATTAGAACTATGTGATGCTTATTTCTTGACAAAATCCTTCTTTCTTTCTGCAATTTTCCCTACTAACTTATCAAAATATATATCTTTTAATTACCCACTAGCTTGGAGAGATTCCAAGTAGTGTGAATAACTAGGGTAAAGAGATTTTATAAAAGCATAAGAAGATAATCAACTTTAACTCCAGTACATTCAATTTTATGATTGATGGCTTTAATTTTAGAGGCATGTTTTAGAGGATCATTATCGCTCCTTTCCAGATTAAATAACTTTAACAATAACTGAATTATCTCCAATTCAGAATGTGAATCATAAAGCTCTTTTAGTTTTGTTATGGCATCATAAAATGTTTTACTCTGAGTAATGTATCTGCATACCTCTTATGAGACTGAAGTGGATATTAAGGCAAAGGCCTTCTTATCCTTAATTTTCCATATTGAAAGATATTTCTGCTCATCGGGATGCTCTGGTGCATTCTCTCCTTCTCTTTCACAGACTCCATCCCATAAATCATTGAAAATGAGAGTACTTTTAACCTTTCTATACCATTCCTGGTAATTTTATTTTCTGTTCAAAACAACCCCGATTAAAGATACTAAGGAATTCATCTTAAAAATCTAATTTGATCTTAAAAAAATCTTAATTCAACCACCAAAAAAAAAATTGTACAATCACCGACAAAGATTTTTTAAAAAATTGTTTTTCACTAACAAATTCAGTGCTTCTATTTTAACCATAAACGGGCACACACTTCTCTAAAAAAACTTTGTTTTTAACTTGCAGAGATTTTTCTTGGATTAAAAGAAAACTCTGTTTCAACTTTCAACCACAGATTTCTTAAAAAAATATTGAGTTTTTTTCTTTTAAACTTACTGATCCAGAACCGATGTTGCTGCACTCGGTCTAAATCTGTTGCAAAAGAGTGCTACTGCCATTGTCACAACAAATACGTCAGCAAGACTCCACTAACCACCTGAAAGAAATCCATTGTACAAAGAAACTTCATAACGGATCTGATGCCTCTGTTAGCCTCCGATCTCCAATGCTGCAAAGCGTGTTGCTGCCACAATTCGTGCAGGGGTATGGATATAAGTTTTGGAGAATTCTTTGCTTCCACACACAGTAAGAGTCTCCCACAACACCTGCCTGCCTCGCTCTGATACCACTAACAACCCAGAACTTCACAGAACAAAAACCATACGAGAATAATAGAATTTAGTTATAACTAACAAATATCTCGCAGAAGTTGACATATCAAATTGGTGAAAGTGGGTGAGCTCTCGGAATGGCATCTAGGGTTTCTTCCCTTTCCTCACAGACAGCCGCTCTCTCCTCTGTTGCTTCCGCGCCGGCTAAGCCCGCGGCTCCGATTCCTCTCCCCCCTGTGGCAATCGATCCAACATTTTTTCTTCACGCCACGCAACGTCCCCTCCTTGTTGCATTGATTCCTACGATTCTGATCAAAAGCCGGAAATATGACTGGCGTGTTGATGGCCCTGGCTAAGTGTTTGAAACCCTGCCTAACAGCAGCCTAGTCTTCTCTCACGCGCCAAAGACTCTGGGTATGTTTGCAGCGGTGGCCCCTCTCAAAGCACAATACACAGGCAGCGACGCAGGGTTTTATAAGAAGCATAAGAACCTCTGCCCCTTCTACAGCTTTGTCCCCCTGTCCTCTGCAACAGATGTGGGCTGGAACGACAGTCTCATTTCAAGTAAGAAAATGCCTCCTCGACTGCTACCAGGTTGTCAGGCTCTCGAAGGAGCCAGATCGGTCCAGGAGGAGCTCAAAAATTTCTCTGCATCCTTTCAGATTCAAATCTCACAACTTTGAGGAAAAACCATTCTGTAATGGGTTTGCTCCTCAGAATTGGTGCAGAATCTCAAGGCAAATCTGGAATGCCGGATCGGGATACCCTCTGCCCTCCAGAGACTTATTTTTCGAGGTAAAAAACTCGAAGATCTTCTTCCCCTCTCTGCTTATAACATAAACAGAAATGATTCTTTGGTTTTTTCCCTTCGTTTGCGAGGAGGCACTGCTCGGTAGTCATCTTCTGCTCCTCCCTTCTCCTACAAATATGTAGTACGCTCTGAGGTTCCCAAAACCCCTAAGGCCCCTAAACCCAAGCTTTCTTGGTTGACAAGCTAGAGGAGGTTCCTTCTGTTGAGATCTCCCATCCTAGACTAGCAAATGATCTTCAAAATTTTGCCGAAAGGGCCATCATATGCAGGTTCAATGGGCTCTGGCCGAAATCTAAGGAACTCTATGACTGGATCCATGCTAACTGGACTCACCAGTGCAAGGTCAGCTTTTGCTCAAAAGGATATTTCATAGTTTTGTTTGACAAGATTAAGCATTATAATCAGGCCTTGGATGAAGGCCCCTGGTTTATGGAAACTGCTGGGCTTTTCTTAACTCCATGGTTCCCAGATTTTGACCCAGCAACTGCAGTTATCACCAGGACACCTGTATGGATCCGGCTACCAAACTTACCAGCCCACCTATGGCATATTGCAGTTTACAAGGGCATAGGCAACACCTTGGGCCACTTCTTAATGGGGGATTACTAGCGGGAAAATCAAGGGCTTTACACATATGCCAGAATATGTGTGGAACTTGATCTGAGCAAGGGACTGCCAGATCAAATCAATCTCAAGATCAACGACTTTGTCTGGACTCAAAACCTGGATTACGAGAATACTGCTTTTCGTTGCCGCCATTGTCACCAAACAGGGCATCTACAAAATTCCTGCCCATCTCTCTCTGCAAAAACGAAAAAATATAACTTCTCGAAGACCAAACCCAAGTGATGGACTCCTTGCTCTCCGCCGCCGCCCGTAAGCTCGGAAGATGAAGAGAGCGATGCAGAACTTGATCTTCCGCCTCAGTCGATGGGCCTGTCATTTGTTCCTCCTGCGCGTCCTCCTGACACAGATATCAACCTGAAACGGGCCCATGAGACCTCCTCCTCAGAATCAGATAAGGAGACTCCCTAGTTGGAGGACTCCAGTCTTCAAGTTGTTTTAGCTCATCCTCCACAGGATGGCTGGGTCAAAGTCAATAAAAAGAAAGGGAAAAAACTTCGTGTGGAGACTTCTGCCCATGTGAGGTAGAAGTCGGCCCTTCTTGCATTCTAGTCATTTGCTGTAGCTCCTTGCTTGGATCTGTCCATCTCTGGGACCGAGGTTGATAGTTTTATCATTTCCGGTCAACCGGTGTCTTGTCTCTCTTGTTTGTACTATATTTTACTTAATAGAATTAGTCCAATTCAGAAAAAAAAAGCAAATATCCCGCAGGATTAGTTTTAACACCTTGCTTAGTCGGTTCATAGAAATTTAGCATCCAAGGAATCAAAATTCAAAAAGATACCAGTGATAGCTAAAGTTTTTTTTAGGCTATCGATACAAGAATAACTGAAAGAAAAATTGTCGCCAAGTTTTATGGAGTTGGATAAATATGGTTTTTCATATTCCCATCTACATCTCAAGACCTTTCTTAGTGCCGGAATGAAA
Organism: Pinus albicaulis; assembly: GCA_034641835.2. Taxonomy (NCBI): domain Eukaryota; kingdom Viridiplantae; phylum Streptophyta; class Pinopsida; order Pinales; family Pinaceae; genus Pinus; species Pinus albicaulis. The sequence continues at coordinate 283,142 of JAXQQM020059503.1, forward strand.
AATAAATCTGTGTTTTAGAATTTACAACTTGGTGGTTTTCATACTGTGTTGTTTCTTCGTCAAGTTTCACGCATTTGATGTTGTGATTCTAGCAAGTCCAAACAATGAAAGGGTAGACGGTATATTGCGCAGTCATATCGTTGAGAATGCTTCAAAATGAAACTTAACCACTATTCTACTCTTTATGTGATTGAGTTCGAAGTCATTCATATACAGGACATTGCCTCAAAAGTCATAAAATACAAAACATAGATGTAGACAATTTGAAATAAAAGACCATTTATTTTTCTGGGCGGGAAATTGCAATAGTTCTTTAATGTTTTTGAAGATATAAATAAATTTTAAAATATTTAAATTATGAAAAATAATATAAACCAGTAAATCTAATAAATATCTACTGAATTTTAGAGCTCCAAAATTTATGGAAAAGTATGAACAAAACTTTATTAAGTCAGAGCGCAGCATACGACATGATTTTTCAAAAATCAAAGAACCACAAATCCGGGTAAGAATTTTCAAAAGGCAAAAGAAACATATTATTTTTCAACTCTATCTCACATTATAGACCTTGATTTACTCCAAGTCTATCTCACTTGATTTTATAAAAAAATAAAGTAGCTCAACCAAATGAATTTAATAAGAGTTGTGAATTAATAAGAGTTATGATAGTAGTTGGTACATGTTGGTTAGTTTAAAATAGTTAAATTGAAATAAAAAATAATAGTATGGCATAAATTATCATTAATTATATGAAAGTTAAAATATGAAATAATTTTTTTTAATATGTTTCAAGAATCTCCACATGTTTATGAACCTCAATTGACTACACAAAATAAATGTAGAATTTTCTAAATTGTGTTTTGTATTCTAATTTGTTGTTTGAAATATAATAATGGATAGATATAGAGTTTCAAACTCAGTGCCAATCAAAATTGCCAATTTATTTGGACCAAAATTAAATAAAAACAAATAAAAACTTTAACCAAATATCAACTAAATTAATATGAAAAATATAATATAATTTTATAATCTTCTTAAATAAAATATTGATTTGATTATGTTCTTCAAATTTTTTTTCCCTATAACTTTAATTCAAAAAAGTGATGAACAATCTCAAATTGATTAAATCTTAGCCTGAGTTTCTCATTAGTGGGAAATTTGCTAAAATTGTTAATGAGTCTTTTAAAGAATAATACGAAAGATTAAACTCTTTGAAATTAACAGCATTTGATAGATTTTATAGTTTATACATGAAAAAGAGGAAATTAAAATATGAATTAAACAATTATGTATATTTAATGATATTTTCACATCCAATATTTTCAAATAAAACATTTTCTAAAATTTCTTTTAAAAAATTGTTGAATGTACAAGTCCATAAAATTGAAAGTCAAAAGATTGAAAAAATTGACATGATATATGAATTTTAAGAACTTAAATAATAGAAAAAATTGTTATGAAATATGAACTTGATCATAGCCTAAATAGTTGAAAATTTTGACATGATATATTAACTTTTAGAACCTAAATAATAATAAAAATTGACATGATGTATGAACTTTAAGAACCTAAATAATGACTAGTGAAACAAAACACTAAATGCCTAAAACCATGCTTGTGACAGGTATAATTATATACCTAGAAAACAAGACCAACAAAAAAAATTGAAACACCAACTTAGGAAAAATTCAGTTAGGAAACTCCATCTTTTACTCTGAAATGAATTTTCTTATTATGAGAACTCCTAATACACTAGTTTCTTAAATATTAAAAAAATATATATATTCTTAAGTTTTCTACAAATAAAATTAAATTAACTTTTACAAAACTACATTATTGATTAAAAAGTGTAACATAGAAAAACTTCAATTACAAAACAATATATTTTACTCTGAAATAAAGTTTCTTGTGAAAACTTATAATACACTAGTTTCTTAAATATTTAATATATATATATAAATATATATTCTTAACAATTATGCATGAATGCACCTAACTATTTTATAAACAAATAAAATAAAATTAACTTTTACAAAAACTACATTATTATTAAAAAATGTCACTAGAAAACATGATAAGTTTAAGTACTAACACAAGGACGCTTCACTTACATAACACTTACTCTTAAATGAAATTTCTTATTACAAGAAATCCTAATATATTTAATTTCACTCAACACAAACAAAGACTATATCATAAATTCTAGGTACTTTTAGAATGTTCATGGTTTCTCTCAATATATAAATATTCCCCAAAAAATAAAAATATGAAGTCTCGGTGAACCTAGCATAATCTATGTGTGAATAAGAAAAAAATAGTCGAATTGGGAATGTTCAGACATAGAGAATATCGAAGTTGAGGATGCCATATTTTCTCCCTCATGCACAACTTTGGAATAATAATAAAAAATAGTCAAATTGGGAATGTTCAGACATGGAGAATATCGAAGTTGAGGATGCCATTTTGCTCCCTCATGCACAACTTTGGAATAATAATATCATCCAAGTAGTACTTACTAAAAAGAAAATATGAAATTTCAAAAGATGGCTTCAAGCCTTCAGCCTTTGTAATTTACTGATACGTATTTTTTTTAACCAAGAATCACTTAATTTTTTATCTAAGTGGCATTGCTAATGTAACTTTCGGATTTAATTTACTTAAAAGACAATTCAATTTAGACATTGGAGTTTATTTTTAAATTAAATAGGTTTAAGAAACATGTTAATCAAGTTATGAATTAAATTTATTTTATTTAAATAAAAGATTTAATTATGGTATATTCCATAAAGTTATGGTAAATTTTTTACAAAATTCCAGAGTAGTTGGATTAAGAAGTTATTGAAACTTAGCTTTACTCTGAGGATAAAATGAAAATTCTAGAGAAAGAAATGGGTCATGTTCAAGGAAGAATAATAGCTAGAGAACTGAAAGGTGAGAGTGTCTAGAGCTAGAAGAAACTAGTGGAACTCTGCTACTTGACATTGGAGGAGAGATTGGAAAGAGGTCTTGAGGTCTACCTCCTGGAGAACTTCTACGGAATCCTACTCTGGTGAGGAACACGGGGGGAGCTGAGGATGTCATTTTCTCTCTCACGGTTGGGAAGATGCCATCAACCTTACTTATCTGAGATAAGTATACAAGACTGGAATGAAATGAAAAAATAATTTCTCATAAAGTTTTTATAATTATGTTAATCTCTGTAAATAGTTTTCCGTGCAATGTAAAAACTTGGTTACAAGAAATAGGCAAGGATAAATGCTTAGATTTTCTAAATGTTGTATAAACAATTTTTAGTGGAATAGTTTTGTTGTAAGATAAGTCTTCTGGAATGGTAAAAAATTGAAGATTTTACTGATATCTAGTAGAACAATAGTGAAAATCCTATAGAAAACAAATGACAAGATGGACAGTTAGTCCATTCAAGGAGGGACTTCCCTAAATGGGACAGTTTGTCCTATAAAAAAGAACAAAAGAAAATACGCAGACTGCGAGCTGGGTATTAACCCTCTTCAAGTGGGTTGGTCGCCTATTTATTCCCTCCTATTATAAAAAATTATTACTGAAGAAAAAACCAGGAAAAGAAAACTAAATAGGTATAGAGAACTAAAGAACTATTTACCAAAATTAATTAATTGCAGAAACAGTGAACATTTGTTCATTAGATAAGAAAACAGAGAACAACTAGTATTGAAAGCAAGAGATGGATAAATAATACAGTATATCATTAACCCTCGTGGGGGGGATCAAACCATTCTGATAAATATACACATTACACAGTGCGTAATAACTTCAAACATAGGCAATTTAAGCAAGAAATTCTTGAATAAAGAACATTAAATAATTTTAAAGAAATAAATACTTAAGAAAACAAGAGAGTCTTTCAAGGACATACTCAGTGCTGTGAATTAAGTATCGGCAAGTCAAATCCACATGACTAATTACAACCCATATATCAAATAAATTACCAGAAATAATAATAGCATTAGATTCCATAACATAATCCACCCAAAATGTCTGTATTTAACATAAATTTCAATTAACAGTGAAATTGCATTGTTGTGGAAACCGGAAAAAGAGAAAGAACAAAGGGGTTGTCCTTAAACACTCTCATAAAGAAGTACCCTTATGGGAAAGAAGTATTAAAGAGTTATTGCTAAATGACCAGCACGTAGCTCAAAACAACAAGGAAGGATAACCAAACAACTGTTCAATGTATACATTAAACTCTAGAAGAGATGTGCTATAAAACTGGAACTGAGCTAGAACTTCAATCACGTATCAATAAACTTAAAAAAATTCTGTTCAAAAACCCTTATGAATAGACCTGGAAGGAAATGAGAAAATCTACCCGGATTGTTTCCACAACACCTGTAGCAAGAACGAAGGGCATTATGCTAGGAGAGCCAATGCAAAGACGTAACGATGTGGGTATAGGGGTTTCAGAGTTACCTGCATGACAATCAATAAAATGTTAGCTCTCGAAAATACATAATAATTTAAACCCATAACATAGAATCGAAAACCCCAAACCAGGACACGACACAGAGCTTACATTTTGTGGTATTAAGGAGGTGAGATCCACACACCTGTTAATGGAATTTGAATTAAAAGAGGAACAGTGGAGAAATTACCCATTTAATCAGCGAAAAGGTTAGACAAATGAACCAAGTTAAATTTTCTCACCTGCTTCGGTCGTTGAGGTTGTGCTTCCATTGACGAAGTCCAATCCTTGTCTTAAGCTCCTCTACAGAATGAGTGCAGTTTGGTGAATGCATGGCCTATAGAAAATCATAAGCATCATATTTAATATGACTACGAATAGGAGCAGATAACAAACCCTTAATCCTGAACAAAACCATTGCAACCAGGCTTGTAAGTGAAAGAAATCTCAGGAAGGAAATTATGATATGAGATGGAGGTGGCATCGACATACCGAGTTAGGTAGAATTCCAAGAAGAAGACCATATTGTGCTGGAGTTGTAGAGAGGAGGATGCCAACAGTGACACCAGATGATAAATTTGTTAGGGTTTGGGGGGTAGGGTAATACCCTAACTGCCCCAGAAATCATTTCAACCGTTGATCCAAATGGAAATCATCAAATATGGATTACAGATGTCCCTCACTTAAATGAAATGTGAAACTCGAGACTACGATGGATCAGGGAATATATTAAAACAATCTGCATATAATAATGTTTCCAAGGTACTAGGTGTTGTAACTATATTATAATAGTTTTGTACATTGGAAAATACTATCCACAATTCTACTCACATGAATCTAAATACATTATGTAATAAATCAATTATGAATCTAAGGCTAAGAGCATGCCTTAAACAACATCGCCTTACGCCTAGGGAGATTATACATTAGCCCAACCTTTGTTTTTTTGGTTGTGAATAAAGCATAATGTTAGAAAAGTCATTTAACAAGCTATATGGAAATCTTAAAATTAGCGGTAATGATTAATATGGTATGATATTAATAGATGCTACAACATATAGATAAACCTAATAAATATGCTAAGTATATATGATTGCATTAATACGAAGCCATATGTTTGTGTTTTATTTAGAGTATTAATTTAGGAATTAATGCTAGAAGTAATTTTTTTTATGAAGGGTAAGGATTTTATGGTTAGATGTTACATGTAGTATTAGAGCATCGTTCAAACATTGTGACCTAAAAGTGTCACCTAAATAACATTTGGTGTGTGTAAGAATGTGCACATAATTGGGAAGAAGGGGTTAACAGAATGAAATGAGGAGGGGTTATGTACATGAAGCTCCCAGGACTATAGGGGAAACCTACCCCCAACCTAACCCATAAATGAATCCAGAAATGAGGGTGTAGTTGAGTGTAGACCAACATTAGCAAACTAGTAGATTACTCAAAGGACAACAATGACAAGCCCGTAGAATTCTAGACAATGTGCAACAACTACATGATGAAATGGTTCGAGTAAGAAGTGATAACGAGAGTTTGATGCGGTAATAGGTCAGTATCCTTAGAACCCTCTCAGATAAATAGAATCAAGGAATAGCTCAATTGAGCCCAGATTCCTGAGTACAACGATTCATGAGTATCCTACCTGCTCATATGAAGGAGAAAATCAAATTTGTAAACCCAAAGACCATGGACGAAGTGATTCGAAAAGCACATATGTGCTATCAACAGTCCCAGGTGAAAGGAGAACCTAGAAGGAGTTAACCACCCAAGAAAGGGCAAAAAAGGAACTCAAACTTTAAAAGTAGCAGATCTGGCAATTTTAAGAATGTTGCCATAAATACAGCAAATATACAATAGGGAAGAAACCAACAGAGAACCACGTGGCCAGTAGAGGAAAAACCCATTGAAGCATCTAGTAGATTAGATCATGGAAATATCCAGAAACCACCATTACAATGTTGGGGATGTGGTGACGCACATTATTATAAGATTTTTCCTCACCATGGAAGAAATTAAACTGCAGCTAATGTGCAATATGCACCCACGAAGGGGGACATGGCGCGAAACATACCCAGAATCAACACCACACTTGAGGATCGACAAGCGGATTTCCAACCAACCATGATAGAACTAGGAGGTAAGATGTATTCCCACCCTATTTCTAGTTTGGTTGATATTGGTGCTATTTTAAGCTATATAAATCCCAGGATAGTGGAAAAATGTGACTTGTAGAGCCAGAAGTTTAAAAATCCTTGGCTGGTATAGTTAGCCACTGTGGAAAAGAGAAGAGTTAATGTTAAAGTTTCCATTGGTCCCCTAGAAGTTGGAAACCAACATATTAAGGTTGAATTGAAAATTCTACCTTTAGGCTCCTATGATATATTACTAGGAATGGATTGGTTGGAAGTACATTGGTCACTAGTAGAATGCAAGGAGAAAATCATTTATTATAAGGTTGAGGATGGAACTCGCCAAGAATTGCAAGGGATTACAAAGCTACTTCAGTTGCATCCTATTACTGCATTTCAGTTAGGAAAATGCATCAAAAAAGGGGGTCAAATTTATGCAATTCAAGTAGGATTCGTTAGTTCTAAAGATAAGATCCCTAAGGTGGAAAACACACCCTTGGCGCAAGACTTTGTGGACGTATTTCCATAAAACATACTAGGACTACCACCAAAGTGGGACATCGACTTTATGATCAAATTAATGTCAGGGGCAACACCAGCATCACGAGCATCATACCGAATGAGTGTGCCTGAACTGACAGAGTTGAAAATGCAATTACAGGAATTGATGGACAGGGGATATATTTTTCCTAGTGTGTCACCCTGGGGAGCACCAGTGTTGTTCGTAAGGAAGAAGGATGGTACAATGTGAATGTGTATGGATTAGAGAGAACTTAATAAATTAACTGTTAAGAACAAATACCCACTGCCATGGATAGACGATCTTTTCGATCAAGTAAAGGGGGGAATTGGCTTCTCAAAAATAGATATAAGGTCTGGGTATCATCAAATATGGATAGAATATGAAGACATCTATAAAACATTTTTCCGTACCCGATATGGGCATTATGAATTCTTGGTTTTACCATTTGGATTAACCAATGTGCCAACAACATTCATGAGTTTGATGCATGGCATATTTCATCTACTTTTAAATAATTTTATTCTGATTTTTATAGATGATATACTAATCTACTCAAGTACTATGGAGGAACATAAGGAAAATTTGCGTATAGTGATAAAAATGTTGAGAGACCATCAAATTTATGCCAAATTCAGCAAGTGTGATTTCTACAAAGAGCAAATCCAATATTTAGGCCATGTTATTTTTGCTAAAGGTATAGCAGTAGACCATGAAAAGATAAATACTATTAGGGAATGGAGGGCACCCAAAAACATAGCAGAAATACGATCTTTTATAGGACTAGTCGGCTATTATTGACCTTTTATAGAAGGATTCTCTAAAAATTTCATTTCCTATAACCTCCTTGCAGTGGAAAGGGAAAGTGTTTAATTCGACCGGTGAATGACAAACTAGTTTTGAAAAATTAAAATAATTTTTGACCACAACTCCTGTTTTGAAGGTGGTAGATCCAAATTTGGAGTTTGAGGTTTGCATTAATGCTAGCAAGGAAGGAGCGGGAGCAGTGTTGTCACAAGATGGAAAGGTTGTGGTGTATGATTATATGAAATTGAAAGATCATGAACACCGATATTCCACGTATGATCTAGAGTTAACCACAGTGGTGCACACACTCAAGGTATGAAGGCACTACTTATTGGGAAAAAGGTTTGTTCTGAAAACAAATCATAGTAGCCTGACCAATTATTTTAAATAAGCTAACTTGAATGCCATCCAAGCCTAGTGGAATGCATTCCTGAGCGAATTTAACTTTGAAATGTAACATGTTGAAGGAAAAGAAAACTGGGTCGCATATGCGTTAAGTATAAAATTGCATTATGTGTATGAGTTATACTTTAACCATGTGGAATTCAAGTTCAAGGAATAGGTGAAATAGCTTGCGGCAAAAGATTCTGAATATCAGTTTTTATGGCAGTAAACACAAGACACAAAAAATTATGGAAAACAATCAGATTATACAATCAGTCGTGAACAACTATTGATTTTCCGAGGAAAGATATACATTCCTAATCAAATAATTTTAAAAGAGTGGATCCTAGATGAGTATCACTGAAGCTCTTATTCTAGACACCCTGGTTACCAGAAAATGTTAACAACCATTAGAAAAGATTATTTTAGCCTTGGAATGTGCAAAAACATCATTGAATACTTGACTAAATTTTTGGAATGTCTGTAGGTTAAGGTTGAGCATTAGCACCCAGCAAGTTTACTGTAACTCGTATCCGTACCAGAATGGAAGTGGGAAGTTATATCACTAGATTTTAGTACAGGCTTACCAAGATCGAAGAGACACAATGATTCTATAATGGTAGTGGTTGATCGGTTGAGAAAAGTAGCTCATTTTATTCTTGTACAGTCCAATTTTAAAATTGTGCAAATTCTTGACATCTTCATGAGGGAGATATTTAGATTACATGGCATTCTGAAAAGAGCCATCTCAAACAGAGATGTAGAGTTTACTTTGGCCTTTTGGAAGGCACTGTTTACCAAAATTAGGCACACAAATCCAATTTATCACAGCATATCATCCTCAAACAGAGCGGGTGAATCAGATATTGGAGGACATGCTACGAATGTATGTAATGTAGGAAACCACGAAATTGGAATATTATCTCTATTTTGTAGAATTTTCCTACAGAAAGGGATACGAGGAATCTCTCAAGATGAGTCAGTTTGAAGCCTTATATGGTAAACAGTGTCGAACCCCAACTCATTAGAGCAGTCTAGAAACAAAACTAATGCTTGGGTCAGACATGTTGGCTGAGATGGCGCGAGAAGTAAAGAAGATTTGACAAAATTTAAACGTTGCCCAGGATAGACAGAAATTATATGCGGAGTGAAAAAGGACATATCAGGTATTCGAAGTGGGTGATCACGTTTACGTGAGAATTAGAATGAAGAACAGTACTTTAAGGTGGACTACCTTTTCCATGTTGGCTCCCAAAATCTGTGGACCTTTCCAAATCTTGGAAAGGGTGGGTCCAGTAGACTATCGAATAGCTTTACTAGGACACATATGAATACACAATGTGTTTCATGTGTCTCTTTTAAAAATATATGTACATGATCCAAAGCATGTAATACACTAGAAGAATGTTCAAGTAGTAATGAAATTGGAATTCAGATCTCTATGAGAGAAAAACAATTGTTTATTAATTAAAAATTTTGTTAGTTGCAGGTCTAACTAGACGACGAATTTCTAGTACAACCTCAACGTATTCTCAATCAAAGAGAAATAATGCTCCGGAGGTGAGCCATCACCCAAGTTAAAGTGAAATGGAAGCACTTTAGCCTGGAAGAGGTGACTTGGGAAGATGAAAGCTTTGTGCAAGAAGCATATCCAAAATTATTCACTGGAATGGAATAAAATATTTAATTATGTTATGTTTCCATAAACTGACGGTAAAAGTTTTCCAAGATTCTAGAGTAGTTATATTAAGAGGTTATTGGCAGTTACCTTTCCTTTGAAGATAAAAGGAAAATCCTAGACAAGAAAAAGGATTATGTTCAAGAGAAGAAAAAAAGCTACAGAGCTGAAAGGTGAGAGTGTCCAGAGCTAGAAGAAACTAGTGGAACTTTGCTACCTGACATTGGAGGAGAGACTAGACAGGGGTCTTGAGTTCTACTTCCTGGAGAACATTTACGCAATCCTACTCTCGTGAGGATCACGGGGGGAGCTGAGGACGTCATTTCCTCTCTAACGATTGGGAGGATGCCATCAGCCTTACTTATCTGAGATAAGAATACCAGACTGAAATGAAAAGGAAAAATGATTTCTCATAAAGTTTTTATAATTATGTTAATCTCTGTAAATAGTTTTATGTGCTATGTGAAAACCTGGTTACAGGAAATAGGCAGGGATAAATTCTTAGATTTTCTGAATTTTGTATAATTTTTTTTTACTGGAATAGTTTTATTGTAAGATAAGTCTAGTGGAAGGGTAAAAGAATGAGGATTTTACTAATATCTAGCTGAACAGTAGTGGAAAATCCTATAGAAAACAAATGATAAGATCGACATTTAGTCCATTTAGGGAGGGACTTCCCCAAATGGGATAGTCTCTCTTATAAAGAAGAAAAAAATAAAATACACTAGCGGAGGGCTAGGTATTAACCCTCTTGAGGTGGTCCGATCACCTAATTATTCCATCCTATTATGAAAAATTATTACTGAAGTAAAAACCAGGTAAATAAAATTGAATATGTATAGAGAACTAAAGAACTATTTGCTAGAATTAATTAATTTTAAAAACAATGAACATATGTTCATTAAATAAGAAAATAGAGAACAACTAGTATTGAAAGTAAGAGATGGATAAATAATACAGTATATCATTAACCCTCGTGGGGGGGAGCAAACCATTGTGATAAATATACACATTACATAGTTCGCAATAACTTCAAACAAAGAAAATCTGAGCGAGAAATGCTTGAATAAATAAAAGTAAAGAATTTTAAAGAAAGAAATACTTAAGCAAACAAAAGAGTCTTTCAAGGACATACTCAGTGCTATGAATTAAGTATTGGTAAGCCAAATCCACATGACTAATTACAACCCATTTGTCATAGAAATTACCAGAAATTATAATAGCATCAGAGTCCATGACCTACTCCACCCAAAATGTTTGTATTTAACGTAGATTTCAATTAACATTGAAATTACATTGTTGTGGAAACCGAAAAAAGAGAAGGAACGGAGGGGTTGTCCCAAAACACTCTCATAAAGAAGAACCCTTACAGGAAACAAGTATTTTAGAGTTACTGCTAAATGACCAATGCGTAGCTCAAAACAACAAGGAAGCATAACCAAATAATTGTTCAATGTATACATTAAACCCTCGAAGGGATGTGCTATAAAACTGGAACCGAACTAGAGCTTCAATCCCGTATCAATAAACTTAAAACATTATGTCCAAAAACCTTTATGAGAAAACCTGTAAGGAAATAATAAAATCTACGTGGAATGGTTCCAGAGCACCTGTAGTGAGAATGAAGGGCATTAGACGGGCAGAGCCAATGCAAAGACGAAACATTGTGGGTACAATGGTTTCAAAGTTACCTACATGACAAGAAATACAATGTTAGCTCTTGAAAATTTCTAATAATTTAAACCCATAACATAGAATCAAAAACCCCAAACCGAGACACGACAAAGAGCTTAAGGAGGTGAGCTCCACACACCTATTAATGGAAGTTTAATTAAAAGAGGAACAATGGAGAAATTACCCATTTAATCAGGGAAAAGATTGGAAACCTGAAGCAAGTTAAATTTGCTCACTTGCTTCGGTTATTGAGGATGTGCTTCCATTGATGAAGTCCAATCCTTGTGTTAAGCTCCTCCACGAAATGAGTGCAGTTCAGTGAATTCATAGCCCGTAGTGGAGCACAAGCATCATAGTTACTCCGAATGTGAAGAGGATCAAATAACAAACCCTTAATCCTCAGCAAAACCATTGCAAGAAAGCCTGTCAGTGAAAGAATTCTTAGGAAGGAAACTGTGATATGAGATGGAGGCATCGTCAACATACCGCGTTAGGAAGAAGACCATGTTGTGTTAGATTTGCAGAGTGGAGGCTACCAGCAGCGGCACCAAGTGAGAAATTAGTTAGGGTTCGGGGGGTAGGGCAATACCCTAACCACCCTAGAACGTGTTTCAACCATTGATCCAAGTGAAAATAATTGACGGTGGATAAGAATTATAGATTTCCCTCACTTAAATGAAATGTGAAGCCCGAGACTACGACAGATCTGGGAATATATTAGAACAATGTGCATATAATAATGTTGCTAGGGTACTAGGTGGTATAACTATGTTATAATAGTTTTGTACATTGGTGTTGGAACAAGGTCTCCTAAAGTTGCGAATTTTGTTAATTTTTGTATAATTTTTGTAATATTTAGTCTAAAACAGGGGTTTTGGGGTGGGACAAAGCCCCTAATGCATTGTAGCGGATCAAGGGTAGACCAAGTGTCCACAAACCATAGTTTGCGGACCGTTGGATGTGTAGGCTAAATCGGTATAAATAGATGAAAATTTTTTAGTCATAAATAGAAAAGAATTGAGATTGATGTTAAGCACGAAATGTTAGATCTGTTGTTGGATTTTTGGGAAGGACCCCTGTTGGCTGTGTGTGCAGAGATCCTCAATCTTGCTATGTGTGGACCCTGTTGGATGTGTGCGCAGGCGGTATTTTGGGATTGTAAGAAGATTATGGTATTAATATATATGCAAAGTACTGTTGGTATCTGATGTGATCCGGATTTGTTCTGTTATGATTTATGCGAACTTGGGTTGTATGATTAAGCTGCGAAAGTATCTGTTTGATAGCTGTGAAAGTATCTTTTTTTTTGTTATATGAATCTATGATCTATTAGTTGTTGCGATTATAGTTTATGTGCTGATAGATTGGTATTACACACGTGGATGCAAAGATAATCATTAGATCTGAGCTCTGCGATATAAGCCTCTAACTAGATCTGTTAAATGTGAATTTTGATAAGTTGGGAACGCAGGTCTGCTTGACTTACCTACTCTCTCTCAGGGTGCAGAAACCTGGTTCCAACACCCTCACATACTGCTTCGAGTGAGACTTTGTTTTGCGCAAGCAGGTCAATGCCGAAAGGGCTAGTAGTATAGGGGTTTGTTGGCAAACCTTAAACCTCTGAACCTGGGTCAGGGTCCCTTGACCCAACAATTAGAAAATCTTATCCACAATTTTGCTGACATGAATATGAATACATTGTGTAATAATACATTAATAGCATGCCTTAAAAAACATCTCCTTATGCCGAGGTAGATTATACATTAGTCCAACCTTTGTTTTCTTGGTTGCGAATAAAGCATAATGTTAGAAAAGTCATTTAAAAATTTATATGGAAATGTTACAATTAGGAGTAATGATTAAGATGGTATGATCTTAATAGATGCTACAACAGATAGATAAACCTGATAAATATGATAAGTGTATATGATTGCATTAATATGAAGCCATATGTTTGTGCTTTGTTTAGAGTATTAATATAGGAATTAATGCTAGAAGTAAGTTTCTTTTATGAAGGGTAAAGATTTTATAGGTAGATGTTATGGCTAAAATCCTAAGACATGCTCTTTTATAAACTCTCTCATAAATGCTGGAAACGAATGCTTGAACTTACATAACTTCTCCACTATCTTACTAATCATAAAATGTGGTGCCTGACAATGGCAATTGGATCTAGTTACAGAGCAAGCTCCCCAAGCTCCCTAGCCTTGGCATTTATAGACCTGCTCACCCTGTGACTTAAGACTTAAATCTCAAATAAAATTATGCATGCAACTGAAAGTGGAAAATGAACTACGTGGAAAAATATGTTTTGTCCAAGATTTTGGCAAAAAAATTCAAGAAGAATACTTTTACAGCGAAAATCTAAAGAGAATGGAAAATTTAAGGCCATAAACGAACAAAATCGCTTTGTTGTGACTGTGGCTAAAGAAATTCAAGAATAGTATCTTAACAAGATTTTGGCAAAAAAAAAATTCAAGAAAAATAATTTTAGAGTGAAAATGAGAAGATTTTTTGGGAAGATGATCAATAATAGAAAAGCGAAAAAAAATAAAAAAAATAAAATAAAAAGGAAATAAAATTTAAAACAAAAAATTAGTAACTAACAGAAATTGAAATTAATAAACAATTACTCTACCAATAAATAAATTTAAATGAAAATAATATTGTTTATATTAACATACACTTATATGTGTGTGTGTTTGTGTGTTTTTTAGATTTTTATTAATATATGTATTTTATAACTAAATTTATTAAAATATATTTTTAATAGAATAATAAGTTATCATAAGTTGATATTTTATAGTTAAATTTATTCAAATATATTTTTAATCTAATAAAAAGTAATGATAAATTGAAAATATCAAAAGAAAAGAACAAAACAATGGTAAGTCATCAAAATGGAAATAATAGAAAAAATAAAAAATAAGAAGGTTAAAAAAAAAAAAAAACTAAAAACTTAAAATTAGTAACTAATGCAAATGGAAGTTACTAAAAATTTCATAATAAGAACTCAGCTAATCACCATACAAATAAATACATTTACATAATATTAAAAAAAACAAAAATGAAATCCATGGATTAAAAAAAAAAATAATGCATAGTCAAAGGCAAAACTAGTACATAATACCATGTCTAATAAATGTTTAAATTTTATTGTTATATATATAACAATAAAATTTAAACATTTATTAGACATGGTATTTTTATTTATGAAGATTTTTAACTTGTAAATACAACTTTGTTATAATATTATTGGTCAATATCATGGCTTACTAATATCACATATCTAAAAAAAACTTTTAACTCATATTCATATACCATTTTTTTAATTAATTGATTTAATTAAAAAGATAGAAATGACATAGTTACTTTTAAAACAAATTTCAATTGTTCATATGTGACTACAATAAGCATCTATATTTTGGAATGGGACTCCTAGAATTTTAATTTAATTCAATAATTATTAAGCATATGGTAGGGATTTAATTTTCATTACATATTCTAGAATATTTTTAGTACTATACACAGATCAAGGGTGTGATTTCTTCCCCTCATAGTTAACTCCATTAATTAAAAAAAAAATCATATAAACAAGTATCACATGAAATGAATCATGTTTTCATAGACATATGGTATTCATAAGCCATAATTTTGTAACAAAGCATATATATCTATATATATATATATATATATATATATATATATATATATATATATATATATATATAACTCTTTTTATTTTCAATAATATAAATTCTTTTAAATAAAGTTATAATTTAGTTAATTTTCATATTTATTTTAATTTTAGCATTGTGAAATGTATAATTAAGTTAAAGAATTATTATTATTATGAATTTATGTAATGTACATCTACATTATAAATTTACTTTTACATAAAAAAAAAATTATACATAGTCATATAACTCATCCTAATTACCTTACCCTACCTTGGTAAATTATAATAATATAATTCTTGGGAATTGTAGTAGATTGGGGTCTTAATTATCTTATGATAAACGAATTTAAAATGTACCGCATACTATTAAAAAAATCAATAATATTTTCCACACGCAATAGTTGTCTCACTTATGCGTTAGCCACGTCATTGTACCTGCACTCAATGCATAGATTATATAATCACATTATGGTTATTTTATCGAATGTGATACATTAGATTTCCGTTAGCAACTATTACAAAATTAACCCTTTGTCCTTAGCAATTACTATGTTTCTTAAATATTGGTATGAGTACGATTTACAAAGTTTGGTTATTCATATCACGGTGATTAACTGGTCATTATTATCCTGACTTATCAAGCACTTGGCGTGATATCCTCTGTTGATCTAGGATATATCTTTGATGGTGGAGATTGCATAAGGGTTTGTTAGGGTATGACCTTTACCCTTTCCAAACCTTAACTAACTCATTCTTCTTCATCGCTGCTACTCTTGGAGCTCTGCAACTCTACCATTGTTGGTATTCGAATATGGTGAGTCTTATGTGTTGTTCACACTGTCCTTGTTCTCCTTGTTGTGTTTTGAAAGTTCTATCTTGGGTTCAGTCCAGTGAGAGAACGAAAAGGGTTCTTCTCTGTGTTTTGCCCAGTATTTTTATTGTCATCAATGATGCCATGGATCTTCGACGTAAACTAGATGTTTGTAGATGGTATTTATAACAGAAGTCTTCTCAATAACTCTTTCCCTTTGGCTCAGGGTTTTCCTTTGGTATTTTGTCAGCTTTGTTTTATATATCACAGATCTTGCTTCCTCGTGGTTTAACATTCAGTTAAATGTTTTTGCAGGTCAATGGTCAAGGAGCCCAGATACTCTTTACCCCATTGTGTTTGATTACAGGTGCTACATTCTTACCGGTTTGTTCTTTCGGCTTTTTATTTATTTGGATACTTCATGCCTTAAGCAATCCTTCTCTGTCTCTGTCTAGGTGCATACCCTATCAATGGGTTTCTATCCTCAAGATTTTTCTTCACTATTGAGGTTCCAGTTTTTATGTGGTTTTTCACTACTCTATTGGCATGACAAAATGTTTGTTAAATGTATTCTTGGGATTTTGTTTGCAGTCGTCCAAAGCCTAGGTCTTACCCTTTGGGTTGTAGTGATATCTTCTCCTCGGGTTATATAAAACAATACTCCTTTTAAGGGTTTCTTCAACTGTTATTTAGTTTATTGCCTTAGCAGGGTTTATAGACTTATTCTACATGTATTTGTCAACATAGTTTTGTTTATAATGGAAGCGATGTAGTTTCTTTATACTTTCAATTATACTATTAATCTCATGACTCAGACCCATGGTATTGTAACGAATTTCTAATTCTATCTATGATATATATATATATATATATTTATAAGAGCTACTCTCATGGAAAATGTATTTATTTTCTGCCATTTTGAGGTTCATATCGTATGCTGGTAGATTTCATGCTCATTTTTCTTTCCTTCCTTAGAATCACTTGCTAAATCACTCGCTTGCATGGATATTTGTATTTAAGCAGCTAAATCTTGCATATAGTTTACTATATTGTTACTAGTAAGACAGACCTGTAGTATGTCTTAGATTTTTCCTTAAAGAAAATACTCTTTCTTCTAGTGTACAATCTTTTAAGATGTTATCCTATGCAACAGTTTCTCTTTTGACTTGTAGAAAATTGTGTGCGTAATGTTATGCTTCTGAAATTCCATTTTTTACATCTTCTTATTACATGCAAATTCCACTATTTCAACAGTTTTTCTTTATAACATGTGGTTTCTATTGGGTTTCCCTTCTATTAATAACTATGGTCACTGGACCACTTCAAGGGAATTTTCTCCCATTGTCTGTGTAATAGCTATAATTATTTTATGGGACATACACTCGAAGATACGTGAGGGTGTACTCCACTCTCAAGTAATTACTATCAAACCTATCTATTATATTAAGTTTTTGGGTTTAAACTAGCCTCCTTATGTTTCACATAACTTTTGACTCTAGCACACACACACACACACACACACACATATATATAAGCATAACAGAGAAATGTAGAAACCATATTCTAATTCTTTGCCACAGTCCTTACAGAATTCTAATTTCTTAATCAATATTTCTAACAACTATTTAACTATAATTTTCACAGTAATATTAACATAAATACATTCTATTTACTTATATCACATGATTAGACTTATGTCTTCCGCCCAACCTTGAGTGAGGTGATGACTTCCTGTACACCCCCCATGCTCCTCACCCAAGTAGGATTCACAGTAACAATTTTCATACCAAGGAGGTAAACCTCAGGACTCCAACCCAGTCTCTTCTCCCTTCAGGTACAGAGAACTATTGTTCCTTGTTCCAGCTCTAGTACTCTGATATTCATCTTTCTAGTTGTATCTCTTTTTCTTTTTCCTGCACATAAACCCTTTCCTCCTCTACGCTTTTCTTTATATCCCATAGGAAAGGTAAGTGCCAGCAACTGATTTTCTCAACTACTTTTTGGATCTTGGAAACTTTTCCATCAGACTAATGACAACATAATTTTTTATTAAAATTTTATTTACTAGTGAGAGACAGTAGTTCATAATTTCCTAATTAACATACTTGTTAAGAAATTAATAAAATAATCAAAATAACTTCAGTGTCTAGTAAAAATTAAAATTCCTTTTAGTAAATGACATCAGGCATTAATGTTATAGCTTCCCCTGCTTAAGATGAACATCGTCCCCTGTGTTATACCATTCCATTGAACAGTTCAGGATATTTTTCTTGCACAAGTTTTTCATCTTCCCAAGTCACCTCCTCTGGGCTAAAGTGCTTCCATTTCACTTTAACTTGGGTGATAACTCACTTCTAGAGCATTATTTCTCTCTGGTTGAGGATACGTTGAGGCTCTACCAGAAACCCGTCGTCCGGTTTGACTTGCAATCATCAAAAGAAATGAAATTAATATTCAACCATCTAACTTCTGAAAAGTTTTTAGTTCTTCCATTTATTTCCTACCTGAACATTCTGCCAATGTACTATATTCTTAGGATCATATATGTATCTCTTTATTATTGACACACGAAACACGTTATGCACCCGTATGTGCCCGGGTACTGCTAGCAGATAGGCTACTCACCTAATCCTTTCCAGAATTTGGAAAGGACGACAGAAACAGGGTGTCATTTTACACAAGTAGTCCACCTTAGTGTACTTTTCTTGGTTATGATTCTGATATAGAAATGGTCTCCTACTTCAAACTCCTGGTAGGTTATTTTTTATTTACATATACTTTCTTTCGATCATGTGCACTCTTCAGATTTTGACGGGTCCTCTTAACTTCTCTCTCCATTTTAGCCAACATTTTGGGTCCAAGCATTAACTTTGTCTCTGTACTGCTCTAGTTAATAGGTTTCTGCACTGTCTTCCATATAAGACTTCGAACAGACTCATTTTGAACGACTCCTGGTACCCATTTTTATAGGAAAACGCAACCAAATGTATGTAGTCTTCCCACTTTGTTGGTTGCTACATTACATACATATGAAGCATGTCCTCCAAAATATGTTTTACTCACTTTGTTTGTCCATCATTCTGTGGATGGTACACCATACTGAACTGGACTTGAGTGCCTAGCCCAGTAAAAAGTGTCCCCCAAAAGGCTGAAGTAAACTTCAGGCCTCTATCAATATGACAATTTTTGGTATACCATGTAACCTAAATATCTCCCGCATAAATATGCCTGCAATTTGTACTGTCTTATTTAAATTGGATTGTACAAGAATAAAATGGGTTTCTTTGCTCAAACGATCAACAACCACCATGATCGAATCATTATGTCTCTTTGACTGTGGTAATCCAACAATAAAATCTAGATATATTATTTCCCACTTCCACTCAGGTACTGGTATGGGTTGTAATAATTCGGTTGGATGTTGATACTCAAATTTCAGCTGCTGGCATTCTAAACACTTGGGAAAATAGTCTGCAATATATTTGCACATAAGTTGCCAAAAATAGTCCTTTCTGATG
Source organism: Pinus albicaulis (assembly GCA_034641835.2). NCBI lineage: Eukaryota > Viridiplantae > Streptophyta > Pinopsida > Pinales > Pinaceae > Pinus > Pinus albicaulis. Next base: position 302,789 of record JAXQQM020059503.1, read on the forward strand.
GATGTTAAAATTTTTTGGTAGCCTGGATGTCCAACATATGAGCTTCTGTGATATTCATTGAGAATCAATTCATTTAAACTTAACTAATTGGGAATGTATATGTTTTATTGAAAGACTAATAGTTGTTCTCCATTAACAGTGTATTCGGATGATTTCCCTTGCACTTCAGTGTCCGATGCTTGCTGCCATAGAAACTGGTATTCAATATATTTTATTGCAGTGTCCTTTATTTTTTCCTGAAATTTGAACTCCAAACTATTGAAATATAGTTCATATACATTATGCAACTTCCGACTTAACGAGTCGGGAACTCGATTTTCTTTTCCTTTTACATGTTTCATTTCAAAATCAAATTTTCTCAGGAATGCATTCCACCTAGCCCGACGAGCGTTCATATTTGCTTGTTTAAAATAGCTGGTTCAACTGTTGTGGTGAGATTTCAGCACCAATCTTTTACCCAATAGGTAATGTATCCATATCTTGAGCGCATGTACCATAGTTTTTAATTACAAATCATAAGCTGAGTAATGATGTTCATGGTCTTTTAATTTTCTGGATTCATATGCCGACACCTTTCCATTTTGGGATAGCACTGCTCACACGCCTCTTTTACTTGCATCATTGCAAACTTCAAATTCAAGATTTGGGTCTAGAACCTTCAGAACAGGAGATGAAGTTAATAAATGTTTCAACCTCTCAAAACTGACTTGGCATTCACTGATCCATTTGAATACTTTCCCCTTGCGCTGCAAGGAAGTTATAGGAAATGCTATTTTTGAAAAGACTTCTATGAAGCACCGGTAGTAACCAACAAGCCCCATGAAATATCATATGTCCGACAAATTTTTACGTACCTTCCATTCCATAATAGATTTTATCTTTTCAGTATCCACTGCTACCCCTTCTGTCAAAATAACATGGCCCAAATATTGTATTTGTTCCTTGTAAAAACCACACTTGCTAAATTTTGCGTATAGTTAGTGGTCCCTCAACATGTTCAGTACTATGATTAGATGCTCTTTATGCTCCTCCACATTATTTGAGTAGATCGGTATATCATCTATAAATATCAAAAAAAATTATCCAGATAGGGGTGAAATATGCCATGCATTAAGCTCATAAATGTTGCAGGTGCATTGGTCAAGCCAAACGGTAGGACCACAAATTCACAATGTCCATACCTAGTTCAGAATGTTGTTTTGTAAATGTCTTCATCCTTTATTCTTATCTAGTGATACCCAGATCTTAAATATATCTTGGAAAATACTTTCACCCATTTTACTTGGTCAAACATATCATCTATTCGAGGTAAATTATATTTGTTTTCCATAGTCAGTTTATTTAGATGTTGGTAGTCCATGCACATCCTCATGGTTCCATCCTTCTTCTTCACAAACAGTACTCGTACCCCCCAAGGTGACACACTTAGACGGATATATAATTTGTCCAACAATTCTTGTAACTGCATCTTTAATTCTGTTAACTCAGGTACACTCATTCAGTATGGGGCTCATGAATCCAGTGCCACCCTTGGCATAAGTTCATGGTAAAATATATATCTCTCTTAGGTGGTAGTCCTGGTATGTTTTCTGGAAATACATCCAGGAATTCTTGCATCACTGGTGTGATTTCCAACATGAGAATTTTATCTTTTGAGTTAGCAAATATGATCTGAATTGCATAAATTTGGCATCCCTTCCTAATTCATTTTCTTAACTGGGATGTTGTAATGGTTCGTAATTTCAATGACTTATTAATTCCTTTCAGCTCTTGGAGAGTTCCATCTTCAGCTTTGAAGTATATTATCTTTTCCTTATAGTATACCAAGGACCAGTGTGCTTCCAACGAGTCCATTCCCAATAGTATCATAGGAGCCTAAGGGTAGAATTTTTAATTCCACCTTTATATTATGATCCCCAATGTCTAGGGAACAATTGGACACTTTAGCATGAACCTTACACTTGGTTCTTCTGGCCAGCTAAACTAGTCATGAGTGTTTATACTTTTGACTCTGTAAGGCACATTTTTCCACAATTCGGGGGTCTACATAGCTTAAACTAGCACCACGATCAATCAAAACAGATACATAATGAGTTTGCATCTTAACTTCTAATTATATCATGGTTGGCTATTATTCCTCTTGCAGGTCTTCTAATGTAGCATTGATTCTAGGTATATTTCGCACCACATCACTCACAACAGATGCTTCTTGCACATTGGCTACAGTTTCGTTCCTCCCACGATGTGGGAAATGTTTATAATAGTGTGCCTCTCCACATACCCAACATTGTAATGGTGGTTTATGTATTTTACCATGATTAGGTTTACTGGATGCTCCAGTGGGTCGGTCCTCGGCTGTCCATTTGGCCCTCTGTTGGTTTTTCCCAAAAGGCTAATTGCCTGAATTTCTTGTAGCAATTTTGAAATTTCTAGCTCTGTTATTTTTGAAACCTAAAGAGCTTTTCTACCCTTTCTTGGGTGGCCAATTTTTTGCATTTTCTCCGTTAGCCTTGGACTGCTGATAACACATTATTTCCTTATGAATGGCCTCTTCCATTGTCTTGGGTCCCACAAATTCAATTCTTTCCCTCATATGAGCAGGAAAACTACTTAAAAAGCCGTTAAACACCATGTTAAGCACACACATGGTGTATGAGAAGGATGAACACCCACAATAAGAGACTCAACACACAATGAAGGATAAGCGTGAGGCTTTCTTATTTTTCCATTATACATGATGTACATTTATAGTACAATGGTGTGACTCTTGGTTTCATATTCCAAGGTCACTTGGACTCCATTGTGACTTTTCGCATTTCACACCTACCCATGTAGGATTAGGTGTTCCAACATCCCCCCTTAATCCGAAGGGGTATGTGTGAGTCCAAGAAAAGAGTTGTAATACAAATCTGCAAAGTATACATGGCAGCACTTGGGCTGAATCAACTCTCTGAAATGTTTGAAAAAAGAGGTGGTTTTAGGATGACCACAAACACTGGAACGCAAAACTTGTTGCAGTTCCCGGAACTCTTCCAAAACTGGCAAGAAGCTGAAAGCTTCTGCTAGAGGAATTGTCCCTCATAAAAAAGGGAGACCTTCAACCTAAAATAAGGGAGGTCTACTACCTATGATGGTTTTAGGATTACCAACAACTCTAGAATGCTTTGAAGCATTTCCTGGAACTCAACCAAAGCTGGCAAGAAGCTGAAGGCTTCTGCTAGAGGAAGTGTTCCTCATATATGAAAGGGAGACCTTCAACCTAAAAGAAGGGAGGTCTACTACCTATGATGGTTTTAGGTCATCCACCAACCAAAGATGATGGTTTAATGTTGTCCACTAACCGAAGGCATGCTCATGGGCATCCGTGTCTCTGGCTACATCTCTGAATCTAGAATGACGAATTGTGGCTCAGACTTGCTTGAACTGCTGTGTCTTTGGCTACAACTCTAAACATGGAATGAGAGATTGTGGCTCAGGCTTGCTTGATCTGACGTTGAAGCTTGTACATGACCACCATTTTCCCCCCTGTCAGGGACAAGGTGAGATGATGGCGAAAACTCAACTGCAAGTTTGCTCAATATCTCAGGAATGCTCAACATTCTAGTTAAACATTCTTTTCGGGCCATTGATGTCTATCAGCAAGAAGCGATCCATCCAAGATGAATCTTTGTTCTTGCAGGAGGCTTGTGTCTGAAGCATCTGTCTGAAGAATGAGTGTGCTGACCACAGTGCTTGCATGGATGAAGATCAAAACAGTGATCTTTCATATGGCCAACTCGATCACAGTGTTGGCATGTTACAATTTGTTGTTGTGGAAGCGGAACAGGATCTCGAATAGCTGCAGGTGAACTATCATAAAGGAATCCGACACTGTGAAATTTGATGGGATTTGTGTAGTTTGGAATATGAAAGGACACATCCTTGTCATATCCAAGACCAGTTTTGTGCTTGTTGTGGACAAGCTCTTCCCAAGGTCCGATGATGGGCTTGAGAGGTGCAGGTTGAACTACTGCATCTGCATGTAAATTTGCTCTAGTACAAGGCACTGAATGTGAATCAACTGCAACTTTACTGACTTTCTTCTGATGAGAGTCCTTCAAAATATTCTGAACAGAAACAGGTTCAGAATGGTGACTCTTTTGCTGAAGTTCGTCTTGTTGAAGCTGAGTTTCCAACTGCAAAAACTCAATCTTTTCTCGTGCATCTTGCAAAAAATTTTGAATATTACAAAGAGCATCCTTGCTTATTTTTATCATGTCATCAACATTTGAATGAATGAGGTTACTCAAAAACTCTAATGCCTCATTGATTTTAGCCATTTCAACAACTTAGGCTAAAAAATGAAAGGGTGTCGGCTTCAACCGAAAATGCACCCGTTTACAATGTGATTCAACAACAAATATAAATGACTCCAAAGAATTTCCAACTATGGAAATCTCAAAGTACAAAATCTGCTCCTCAAATGATGGAGGGCAATCAACAATCCAACAACTCAAATTTACACTTCAAGTCTTGATTGCAACTATGAATGAAGAAGCAATATAATACAATATTTCTGCAAAATATTTTGTAAATGTGCAACTGAAAAATACTGTGCAAGAGGCCTTTAAGGCAGCTGAATTTTCCTTCAAAGAGCTGTTTTGCACCAATAAAAACTCGTCTTCACGTGTAAATTTCTTCAGAAAATCACCCTCTTGTATATGCCACAAATCATAAAATGTAAATCTGCAATTTTCTCTATGTATTTAGTCCATCTGCTCATATTTCATTTCCTCATTTTTCTGCTGTTCATATCTTCTTCCTCTCTCTCTCTTTGCTATTTTTTTTTTTTTGAAATTAATTAAAAAAAGGGGAAAATGAATGGTAATAGAAATGAGAGAGAATTTGATAAATTAAAAAAGAGAGGGTGGTGGGAAGACTAAGGAAAATATTAATAAAAAAATGGATTATTAAAAAAGGAATTATATAAAAATGGGAATTATTTAAAATGGAGTTTAATTAAAAAGGATTAATAATTAAAAATGGAGGGAATTTTTAAAAATTTTTGGGAGGGGACAGAGGTATTATATGAGAGGGGAAGGGGGGTATTAAAATAAACTTAAAAAAATAAAAAGAAAATTTAAAAGAAGGATGGCCGAGGGCCGAAAGGGAGGAATGGGTAGTCGAGGGGTAGGGCGGAGGGACTGTTGACGGGGTAAGGGGAGGGAGCGAGTGGCATAAGGGGGAGGGTTGGGTTTTTTGTGCATGTGTTGAGAGATGGAGAGGGGTTGGCAGTCGGGTAGGGAGGGACATGAGGGGGCTTGGAGTGTTGTGAGCGTAAAGAGGGGGCGCAGGGTTGGGAGGGCGGAGCCGTGGAGTGAGTGGTCAAGGTGGTCGGGTAAGGCATAGTCTGTGAGGAGAGTGTGAGCTCGAGGGAGATGGTAAGGGGCAGCGTAGATAGGTCGCGTAGGAGTTGGGGTGAGGTTTAATACAGGGGGCGACGGGTTGAATCGGTAGAGCAGGGCGTAGGTAGAGCCGAGGGGGTTTGGGTAGTGAGGGAGTTGGCCAGGAGGGCGAGAGATGGTCTGTGAAGAGCGTATGGGTGATAGGAAAGCGTGTAGGGACAGATGTGAGATTGCAGGGTTGGGGGTGTGTGAATTGCGAAGAGGGCCTGAATACCGAAATTATTTTTATTTTATTTTATTTTTTATTTTATTTTTAATTTAAAAACAACAGAGTGAGATTCCACTTAAAACAGCTTGGTAAAAATTGCAGAAATGAGGGCAATAGTACAAATTTCAAGTACTGAAATGCAACAGCAGATTGCCAATAAAACCTAGAAATTTTTCCAATAGCCCAGCAGCAGAAAATATTTTCCAGTAGTAGAAAAACCCAGAATTGCAGAAATTTTTCAATGGAAAAACTCAGAAATTTTACTTGAAAACCCATAAACTTCTTCAAAAACCAACTTTTAAACAATTTTTCCAACAGCTCTCCAAGATGAAGAATTTAATGGGCAGAAATTGCAAAAAGAAATCAACCTTCAGATGTGCAGTGCTGCTCTTCTTCAAAACAAATTTTGAATGCTATCAATTTCTGAATGCTGCTCCTTCTCAAAACCAATGCCGCTCTTCTTCAAAACACCTTTCTAAATGCAGCAAAAAGACTGCTGCAGAAATCTCTGAGTGCTGCAAAAATTATTACAATTTTTTGCAGATATGCACAAGCCATAAACACAAATGGCTCACTCAAGGTTGAGCTGGTTATGGACTTCTCTACTATGATACCATGTTAAACACCATGTTAAGCACACACGTGGTGTATGAGAAGGATGAACACACACAATAAGAGGCTCAGCACACAATGAAGGATAAGTGTCAGGCTTTCTTATTTTTCCATTATACATTATGTACATTTATAGTACAATGGTGTGGCTCTTGGTTTCATATTCCAAGGTCACTTGGACTTCATTGTGACTTTTCGCATTCCACACCTACCCATGTAGGATTAGGTGTTCCAACAAAAGAGATGTACTTTAGCCTTCTCATCCTTCAAGTATGGGACATATCTTAGCAGGGAAGTTAACTTAGTGATAAATTCATCCATGGACAGTTGACCCAGCCATAAATCATTAAAATCTCGAGATTTTTCGTCATAAAATCATTCTGTTAAGTACTTATCCTTAAAATATTTTTCAAATTCATCCCAGGTTACATTCTGGTCCTCGATTCCACACACATTCTTCACTTCTTCCCACCATAACGTAGCCTTTTCTCGTAATTGATAAATTGCCGCTTTGGCCTTTAATTTACTGTCATACTCATATACTTGAAAATATTTATTCATGTTAATGATCCAAGCTTCTGCCATTTCCTCAGCTTCTCCATCCAATGTGGGAGGTTTAATCTTTCAGAATTCATCTTGTAATTCCATCTTCTTCTTTTTCAGTACCTGCTGGTCACAAGCATTTCCACGTTAAAATTCATTATAGGTTCTACTTTTGTTTCTTTCTTGGGCGCAACTTCCTTCAGGATCATCATGTATGTGTTGTCGTTGTTCACTTTGTAGGTGGGTTCCCCTTATCGGGTTGGGCACGATGGGATGATTTTTCTTATCCAAAAGACTCTTGAGCATTCTTTCTTGTTCTCTCATCAGTCTCTCATTATCACTTTGCACTCTTGCCATTTCTGTTTGGAGTTGTTGCACAGTATCCAACAATCTATGAGATTGTCTCTGTTGTTCTTCCAGTAGTCTACTAGTTTGCTGGTGTTGATCAATATTAAGCTACATCCAAATTTTCGGATTCATTTCTGGGTTGGCCTGGGGATGAGTCGCCCCTATAACCCTGGGTGTTTGATACATTGATCCCCTTATCATTCTTCTTAATTAGTTTTTCTTTGGTTCTATGCACATTCACACACAACATTTGTTATTTAGGTGACCCTTATTGGGCCCTGCTTTTAAACTTGCTCTGATACCACCTATAATGTACATCTACATTATAACTTTAAATCAACATAAATAAAATAAAAAAATTATACATATTCATATAACTCATCCTAATTAGCTTACCCTACCCTCATGAATTATAATAATATAATTCTCGGGAACTATAGCAGATTGTGGTCTTAATTATCATATGATAAATGAATTTAAAATGTACCCATACAATAAAAAAAACTCAATAAGATTTTCCACAAGCAATAGTTGTCTCACTTATACGTTAGCCACATCATCATATCTGCACTCAATGCATAGATTATATAATCACATTATGGTTATTTTATCAGATGTGATACATCAGATTTCCCTCAGCAACTATTACAAAATTAACCCTTTGTACTTAGCAATTATTTTGTGCCTTAAAAATTTGTAGGAGTATGATTTACAAATTTTGGTTATTCATAGCATAGAGATTAACTAGAAATTATTATCCTAACTTATCTGGCACTTGGCTTGATCTCCTCCATCGATCTGGGATATATCTTCGATGGTGGATATTTCATAGGGGTTTGTTAGGGTATGACCCTTACCCTTTCCAAACCCTAACTAACTCATTGTTCTTCGTCGCTACTACTCTTGGAGCTCTACAACTCCAGCATTGCTGGTATTCAAATATGGTGAGTCTTATGCATTTTCCGCACTCTCCTAGCTCTCCTTGTTGTATTCCACAAGTTATATCTTTGGTTTTGTCCAATGAGAGAACTAAAAGGGTTATTCTCTGTGTTTTGCCTTGTATTTTCTCTGTCATCAATGATGCCATGGATCTTCGGCATAAAACAGATGTTTGCAGAGGGTATTTACAGCAAAAGTCTTCTCAGTAATGCCTTCCCTTTGGCTCAGGGTTTTCCTTTGGTATTTTGTCAGCTTTCTTTTATATATCACCAATCTTGCTTCCTCATCGTTTAACATTCGGTTAAATGTTTTTGTAGGTCAATGGTCGAGGAGCCCATATAATCTTTACCCCCTTTCATTTTATTACATGTACTACATTCTTACTGGTTCGTTCTTTCGGCTTTTCAATTTTTTGGTTTCTTCATGCCTTAAGGAATCCTTTTCCATCTGTGTCTAGGTGCATACCCTATCAAAGGGTTTCTCTCCTCAAGGTTTTTCTTCACTATTGATGTTCCAGTTTTTATGTGGGTTTTCACTACTCTGTTGGCATGACACTATGTTTGTTAAATGTATTTTTGGGATATTGTTCGTGGTCATCCAAAGCCCATGTCTTACCCTTCGGGTTATAGTGATTTATTCTCCTCGAGTTATATACAAAAATAATCCTTTTAAGGGTTTCTTAGATTTTTATTTAGTCTACTGCCACGGTAGGGTTTACAAAATTATTCTACATGTATTTGTAAACTCAGTTTGTTTATAATGGAAGTGATGTAGTTTATTTATACTTTTAGTTATACTCTTAAGTTAATGACTCAGACCCACAAGTCTTGTATCGAATTTCTAATTTTGTCTTTGATATATATATTTATTTATAAGAGCTACTTTCATGGCAAATGCATTTGTTTTCCGCCAGTTTGAGGTTCATATCGTATGTTGGTAGTGTTCATGCTCGTTTTTCTTTCCTTCCTTAGAATCACTTCCTGAATTACTCACTGGCATGGATATCTGTATTTAAGCAGCCAAATCTTGCATGTAGTTTACTATATTGTTACTATTCAGACAGACATGTAGTGTGTCTCAGATTTTTCCTTAAAAAAAATACTCTATCTTTTGGCGTACATTATTTTAAGTGGTTATCCTATGCAAAATTTTCTATTTTGACTTGTAGAAAATTATGTGCGTAATGTTATGCTTCTGAAATTTCATTTCCTACAGCTTCTTGTTCCATGAAAATTCCACTGTTTCTACAGTTTTTCTTTATAACATTCAATTTCTATTGTTTTTCCCTTATGTTAATAACTATGGTGATTGAACCACTTCAAGGGAATGTTCTCCCATTGTCTGTGTAATAGATAGAATTCCTTTATGGGAAATATAGTCTAAGAGACCTAGGGATGTCCTCCACTCTCGGGTCTTTACTGTCAAATCGGTCTATTCTATTAAGTTTCTGGGTTTATACTATCTTCCTTATGTTTCACAGAACTTTTGACTCTATCACTTTATATATATATATATATATATATATATATATATATATATATATATATAGATATATATATATATAAGCATAACAGAGAAATGTAGAAACCTTATTCTAATTCTTTGACACAGTCCTTACAGAATTTTGATTTCTTAATCAATATTTCTAACAACTGTTTAACTATAATTTTCACAATAATATTAACAGAACTTACATTCAATTTAATCAAGGTGAGACGCCCAACCCAAGATAACCATCTGTTGTGCCAAATAAATATTCTCTTTTCCATTTTGATAATGAGTCATGTCCAATTTGCAATGCCGTAATCAGAGGGTTTTAGTTGAAAACCAAGATACCGAATACCATCAAGAGGATCTAGTGTGGTGAACGGAAATTTGTTCATGGAAATTTTCCTTTCCTTTGGAGTGGATCCGAATATTCATATGGTCAATTTTTTAGCATTGTAGACCATGCCAGTGGCTATGCTAAATGAGGCAAGAGGTTCTAAGAAAGATAGTATGTCATTTATGGATCCATTAAGAAGGATGAGAACATCATCCACGAATAGTAGGTGAGAGAGTGTGCATCCCTCTACTATTTTGATGCCCTGTAGACACCCTTGATTCTTTTCGTCCATGATTAGTTTACTTAAAGCTTCCATGATGAGGAGGAAGAGGAGTGGAGATAGGGGGCAACCCTGTCTAGGCCCTCTTTCCGAGTGGAGGAAGGTGGAGGCAGATCCATTGATGAGGATGCTGAAAGATACATTAGTGATACAACACATGATCCATTTGATGAAACTGTAGGGGAAACCTAAATGGGTGAGGATCATGTGAATGTAGAGCCAATTAGAGTGATCAAATGCTTTAGCAAGGTCTAGCTTTAATATGATTCTCTTGAGATTTTTGAATTTGATGGAGTGAAGGACCTCCTGGGTTATGGCAATGGCCTCATGGATGTGGTGGTTATGGAGGAAGGAAACTTGCTTAGATGAAATTTTTTCGGAGAGGATGGGCTTAATGTGATTTGCAATAATTTTGGCAATGATCTTGTATATGCAGTTACAGAGGGAGATAGTTTGGTAGTCAGAGAAGTGTTTGGGGGCATAAGATTTGGGGATGAGGGAAATTAAGGTGGGGATGTAGGCATCATATAATATGCCATATGTGTGACAATATTCAACCACATTAAGTATATCCTGACCCATGATCTCAAAGAAATCTAGGTAGAATTCAATAGGCCAGCCATCAAGCCTAGGTCTCTTGTCTTTCTAGAACCATTTCAAGGTGTCCTGAAGTTCTTGCATGGTAATAGGACGATTCTGTTGTTCATCATCATCTTGATCCACGAATCTAGCATATAAACTAGCAACTCTTATAATTTCAGCCATAGTGGTGTTGGCAGGGGCCTTGTATAGGTTGCGAAAGTGTTTCACCCCATGTGGGCCAACTGATGGAAATTTTGGGCTTGATTCCCTTGTTCATCCTGTAGTGTCCAGATAGTATTTATGGATTTACAGCCATTTGTAAATTGGTGGAAGAATTTAGAGTTTTCATCTCCAGATTTTAGCCAAGTAGCTCTGCTCCTAAGGTGCCAGGTTTCCTCTCCTTCCTTGAGTATCCAAGACCTATCTGCTGCAATCAGAGTGAGTTTTGTTTTAGTGGCTTCCATGGCCGGGCCTTCCATCAAGGCATATTCAATCATATCAATCTCTAATTCAACCTTGCGAAGTGTTTCCTCATCCTGTTTCCTCCGATCCCTGGCCCAAGTCTTGGTCAGTTTTTTGACAGCAGACATCCTAGCAGAGAAGGTCACAGAGGGAGAGGATCCAGGGTTCGGGGGATGGGAGTTCCAATAGTTGGATACCAAATTAATGTACTCCGGTTAGGAGATCCAAGTGGCATTGAACTTGAACGGGCTCCAGGGTTTCCCGTGGGCACAGGCAAGCTCCAAGTAGATGTGGGATTGGTCAGACAGTCCCCCAGAGCCCACACATTGATGGTATAGAGGCCCAGAGCTGGTTAAGGATTCATGTATGAGAAAACAGTCCAACCTACAAGCAACATAGGCCTCACCAACCCTATGGTTGCTCTAGGTGGGATAGATTCGTAGCATGGGGATGCTAACAAGGTGATAATTTTCAATGAGGTGAGTTATTTCAGCAGATAGGTGGTTGAGATGTGCAAGGGGTCCCCAGGATTCATCTAGGCCCAGGGAGAAATTAAAGTCACCTCCGAGGATAAGGTTGTGAGCAGATAGGAAGGATAGATTAAGGAGGTGTTGCTAGAAGGGAAGTCGAGCACTACAGGGACCATATATGTTCATTAGGTGATATTCGAGCGCAAGGTCAGAGGATAATACTTTCACACCCACAAAAAATTCCCCTCCCTAGTAATTGAGAACCTTGATGGATTAAGGGTTGGTGCCTAGTGCAATTCCCCCAGAACATCTCGAGGCATCCATGGCCTGAAAGTTCCATCTCTGGAAGATGGCTTGAAGGATTGATACAACATGTTCGAAGGAGTCTATGAATTCTTGCAGAAATATGATGTCGATCATGGTGCCAAATAGTAATCTGCGAAGGGCCAGCTTTTTGGCTGGGTTGGCCAGACCACGACAGTTGAAGGAGATGATCTTCATGAGGTAATGAGGGGGAGGGTCGTCCGTGCTCTAAGGACCTGTTTGAGTGTATTTTTTTTCCATCCACGACCTCCTACCCCGCCTGTATGATTTCCTTAGATATGTTTGAATATCGTCTCCTAATTATTGTAGTGAAAATAGCGTCCAAAATACCTATGCCACCACACCCAAAGGTGCGAGGGTGGGAGAGAGAATAGAGGAGGTAGGGATGGGCACCCCTAGAGTTGAATGAGAATTCAGTGGGAGGATCAAATGGGGGGTATCTAGGGATGGTGGGGGGGAGATCAGCAATGGTGGGTAGAGGGAGGGAATTCAGACACAAAATAGATAGGGGAGGTCGCGCAGACGATGAAGAGGGACCAGTGCAAAGTGCGATCGAAGATGATACAGATGAAAACGTAATAAAATGTAAAGTAGGGGATGAGGAGTGATATGTACCCAATGCAATATTGGCCACCGCTGCCCGATCCCGTGTCATCCGGGGAGATAGAGGAGCTGGAGGTGCAGAAGCAGGCTTGGGCCCCGAAGCAGCTTTCTTGCATTTATGTCGATCAGTCAATATGACCATAGGAGGGGGATCATTCGGTGCATCATTAGCATGTGGTCGATTAGGTGTATCAATATCTTTGGATCATTTGAGAAGGGGGAAATCCTTGCAGCGGTGCCCAACTTCATGACATCATCGGCATCGGTAAGGTACACCCTCATAATCTAGGGCCTGAATGCACACAAATTTCCTCCATCGAAGTGTGATGGCTTCTTCCAACTCTTTGCGAGTGACCATGTGAATCAGGATCCTAACCATTATCATAATGCATGTGGTTAAGTATGATTTTTCATGATCCAGGTGGGTGCCCAGAGTATTGCCGATATGCCGCCTGATATCCTCCGACCAGAAATGGAGCAGGAGGCTCGATGGTCTAACCAAAATTGACCCCACTCTGATATGTTCTCTCTCCAGGTCGAATAGAGGGCTCTAAATTTTGAACAGTACCAGAACCTATTCAATGTGCCATAGCTTTGAAAGAACCCATGTTACCTATTTTGGGCACAAGAATCAGAGGGAAAACCATCCCCGAGGGAGGATGAATACCATCGAGAGCTCCTCCATGATTGGTCCCCAGATCTCATTCAACCAAGTGCGCAGTCCATTAAGGTTGTATCTATGCCCCCGGACATGGTCAACTAGCACCCTATCTGTCGTATCCATAACCTCACCTAGATGGAGCCTGTCGTCGAGGTTAAGGTAAAAATTATTGTTCCCCTTCTTGATGCACTTTGAGCTCCAACTACCCGATGTAGTCGAACTAGTTCCCATTTTTCTGATGTCAAATTCAATCCCCAGATCAGAGGCGTTCGGGTTTTGTACGTACATAGGAGCGACAACAGGAGGTGCAAAGAAACATTGGGAGGATGTGTGCCTAGATCGTGGGGGTGGAGCGTCAGGTGGTATGAACAGGGTCAGTGAAGAAGATGTTGGAGGGTGTGCTCCAAGCGAACCTTGAGGTGATGGGATGGATGAATCTTAGAGGCAGGTGGTGAGGAATTGACTGGTAGCTGGGGAGAAAACAACCGTGTCTGTCATTGAAAAGGTGCCAAGGAGTATGGGAGGCAGTTCAGTCAGTGAAAATAGAGGGGAATCATAAAAGAGGGGGAGATCAACGGGTGGAGGACCAAGGAATGGTTCGGAAAAGGGGAAGCATGGGCCATCAGATGCGGCCGCAGGTAATTTGAGGGCCAGCAGAGCACTAGGTGGCATAGGATAAGGAGGGGAACCCCAGATATCAACCCCATCGAGCTGGTTAGGGGAGTAATCAACTAAGTCCTTCTCCATAGCTGGCACAGAATGGAGTTAACCACCCATGATCGTAGCAGGCCTGTTGACGTCCGATCCGACAGAGAAATCTAAAGGAGGTTACAGATATGCACGGGCAACCTACGGGGAGATGTGGTAGATCATGGATGCTTGGCTTCAGTCATCGAAAATAAAGCCTAACCCTAGCTGCAGCTATCCTACTTCAGCGCCTAGGGATAGTAACGCACAGAACTCCATCGAATCTTGAAGTGTTGATAACCAACATGTTAATCAAGTTATGAACTAAATGTATTTTCTTTGAATAAAAGATTTAATTATGGTATGTTTCCATAAAATTATGATAAAAATTTTCTAATATTCTAGAGTAGTTGGATTAAGTAGTTATTTACAATTATCTTTCCTCTGAGGAGAAAAGGAAAATCCTAGAGAAAGAAAGGGGTTATGTTCAAGAGAAGAAAAATAGCTAGAGAGCTGAAAGGTGAGGGTGTCCAGAGCTGGAAAAAACCAGTGGAACTCTACTACCTAACATTGGAGGAGATACTGGACAGGGGTTTTGAGGTCTACCTCCTAGAGAGCTGCTACGCAATCCTACTCTGGTGAGTAGCACGGGGGGAGCTAAGGACGTCATTGCCTCTCTCATAGATGGCGGGATGCTATCAACCTTACTTATCTGAGATAAGTATACAAGACTGGAATGATATGAAAAAATGATTTCTCATAAAGTTTTTATAATCATGTTAATATCTGTAAATATTTTTCTGTGCAATGTGGAAACTTGGTTAAAGGAAATATACAGGGATAAATGCTTAGATTTTCTGAATGTTTTATAAACAATTTTTACTAGAATAGTTTTGTTGTAAGATCATTCGTGTGGAAGGGTAAAGGGCTGAATATTTTATTGATATCTAGCGGAAAAATAGTAGAAAATACTATAGAAAACAAATGATAAGATGGAAAGTTAGTCCATTCAAGGAGGGACTTCCCCAAATGAGACAATTTGTCTTCAAAAGAAGAACAAAATAAAATACACAGACTACGGGTTGGGTATCAACCCTCTTCAGGTGGTCTAGTCACCTATTTATTCCCTCCTATTATAAAAAATTATCACTAAAGAAAAAACCAGGAAAAGAAAATTGAATAGGTATAGAGAACTGAAGAACTATTTGCGAGAATTAATTAATTGCAGAAACAGTGAACATATGTTTATTAAATAAGAAAACAGAGAACAACTAGTATTGAAAGCAAGAGATGGATAAACAATACAGTATATCATTAACCCTCGTGGGGGGGATAGAACCATTGTGATAAATATACACATTACACAGTGCGCGATAATTTCAAACAGAGGCAAGCTGAGTGATAAATGCTTGAATAAAGAACATTGAAGAATTTGAAAGAAAGAAATACTTAAGCAAACAAGAGAGTATTTCAAGGACATACTTAGTCCTATGAATTAAGTATTTGAAAGTCAAATCCACATGACTAATTACAACCCATATATAAAATAAATTACCAAAAATAATAATAGCATCAGATTCCATAACGTAATCCACCAAAAAAGTCTGTATTTAACATAGATTGCAATTAACTGTGAAATTACATTGTTGTCGAAACTAGAAAAAGAGAAGGAACAGAGGGGTTGTCCTGAAACACTCTCATAAAGAAGTACCATTACGGGAAAAAGGTATTACAGATTTATTTCTAAACAACTAGCACGTAGCTCAAAACAACAAGGAAGGATAACCAAACCACTGTTCAATGTATACATTAAACCCTCGAAGGGATGTGCTATAAAACTAGAACTGAGCTAGAGCTTCAATCACGTATCAATAAACTTAAAAATTTTTTGTTCAAAAACCCTTATGAGAAGACCTATAACGAAATAAGAAAAGATACCCGGAATGGTTCCACACCACCTGTAGCGAGAACGAAGGGCATTATACTGGGAGAGCCAATGCAAAGACGAAATAATGTGGGTACAGGGGTTTCAGAGTTACCTGCATGAGAAGCAATACAATGTCAGCTCTTAGAAATTTCTAATAATTTAAACCCATAAGATAGAATCGAAAACCCCAAACTGGGACACAACACAGAGCTTACCTTTGGTGGTATTAAGGAGGTGAGCTCCAAACACCTGTTAATGGAAGTTTAATTAAAATAGGAATAATGAAGAAATTACCCATTTAATCAGCAAAAATATTGGACACCTAAACCAAGTTAAATTTTCTCACCTACTTTGGTCGTTAAGGTTGTGCTTCCATTTACGAAGTCCAATCCCTGTGTTATGCTCCTTAATGGAATGATTGTAGTTAGGTGAATGCATAGCCTATATCAAAGCACAAGCATCATATTTTAGCAGACTGCGAAGAGGAGCAAATAACAAACCCTTAATCCTCAACAAAATCATTGCAAGCAGGCATGTAAGTGAAATAAATATTAGGAAGGAAATTGTGATATGAGATGGAGGCGCCATTGACATACTGGGTTAGGCAGAGTGCCAAGAAGAAGACCATGTTGTGCTAGAGTTTCAGAGAGGAGGTTCCTAGCAGTGGTGCCAAATGATAAATTTGTTAGGGTTCGAGTGGTAGGGCAATACCTTAACTACCCCAGAACTTGTTTCAACGATTGATCCAAATGAAAATCATCGACAGTGGATTAGAGATGTCCCTCACTTAAATGAAATATTAAACCTGAGACTACGACAGATCTCGGAATATATTAAAATAAGCTGCATATAATAATGTTGCCAGGGTACTAGGTGCTATAACTATATTATAATAGTTTTGCACATTGGAAAATATTATCCACAATTCTGCTCAGACGAATCTGAATACATTATGTAATAAATCAATTCCAAATCTAAGGCTAAGAGCATACCTTAAACAAAATTTCCTTACGCTTAGGGAGATTATATATTAGCCCAACCTGTGTTTTCTTGGTTACGAATAAATAATAAAGTTAGAAAATTCATTTAACAAGCTATATGGAAATGTTACAATTAGTGGTAATGATTAAGATGGTATGATTTTAATAGATGCTACAACATATAGATAAACCTGATAAATATGGTAAGTATATATGATTGCATTAAGATGAAGCCATATGCTTGTGTTTTATTTAGAGTATTAATTTAGGAATTAATGCTAGAAGTATTATTTTTTATGAAGGGTAAATAGTTTATGGTTAGATGTTACATGTGTTATCAGAGAATCATTCAAACACTGTGACCTAAAATGGTCACCTAATTGACATTTGGTGTGTGTAAGAATGCGCACATAATTGGGAAGAAGGGGCTGACAGAGTACGATGGGGAGGGGTTTTGTACATCAAGCTCCCAGGACTACAAGGGAAACCTACCCCCAGCTTAACCCATAAATGAATCTAGAAATGTGGGTGCAGTTGAGTGTAGAACAACATCAACAAAGTAGTATATATCTCAAAGAACAGCAACGACAAACTAGTAGACTTATATATAATCTGAAAAGAAGAAATGGTTCGAGTAAGAAGTGATAATGATAGGTTGATATGGGAATAGGAAAAGATCCTTAAAATCCTCTCAGAGAAATAGAATCAAGGGATATCTCAACTGAGCCCAGAAAGAGAGATCCGAGAAGAAGGTGAACAACGTCAACAAGAAAATGATAACTTGGAAGGTAGCCAAACCCAGCAAAGTAACAAAAACAGGTCTTATAATGAAGCGGAGTCTGAAAATGTCTAAGACCTGCAAGAGATGAAAAATCAGAAAGTGGAGTTGTAAGGTGAATTCCAAAAAATCAAACCTCCCACATTTCATGGAGAAGTTGAAGAAGTAGCAGAAGCATGAATAATTAACATTAATAAATATTTTCAAGTCTACAAATACAACAGCAAACTAAAGGCTCATCTAGCCATTTACCAAATGCGGGAAAAATCCACATTATGGTGGGAAGAAGTAAAAAATGTGCGAGGAATTGAGGACCAAAATGTGACTTGGGACGAATTCGAGCAACACTTTAAAGACAAATATCTAACAGAGCGCTTTTACGATGAAAAATCTTGAGAATTTCATGACTTGAGACTCAGACAACTATCTATGGAGGTTTTCGTAACTAAATTTACTTCCTTATTGTGATATGTGCCATATCTAAGGGATGAAAAGGAGAAATTACAACGATTCCTAAGTAGCCTACTTGCTCATATGAAGGAGAAAATCGAATTTGTAAATGCAAAGACTATGGACAAAGTGATTTTAAAAGAATGTATGTGCTATCAATAGTCCAAGGTTAAAGGAGAAGCTGGAAGGAGTTTTACACCCAAGAAAGGGCAGAAAAGTAACTCAAATAGTAAAAGTAGTAGATCTCAAAATTTTAAGAATGCTGCCAGAAATACAACAAATAGACAGCAGGGAAAAAACCAACAGAGAACCAAGTGGCTAGTAGAGGAACGACCCACTAAAGCATCTAGTAGATTAGATCATGGGAATATCTGGAAACCTCCATTATAATGTTTGGGATGTGGTGATGCACATTATTATAAGAATTTTTCTCACCATGGCAGAAAAAAAACTGCAGCTAATGTGAATTAGGCACCCACAGTGGGCGACATGGCGTGAAACATGCCTAGAATCAACGTTGCACTTGAGGATCGGCAAGTGGATTTCCAGCCAAACATGATAGAATCGGAAGGTAATATGTATTCCCACCCTATTTCTATTTTGGTTGATATTGGTGCCAGTTTAAGCTATATAAATCTCAGTATAGTGGGAAAATGTGAATTGTAGAGCCATAATTTTAAAAATCCTTTGTTGGTATAGTTAGGCACTGCGACAAAGAGAAGAACTAATGCTAAAGTTTCCAATTCCCCCCTAGAAGTTGGAAACCAACATATTAAGGTAGAATTGAACATTCTACCTTTAGGCTGCTATGATATATTACTAGGAATGGATTGGTTGGAAGTACATTGGTCACTGGTAGACTGCAAGGAGAAAATCATTTATTATAAGGCTGAGGACGGAACTCGCAAAGAATTGCAAGGGATTAAAAAGCCACTTCATTTGTGTTCTATTACTGCATCTCAGTTGGGAAAATGCATCAGAAAAGGGTGTCAAATTTATGCAATTCAACTTGGATTCGCTAACTCTAAAGATAAGACCACCAAGGTGGAAAACATACCCGTGGTCCAAGACTTTATGGATATATTTCCAGAAAACATATCAGGACTACCACCAAAGAGGGACATCGATTTTACCATCGAATTAATATTAGGGGTATCACTAGTATCACGATCATCATACCGAATGAGTGTGCCTGAACTAACTAAGTTGAAAATACAATTATAGGAATTGATGGACAATGGATATATTCGTCCTAGTGTGTCACCATGGGGGGCACTAGTGTTTTTTGTAAAGAACAAGGATGGTACAATGTGAATGTGTATGGATTACAGACAGCTTAATAAATTAACCGTTAAGAAAAAATACCCACTGCCACAGATAGATGATCTTTTCAATCAAGTAAACGGGGAAATTGGCTTCTCAAAAATAGATCTAAGGTCTGGGTATCATCAGATATTAATAGAATATGAATACATCTATAAAATAGCTTATGTACCCGATATGGGCATGATGATTTTGTGGTTTTACCATTTGGATTAAACAACGCACCAACAACATTCATGAGTTTGATGCATGGCATATTTCATCCATTTTGGATAAATTTGTTCTAATTTTTATATATGATATACTAATCTACTCAAGGACTATGGAGGAACATAAGGAACATTTGTGTATAGTGCTAAAAATGTTGAGAGACCGTCAATTTTATGCCAAATTCAGCAAGTGTGATTTCTACAAATAAAAAATCCAATATTTAGGCCATGTTATTTTTTCTAAAGGTATAGCAGTAGACCCTGAAAGGATAAAGACTATTATAGAATGGAGGGTACCCAAAAAAATAGCAGACATACGATATTTTATGGGACTAGATAGCTATTATCATCCTTTTATAGAAGGATTCTCTAAAAATTGCATTTCCCATAACCTCCTTGCAATGGAAAGGGAAAGTGTTTAATTGGACTAGTGAATGACAAACTAAATTTTAAAATTAAAATAATTGTTGACCACAACTCCTATTTTGAAGGTGGCGGATCCAAATTTAGAGTTTGAGGTTTGCACTGACACTATCAAGGAAGGAGTGGGAGCGGTGTTGTCACAAGATGGAAAGGTTGAGGCATATGAGTCTAGGAAATTGAAATATCATGAACAACAATATTCTGCATATGATCTAGAGTTAACCACAGTGGTGCACACACTCAAGGTATGGAGGCACTACTTATTGGGAAAAAGGTTTGTGCTGAAAACAGATCATAGTAGCCTGACCAGTTATTTTAAGAAAGATGGCTTGAATGCCATCCAGGCCAGGTGGAATGCATTCCTGAGCGAATTTGACTTTGAAATGCAACAATTTAAAGGAAAATAAAATCGGGTCGCATATGCGTTAAGTAAGAAATTGCATTATGTGTATGAGTTATACTTTAACCATGTGAAATTCAAATTCCAGGAATAGGTGAAAGAGATTACGGCAAAAGATCATGAATATCAGTTTTTGTGGCATCAAACACAAGATAGAAAAATCAAGGAAAACAATCAGATTATACAATCAATAATAAACAACTACCAATTTTCTGAGGAAAGATATACATTCCTAATAAAATAAGTTTAAAAGAGTGGATCCTAGATAAGTATCACCAAAGCTCTTATTTTGGACACCGTGGTTGCCAGAAAATGTTAAAAGCCATCATAAAAGATTACTTTTGGCCTGTAATGACCAAAAACATCATTGAATACTTGACTAAATGTTTGGAATGTCAGCAGGTTAAGGTTGAGCATCAGCACCCGGAAGGTTTACTGCAACCTATACTCATACCAAAATGGAAGTGGGAATTTATATCGCTAGATTTTAGTACAGGCTTACCAAGATTGAAGAGACAAAATGATTCTATAATGGTAGTGGTTGATCGGCTGAGCAAACTAGCTCATTTTATTCCTGTATAGTCCAATTTTAAATTGTGCAAATTCTTGACATCTTCATGAGGGAGATATTTAGATTACATGCATTCTAAAAAGAGTCATTTCAAATGGAGATTTAAAGTTTACTTTGGTCTTTTGGAAGGCACCATCTACCAAAATTAGGCACACGAATCCAATTTAGCACAGCATATCACCCTCAAACATAGCTGGTGAATCGGATATTGGAGTACATGCTACGAATATATGTAATTAGGAACCCACAAAATGGGAATATTATCTCCATTTAGTAGATTTTGCCTACAACAATGGATACCAAAAATCTCTCAAGATGAATCTGTTTGAAGCCTTATATGGTAGACAGTGCCGAACTGCCATTAACTAGAGCAGTCTAGAAACAAAACTAATTCTTGGGCCAGAAATGTTGGCTGAGATGGAGCGAGAAGTAAAGAAGATCTGACAAAATTTAAAAGCTTCCTAGGATAGACAAAAAGTATATGTGGATCAAAAAAGTACATATCAGGTATTTGAAGTGGGTGATAACGTTTACGTGAGAATTAGACCCAATAAAAATACTTTAAGGTGGAATACCTCTGCCAAGTAGGTTCCCCAAACCTGTGGACCTTTCTAAATCTTGGAAAGGGTGGGGCCAGTAGCCTATTGACTATCTTTACTAGGACACATAAGAATACACAATGTGTTACATATGTCTATGTTAAAAATATACGTACATGAACCAAAGCATGTAATACACTGGCAGAATGTTCAGGTAATGAAATGGTAATTAAGATCTCTATGGGAGATAAATAACTATTTATTAATTAAAAATTTTGTTGGTTGCAGTTCGAACCAGACTGTGAATTTTTGGTAGAACCTCAATGTATTCTCGATCAGAGAGAAATAACAATCTAGAGGTGAGCCATCACCCAAGTTAAAGTGAAATGGAAGAACTTTAGCATGGAAGAGGTGACTTGGGAAGATGAAAGCATTGTGTGAGAAGCGTATCAGAACTATTCACTGGAATGGAATAAACACCAAGGACAGTGTTTACCTTAAGTGGGGGAAGATGTAACACCCATATTTAATTTACTTAAAAGGCATTTCAATTTAGACATTGTATTTTATTTTAAAATTAGATAGGATTAACAAACATGTTAATCAAGTTATGAACTAAAGTTATTTTATTTGAATAAAATATTTAATTATGGTATATTTACAAAAATTGATGGTAAATTTTTCCAAGATTCCAAAGTAGTTAGAATAAGAAGTTATTGGCAGTTACCTTTCCTTTAAGGATAGAAGGAAACTCCTAGAGAAGAAAATGGATTATGTTCAAGAGAATAAAAAAAGCTAGAGAGCTCAAAGGTGAGAGTGTCCAGGGCTGGAAGAAACTAGTGGAACTCTGCTAATTGACATTGGAGGAGAGACTGGACATGGGTCTTGAGGTTTACCTCCTGGAGAAATGCAACACAATCCTACTGTGGTGAGGAGCACGTGGGGAGATGAGGACGTCATTTCCTATCTCACAGTTGGGAGGATGCCATTAGCCTTACTTATCTAAGAAAAGTATACAAGACTAGAATGAAAAGGATTTTTTTTTTTCTTGTAAAGTATTTATAATTATGTTAATATCTGTAAATAGTTTTATGTGCAATGTGAAAACCTGGTTACAGGAAATAGGTAGGGATAAATACTTAAATTTTCTGAATGTTGTATAAATTTTTTTTACTGGAATAGTTTTGTTGTAAAATAAGTCTAGTGTAAGGGTAAAAGAGTGAAGATTTTACTAATATCTAGAATAACAATAGTAGAAAATCCTATAGAAAACAAATGATAAGACAGACATTTAGTCCATTCAAGGAGGTACTTCCCTAAACAGGATAGTCTGTCCTGTAAAGAAGAAAAATAGAAAATACACTAACTGAGGGCTAGGTATTAACCCTCTTGAGGTGGTACGGTCACTTATTTATTCCCTCCTATTATGAAAAATTATTACTGAAGAAAAAACCAGGAAAATAAAACATAATAGGTATAGAGAAGTGAAGAGCTATTTGCTAGAATTAATTAATTGTAGAAACGATGAATATATGTTCATTAAATAAGAAAACAGAGAACAACCAGTATTGAAAGCAAGAGATGGATAAATAACATAGTATATCGTTAACCCTCATGGGGGGAGCAAACCATTGTGACAAATATACACATTACACAGTTCGCAATAACTTCAAATAGAGAAAATATGAGCAAGAAATGCTTGAATAAATAATAGTAAAGAATTTTAAAGAAATAAATACTTAAGAAAACAAGAGAGTCTTTCAAGGACATACTCAGTGCTGTGAATTAAGTATCGGCAATCTGAATCCACATGACTAATTACAACCCATATATCAAAGAAATTACCAGAAATTATAATAGCCTCGGATTCCATGACTTAATCCACCCAAAATGTTTGTATCTAACATAGATTGAAATTAACAGTGAAATTACGTTGATGTGGAAACCAAAAAAAGAGAAGGAAAAGAGGGGTTGTCCAAAAAAACTCTCATAAAGAAGTACGCTTACGGGAAAAAAGTATTACAGAGTTACTGCTAAATGACCAGCGCGTAGATCAAAACAACAAGGAAGCATAACCAAACAATTTTTTAATGTATACATTAAACCCTCGAAGGGATGTGCTATAAAACTAGAACCAAGCTAGAGCTTCAATCCCGTATTAATAAACTTAAATAATTTATGTTCAAAAACCCTTATGAGAAGACCTGTAAGTAAATAAGAAAAGCTGCCCGGAATGGTTCCATAGCACCTATAGTGAGAACGGATGGAATTAGATCGGGAGAGCCAATTTAAATATGGAACTTTGTGGGTAGAAGGTTTTTAGAGTTACTTGCATGACAAGAAATACAATGTTAGCTCTGAGAAATTTCTAATAATTTAAACCCATAACATAGAATCGAAAACCTGAAACCGGAACAAAACAGAGAGGTTTCCTTTTGTGGTATTAAGGAGGTGAGCTCCAGACACCTGTTAATGGAAGTTTAATTAAAAAAGGAAAATAGAGAAATTACCCATTTAATTAGGGAAAAGATTGGAAACCTGAACCAAGTTAAATTTTCTCACCTGCTTCGGTTGTTGAGGTTGTGCTTCCATTGACGAAGTCCAATCCCTATATTAATCTCCTCCACGGAATGAGTGCAGTTTGGTGAATGCATAGCCCATAATAGAGCACAAGCATCATAGTTAAGTCGACTATGAAGAGGAGCATATAACAAACCCTTAATCCTCAGCAAAACCATTGCAAGCAGGCCTGTAAGTGAAAGAAATATAAGGAAGGAAAATGTGATATGAGATGGAGGCATCGTTGACATATCGGGTTAGGAATAATTCCCAGAAGAAGACCACGTTGTGCTAGAGTTGTAGAGGGGAGTTTGCCAGCGGCGGTGCCAAGTGAAAATTAATTAGGGTTCAGGGGGTAGGGCAATACCCTAACCACCCCAGAACTCATTTCAACTGTTGATACAACTGAAAATCATCGAAAATGGATAAGCATTGTAGATGTCCCTCACTTAAATGAAATGTGAAACACAAGACTACGACAGATCCAGGAATATATTAAAACAATCTGGATATAATAATGTTTCCAGGGTACTAGGTGGTATAACTATGTTATAATAGTTTTGTACATTGGAAAATCTTATCCACAATTCCACCGACATGAATCTAAATACATCACCTTATGCCTAGGGAGATTATACATTAGCCCAACCTTTGTTTTCTTGGATGCGAATAAAGCATATTTCTAGAAAAGTCATTTAACAAGTTATATGGAAATGTTACAATTAGGAGTAATGATTAAGATGGTATGATCTTAATAGATTCTACAACATATAGATAAACCTGATAAAGATGGTAAGTATATAAATTATGAAGGGTAAAGAGTTTATGGTTAGATGTTACGGCCAAAATCCTATGACATGTGCTTTAATAAACTCTCTCATAAATGCTTGAAAAAAATGCTTTAACTTACATAACTTCTCAAATATCTTAATGATAGAAGCATACAGAAAATGTGGTGCTTGACAATGGCAATTGGATCTAGTTACAGAGCAAGCTCCCTAAGCTCCCTAGCCTTGGCATTCATGGACCTGATCTTGCCCTCCCCTTTGACTTAAGACTTAAATCTCAAAGAAGTTGGGTGTGATAAAAGTTTGCATGCAACTGAAAGTGGAAAATGAATTAAGTGGAAAAATCAGATATGTCCAAGATTTTGGTAAAAAAATTCAAGAAGAATACTTTTACAGCGAAAATCTGAAGAGAATTGAAAATATAAAGAGAAGGGAAAATTTCCCTAAGGCGATAAATGAACAAAGTCACTTTTGTGTGATGGTGGCTAAATAAATTCAAGAACAGTATCTTAACAAGATTTTGTCAAAAAAAAATCAAGAATAATAATTTTAGAGTGAAAATGGGAAGAGTTTTTGGAAAGATTACACATGATCGAATCTCTTTGAAGCCTACGGGGTTAGGCCTCATGTGTAAGGTTGACGAAGTAGATCTCCCTATGAGGGTCTATCGAGATTAACTGGGTTCATGTGTGCTGACACATGGATTTGTGAACTAGTTGTAAAAAAATTTAAAAAAAATATTGTTTATATTAACATATATACCCTTATATATATATATATATATATTAATAAAAATATATAAAAAACACACAAATATATATATATATATATATATATATATATATATATATATATATATATTATAATTAAATTTATCAAAATATATTTTTAATATAATAACAAGTTATCATAAATTGAAATTTTTTAGGTAAATTTATTCAAATATATTTTTAATCTAATAATAAGTTATCATAAATTGAAAATATGAAAAGAAAAAGAACAAAAAAATTGTAAGTCATCAAATTGGAAATAATAGAAAATAATAAAAATAAGAAAGTTAAATTAAAAAATAAAAAATAAAAACCTAAAATTAGTAACTAATACAAATGGAAATTACTAAAAAACTCATAATAAGAACTCAACCAATCACCATACAAATAAATACATTTAAATAATATTAAAAAATAACAAAAAATAAAATCCATAGATTTAAAAAAAAATTAATGCATAGTCAAAGGTAAAACTGGTACATAATACCATGCTCGAGGCAGATATAATGACTAATAAATGTTTAAATTTTCTCGTGTGTGTGTGTGTGTGTGTATATATATATATATATATATATATATATATATATATATATCAACATTACGAAGATTTGTAACTTGTCAATACAACTTTGTTATAATATTATTGGTCAATATCATGGCTTACTAATGTCACAAATCTAAAAAAAAACTTTTAACTCATATTCATATACCATTTTTTTAATTAATCAATTTAATTAAAAGAATAGAAATGACATAATTACTTTTAAAATGAATTTCAATTGTCCATATGTGACTACAAAAGGCATGTATATTTTGGAATGGGGCTCTTAGAATTTTAATTTAATTATCAATAATTATTAAGCATATGGTAAGGATTTAATTTTCATTACATATTCTAGAATATTTTTAGTACTATACACAAATCAAGGGTGTGATTTCTTCGCTTCATAGTTGAATCCATTAATTAAGTGTCACATGAAATGAATAATGGTTTTAATAGCCATATGGTATTGATAAGCCATAATTTTGTAACAAAGCATATATATATATATATAACTCTTGTTATTTTCAATAATATAAATTCTTTTAAAAAAAGTTATAATTTAATTAATTTTCATATTTATTTTAGTTTTAGCATTTTGAAATGTATAATTAAGTAAAAAAAAGTATTATTATTATGAGTTGAGGTAATGTACATCTACATTATAAATTTAACTTAACATAAAAAATAAAAAAAAATGTATACATACTCATATAACTCATCCTAATTACCTTACCCTACCCTGGTAAATTATAATACTATAATTCTTGGGAACGGTAGCAGATTGGAGTCTTAATTATCTTATGATAAATGAATTTAAAATGTACTGCATACTATAAAAAAAACTAAATAATATTTTTTGCAAGCAATAGTTGTCTCACCTATGCGTTAGCCACATCATCGTACCTGCACTCAATGCATAGATTATATAATTACATTATGGTTATTTTATCGGATGTGATAAATTATATTTCCGTCGGCAACTATTACAAAGTTAACCCTTTGTACTTAGCAATTATTATGTGCCTTAAATATTGGTACGAGTATGATTTACAAAGTTTGGTTATTCATATCATGGTGATTAACTGGTCATTATTATCCTGACTTATCCGGCACTTGGCGCAATCTCCTCTATTGGTCTGGGATATATCTTCGACGGTGGAGATTGCATAAGGGTTTGTTAGGGTATGACCTTTACCCTTTCCAAACCCTAACTAACTCATTGTTCTTAGCTACTGCTACTCTTGGAGCTATGCAACTCCAGCATTGTTGGTATTCAAATATGGTGAGTCTTATGCGTTGTCCGCACTCTGCTTTTTCTCCTTGTTGTGTTCCACAAGTTCTATCTTGGGTTCGGTCCAATGAGAGAACTAAAAGGGTTCTTCTCTGTCTTTTGCCCAATATTTTCATTGTCATCAATGATGCCATGGACCTCCAGCATAAACCAGATGTTTGTAGAGGGTATTTACAATAGAATTATTCTCAATAACTCTTTCCCTTTGGCTCAGGGTTTTCCTTCATTATTTTGTCAACTTTGCTTTATATATCACAGATCTTGCTTCCTCATGGTTTAACATTCAATTAAATGTTTTTGCAGGTCAATGGTCGAGGAGCCCAGATACTCTTTACCCCCTTGAGTTTCATTATAGGTAATACATTCTTATCAGTTTTTCATTTGTTTGCCTACTTCATGCCTTAAGAAATCCTTTCCATCTCTATCTAGGTGCATACCCTATCAATGGGTTTCTCTCCTCAAGATTTTTCTTCACTATTGAGGTTCCAGTTTTTATGTGGGTTTTCACTACTCTATTGGCATGACAATATGTTTTTTAAATCTATTTTTGGGATTTTACTTTCGGCACCCAAATCCCCGGTCTTACCCTTCAGATTGTAGTGATATATTCTCCTCGGGTTATATAAAACAATACTCCTTTTAAGGGTTTATTCAACTGTTATTTAGTTTACTGCCTTGGTAGGGTTTACAGACTTATTCTACATGTATTTGTAAACACAATTTTGTTTATAATGGAAGAAAATCAGTTTCTTTATACTTTCAGTTATACTCTTAATTTCATGACTCAGACCCATGGGTCCTGTATCAAATTTCTAATTATGTCTCTGATATATATATTTATTTATAAAAGCTATTGTCATGGAAAATGTATTTATTTTCTGCAAGTTTCAAGTTCATATCGTATGCTGGTAGCGTTCACGCTTGTTTTTATTTCCTTCCTTAGATTCACTTCCTAAATTACTCACTTTCATGGATATTTGTATTTAAGTAGTTGAATCTTGCATATAGTTTACTATATTGTTACTATTCATGTAGACCTGTAGTATGTCTCATATTTTTCCTTTAAAAAAATACTCTACTTTTGGCGTACATTCTTTTAAGAGGTTATCCTATGCAACATTTTCTCTTATAACTTGTAGAAAATTGTGTACGTAATGTTATGCTTCTGAAATTCCATTTTCTACAGCTTCTTGTTACATGCAAATTCCACTGTTTCTACAGTTTTTCTTTATAACATGCAATTTCTATTGTTTTCCCCTTCTATTAATAACTATGGTGGTTGGACCACTTCAAGGGAATGTTCTCGCATTGTCCGTGTAATAGCTATAATTCCTTTACTGGATAGACAGTCGAAGAGACCTAAGGATGTCCTCCACTCTTGGTTCTTTACTGTCAAACCTGTCTATTCTATCAATTTTATGGGTTTATACTATTTTCCTTATGTTTCGCAGAACTTTTGACTCTAGCACACACACACACACACACACACACACACACACACACACACACACACACACATATAAGAATAACAGAGAAATGTAGAAACCATATTCTGATTCTCTGCCACAGTTCTTACAGAATTCTAATTTCTTAATCAATATTTCTAACAACTGTTTAACTATAATTTTCATAGTAATATTAACATAAAGACATTCTATTTAGTTATCTCACATGATTATACTGATGTCTTCTGCACAATCTTGAGTGAGGCGATGACTTCTTCTATTCCACCCATGCTCCTCGCCCAAGTAGGATCCACAGTAGTAATTTTCTTACCAAGGAGGTATACCTCACAACTACAACCCAATCTCTTATCCCTTCAGGTACAGAGAACTACTGGTCCTTGTTCCAGCTCTGGTACTTTGATCTTCAGCTTTCTAGTTGTATCTCTTTTTCTTTTTCCTGCACAGAACCCCTTTCTTCCTCTAGGCTTTTCCTTTTATCCCAGAGGAAAGGTAACTTCCAGCAACTGATTTTCGCAACTACTTTTTGGATCTTGGAAACTTTTCCATCAGACTCATGACAATATAATTTTTTATTAAAATTTTATTTACCACTGAGAAAATTTAGTTCATAATTTTGTGATTAACACACTTGTTAATCAATTAATAAAATAATCAAAATAACTTCAATGTCTAGTAAAAAGAAAAATTCCTTTTAGCAAATGACATCATGCATAGATGTTACAGCTTCCCCCGCTTAAGATGAACACCGTCCCCAGTGTTATACCATTCCATTGAATAGTTTGGGATATGCTTCTTGTACAAATTTTTCATCTTCCGAAGTCACCTCCTCTAGGATAAGATGCTTCCATTGCACTTTAACTTGAGTGATAACTCTCTTCCAGAGTGTTATTTCTCTCCGATCAAGGATACATTAAGGCTCTACCAAAAACTCGCCATCCAGTTTGACCTACAGTCATCAAAGGAATTGAAATTAATATTCAACAATATAACTTCTGAAAAGCTTTTGGTTCTTCAATTTCTTTCCTACCTGAACATTCTGCCAATTTACTATATGCTTAGGATCATATATGTATCTCTTTAATATTGACACGCGGAACACGTTATGCACCTGTATCTATTCGGGTAATGCTAGCAGATAGGCTACTGGCTGAATCCTTTCTAGAATTTGGAAAGGACCACAGAAACGGGGTCCAATTTAGCACAAGTAGTCCACCTTAGTGTTCTTTACTGGTTTTGATTCCGATATAGACATGGTTGCCTACTTTAAACTCCTGGTAGGTTCTTTTTTGATCTACATATACCTTCTGTCGATCCTGTGCACTCTTCAGATTTTGATGGGTCCTCTTAACTTCTCTCTCCATTTTAGCCAACATTTTAGGTCCAAGCATTAAATTTGTCTCTAGACTGCTCCAGTTAATAGGTGTCCACACTATCTTCCATATATCACTTTGAACGGACTCATTATTAGCGACTCTTGGTACCGATTGTTATAGGAAAACTCAACCAAATGTATGTAGTCTTCCCACTTTGTTGGTTGCTGCATTACATACATTTGGAGCATGTCCTCCAAAATCTGATTTACTCATTCTGTTTGTCCATCAGTCTGTGGATGGTATGACGTACTGAACTACACTTGAGTGCCTACGCCAGTAAAAAGTGTCCTTAAAAATGCTAAAGTTTGTGTCTCTATCTGATATGACAATTTCTGGTATACCATGTAACCTGAATATATCCCACATAAAGATGTCTGCAATTTGTACCATCTTATAATTGGACTGTATAGGAATAAAATGGGTTGCTTTGCTCAAACGATCAACAACCAGCATGATCAAATCATTATATCGATTTGACCGTGCTAATCCAAAAATAAAATCTAGACATATCACTTCCCACTTCCACTCAGATACTGGTATGGGTTGTAATAATTCGGTTTGATGTTGATGCTCAAATTTCACCTCTTGGAATTCTAAACACTTGGTCAAATACTCTACAATATATTTGCACATACCAGGCTAGAAATAGTCCTTTCTAATGGATGTTAACATTTTTTAATAGCCTGGATGTCCAACATATGAGCTTCTGTGATATTCATTGAGAATCAGTTATTTTAAACTCAACTGATTGGGAATGTATATTTTTTCTCGAAAGACTAATTTTTGTTCTCCATTAACAGTGTATTCTGATGATTTCCCTTGCACTTCAGTGTCCCGAACTTGTTGCCATAGAAACTGGTATTTAAGATCTTTTATCGCAACTTCCTTTATTTGTTCCTGAAATTTGAACTCCACACTATTAAAATATAGTTCATATACATGATGCAACTTCCAACTTAATGTGTCGAAAACTCTATATTATTTTCCTTTTATGTGTTGCATTTCAAAATCAAATTTTCTTAGGAATTCATTCCACCTAGCCTGGGGAGTGTTCAGATCTCCTTGTTGAGAATAGTTGGTTAAATTGTTGTGGTCACTTTTCAGCAAAAAGATTTTAACCAATAGGTAATGTATCCATATCTTAAGCGCATGTACCACAGTTGTTAATTCCAAATCGTAAGCTGAGTAACGATGTTCATGGTCATTTAATTTTCGAGATTCATATGCCACCACCTTTCTGTTTTTGGCATTCACTGCTCCCACACCTTCTTTACTTGCATCAGTGCAAACTTCAAATTCAAGATTTGGTTCTGCAACCTTCAGAACTGGAGTTGAGGTTAATAATTGTTTCAGCCTCTCAAAACTGACTTGGCATTCACTGATCCATTTGAATACTTTCCCCTCGTGCTGCAAGGAAGTTATAGGAAATGCTATTTTTGAAAAGTATTCTATGAAGCGCCAGTAGTAACCAGCAAGCCCCTTGAAATATCGTATCTCTCCCACATTTTTTAGGTACCTTCCATTCCATAATAGTTTTTTATATTTTTAGTATCCACTGCTACCCCTTCTGCCGAAATAATTATGCCCAAATATTGTATTTGTTCCTTGTAAAAATCACACTTCCTGAATTTGGCATACAGCTAGTGGTCCCTTAGCATTTCCAGTACTATTCTTAGATGCTCTTTATTCTCCTCCACATTCTTTGAGTAGATCTATATATCATATATAAATATCAAAACAAAGTTATCTAGATAGGGGTAAAATATGCCATGCATTAAGATCATAAATGTTCCAGGTGCATTGGTCAAGCCAAACAGTATGACCACAAATTCATAATGTCCATACCTGGTTCGGAATGTTGTTCTGTAAATGTCTTCATCCTTTATTCTTATCTGGTGATACCTAGATCTTAAATATATCTTTGAAAAGACTGTCGCCCCTTTTACTTGGTCAAACAGATCATCTATTCGAGGTAAAGGATATTTGTTTTTCACATTTAGTTTATTTAGCTGTCGGTAGTCCATGCACATCCTCATGGTTCCATCCTGATTCTGGATATATTTTGCGCCACATCACCCATAGTATATGATTCTTTGATGTTGGTTGTAGTTTTTTTCCTCCGACAATGTGGGAAATTTTTATAATAGTGTGCCTCTCCGCATCCCCATCATTGTAATGGTGGTTTCTCTATTTTACCACAATCAGGTTTACTAGATGCTTTGGTGGGTCGGTCCTCAGCTATCCATTTGGCCCTCTGCTAGTTTTTCCCAAAAGGCTTATTGGATGAATTTCTTGCAGCAGTTTTAAAATTTCTAGCTCTGTTATTTTTGAAACCTGAAGAGCTTTTCTGCCCTTTCTTGGTTGTCCAATTTTTTCTATTTTCTCCTTTAGCCTTGGAATACTAATAACACATTCTTTCCTAATGAATGACCTCATGCATTATCTTGGGTCCAAAATATTCAATTGCTTCCTTCATATGAGAAGGAAAAGTACTTAAAAAACGCTATACTTTAGCCTTCTCATCCTTTAAGTATGGTACATATCTTAGCAAGGAAGTGAACTTCTTCCCACCATAAGGTAGCCTTTTCTCATAATTGATAAATTCATAATCTAGCCTTTAATTTACTGTCATACTCATATAATTGAAAATATTTATTCATGTTAATGATCCAAGCTTCCTCCATTTCCTCAGCTTCTCCATCAAATGTGGGAGGCTTAATCTTCTGGAATTCACCTTGTAATTCCACCTTCTGCTTTTTTAGTTCTTGTTGGTCAGAAACGTTTCCACATTGAACTTCGTTATAGGTTCTAATTTTGTTTCTTCGCTGGCCATGACCTGCTTTAGGATCATCACGTATGTGCTGTTGTTGTTCACTTTGTAGGTGGGTTCCCCTTTCCGGGATGCGTTGTGCAGTGGGATGATTTTTCTTATGTGAAATACCCTTGAGAATTCTTTCTTGTTATCTCATCAGTCTCTCATTATCACTTCGCACTCTAGCCATTTTTGTTTGGAGTTGTTGCACAGTATCCAACAATCTATGAGTTTGTCTTTGTTGTTCTTCCAGTAGTCTACTGGTTTGCTGGTGTTGATCAATACTAAGCTTCACACACATTTCCAGATTCATTTCTGGGTTAGCCTGGGGATGAATCTCCCATGTAACCCTGGGTTTTTGATACGTTGATCCCCTTATCATTCTTCTTAACTTGTTTTTCTTTGGTTCTGTGCACATTCACACAAAACATTTTTTATCCAGGTGACCCTTATTGGTCCCAGCTTTTGAAATCGCTCTGATACCACCTGTAATGTACATCTACATTATAACTTCAACTTAACATAATATATATATATATATATATATATATATATATATATATACACACACACACACATATTCATATAACTCATCCTAATTACCTTACCTTACCCTGGTAAATTATAATACTATAATTCTTGGGAACTGTAGCAGATTGCGGTCTTAATTATCTTATGATAAATGAATTTAAAATGTACTGCATACAATAAAAAAACTCAATAAGATTTCCCGCACGCAATAGAAGTCTCACTTATGCGTTAGCCACATCATTGTACCTGCACTCAATGCATAGATTATATAATCACATTATGGTTATTTTATCGGATGTGATACATTGGATTTCCATCAGCAACTATTACAAAATTAACCCTTTGTACTTAGAAATTATTTTATGCCTTAAGTAGGAGTATTATTTACAAAGTTTGGTTATTCATATCACAGTGATTAACTGGTCATTATTATCCTATCTTATTCGGCACTTGGCATGATCTCCTTCGTTGATCTAGGATATATCTTCGATGGTGGAGATTGCATAAGGGTTTGTTAGGGTATGACCCTTACCCTTTCCAAACCCTAACTAAATCATTGTTGTTTGCTGTCACTACTCTTGGAGCTCTAAAACTCCAGCATTGCTGGTATTCGAATATGGTGAGTCTTATGCATTGTCCGTACTCTCTTGGTTCTCCTTGTTGTGTTTCACAAGTTCTATATTGGGTTCGGTTTGGTGATAGAATTAAAATGGTTCTTCTCTGCATTAGGCCCAATATTTTCTCTGCATTAATGATGCCATGGATCTCCAGCATAAACCAAATGTTTGCAGAGGGTATTTACAGCAGAATTCTTCTCGGTAACTCCTTCCCTTTGGCTCAAGGTTT
This sequence comes from Pinus albicaulis, assembly GCA_034641835.2. Taxonomy (NCBI): domain Eukaryota; kingdom Viridiplantae; phylum Streptophyta; class Pinopsida; order Pinales; family Pinaceae; genus Pinus; species Pinus albicaulis. The sequence goes on from JAXQQM020059503.1 coordinate 337,357, forward strand.
TCCTTCGATATTTTGTCATCTTTGTTTTAGATATCATCGATCTTGTTTCCTCATGGTTTAACATTAGATTAAATGTTTTTGCAGGTCAATGTTCGAGGAGCATGGATACTCTTTTCCCTCTTGGGTTTGGTTATAGGTACTACATTCTCACAAGTTCGTTCTTTCGGCTTTTAATTTGTTTGGTTGCTTCATGCCTTAAGAAATCCTTCTCCGTCTCTGTATAGGTGCATACCCTATCAAAGGGTTTCTCTCCTAAAGATTTTTCTTTAGTATTGAGGTTCTAGTTTTTATGTGGGTTTTCACTACTCTGTTGGCATGAAAATATGTTTATTAAATGTATTTTTTGGATTTTGTTTATGGTCATCCAAAGCCAAGTTCTGACCCTTCAGGTTGTAGTGATTTCTTCTCCTCGACTTATATAAAACAATACTCCTTTTAAGGTTTTATTCGAATTTTATTTAGTTTACTGCCTCGGCAAGGTTTACAGACTTATTCTACATGTATTTGTAAACACAGTTTTGTTTATAATGGAAGCAATGTAGATTCTTTATACTTTCAGTTATACTATAAATTTCATGACACAGACCCACGGGTCTTGTATCGAATTTCTAATTTTGTCTCTGATATATATATATATATATATTTATTTGTAAGAGCTATTGTCATGGAAAATGTATTTGTTTTCCACCAGTTTGAGGTTCATATCGTATGATGGTAGCATTAATGCTCATTTTTATTTCCTTCCTTAGAATCACTTCATGAATTACTCACTTGCATGGATATTTGTATTTAAGCAATCGAATCTTGCATATAGCTTACTTTATTTTTACTATTCAGACATACCTGTAGTTTGTGTCAAATTTTTCCTTAAAACAAATACTCCATATTTTGGCATACATTATTTTAAGAGGTTACCCTGTGCAACAGTTTCTATTCTAAATTGTAGAAAATTGTGTGTGTAATGTTATGCTTCTGAAATTCCATTTTCTATAGCTTCTTGTTACATGCAAACTCCACTGTTTCTATATTTTTTATTTATAACATGAAATTTATATTGTTTTTCCCTTCTGTTAGTAACTATGGTGACCAGACCACTTCAAGGGAATGTTATCCCATTGTCCGTGTAATAGCTAGAATTCCTTTACGAGACAGACAATCGAAGAGACCTAAGGATGTACTCCACTCTCGGGTCTTTACTGTCAAACCTGTCTATTCTATTAAGTTTATGGGTTTATACTATCTTCCTTATGTTTCATAGAACTTTTACTCTAGCACACACACACACACACACACACACACACACACACACACACATATATATATATATATATATATATATATATATATATATATCTAAGCATAACAGATAAATGTAGAAAACATGTTCTAATTCTCTACCACAGTCCTCATAGAATTCTCATTTATTAATCAATATGTATGTAACGTATATCATATATCAACCTAAAAAAAATTACTTTTCTTATCGTAACATATCTCACTTGTTAATCCTAATAAATCGGATTATCAATGTATACAACCATGGCAATAAATCTCACCATATCTAGCCATCGTACATGTATTAAATATCACATATGCTATTTGTAATTTCTGGTTTGATGATTTTAATCATTTGTACCATGGAACGAATGCCTTAAAACCCCGAAGGGACTTAATCTCTATAGTGGACCTCGATTCTTTATTACATTATTTATTGGTGAAGGAATCATGGTTTTCAATCTTTAATGTGATGATAATATTTGTTGTGCCTTTGCATTTGGTTTGGGTTTAATGGTTAACACATGTCTTGATGGATCACTATTGGATCTAAAGGTTGGGATCGATAGTTATGATTTTTGGGTAGCAGCATAGGGTAATGACCCTGTACAAACCCTATCTGATTCATTCATTTTTGTTGGGATCTACGGCATTGCTCCTCTGCAACCTAGTTGAGACTCCAATATTATTAGTCCAACCTCCAAACCCCTCCTCTCGGCATGGCGTTTATAGGTATGCCTAAATTTTCTTCCATAGACCAACAATAATCCTTTGAATTGGGTTTTCCATTGCATGGCCGCTATTCATCCTTGGATTTATAGTTGTGTCCTTTGTTATATGTTAACAGAGTTAAATCTCCTTGTTGAGTGCCATTCACTTATATTTTTTGGAGGAAACACCACTAATCTATAGGTTGGCTTGGTTTTCCAGGGTTGAGCGATGTTCTAGTTTTTACTATCGATATACCATGATAACCTCCTTCGCCATTGAAGGCAAGCCCACCATTTTTGGTCTAACATCTGACTGAGTACTCTTTCTACTCTCAGTGTTTTCTAGTTGCTCACCCCTTACGTCTGTATTTTCACAATGTTTCTCTACTCCCTGTGGGTTAACCAAGACAATATCTCAGGTTTTACTCTTCTATTTACTTTCTATTCGTCAAATTTTTACCCTTCCACAAATGTTATGCTATGTACTATAATGGTTCCTCTTGTTTGTGCAGGTAAATCTTCTAGGGTTGATTGGTGAATTCCTCACTTCTCTATTTTTGTCTTTCTTGATGAGGGTTCGGTCTCACCTTCTTCTTTGCTTGCTTTACAGGTACCGAGTTTTCTCCCGTGAGTTTGTACCACATCAGAAATGCTTCTAAGTTTAAGCCTATGGTATTTAATTGTTAGCTCTAGGCTTTATTGCAATGTAATGCTACTCTATTACAGTGGTATATATTTGTATCTGGTAATTTAAGAGAATAAATCTCTGCTGACCACTGAGACTGATTTTAATGCATTTTGGATTCTGTATATAGTTTTTTGGGTTATCTGTGTTTCTAGTTCATTCATCCTCTTATCACTGTTTCACTCTTTTAACGATACTAGAGCCATTATATTTTGTGTTCTGCTTACTCGGCCTGTAATATTCCCAAATGGGGACTGCAACAATTTATAAACAAATATGTAGAGAAATAACGCAGATCATATATGTAAGAGTAGGAAGCCAATATGGAGGCTATTAATTCACATTTACATCGGAAAAATATATGCACAAGAGAGCCCATGAGATGTACAATAGGAAATAGAATACTTTTATTGAATAAAATCCTCAAAATGAGGTGCAGAAACCATGTATTAAGACACAAAGAGTTGGAAATTGTTATGTTATTGGTTGCAACTGATGTAGATTACACTTCAGATCTAGAGCAGATCTATGTACAAAAATTTAGATCTATATCAGATCTGTACACTAGATAGGCTCTTCTTCAATTCCCCCTTGGGGTTTTCAGCAAAATATGAAGTACAAGGAGTACATCTAAGATCTAATATTGTAGATCTGGAGCAATATTTAGAAAAACATGAATATTCAGATCTGATCTGATATATGCAATATGATGATCCCCTCCAATTGGATCTCAAATGTGAAGGGCAGATCCCCAACACATGGAAATCACTCCTCCAAAAAGTGTGCCAAAAGACCCTGCAACAGTACCCACATAAATAACACAGTTCTAGAAGAAATACTACGCTGTAGGCTTTAGAACAATTTTGGCCTCAAGCCAAGATCTGAAAATGTAGCTCCAATTATCCAATACTCTCTTGCCAATGGGATAGAAATCTTCCCCACTGAAAAGGAGCACTAGAATGGCTTAGATCTGAGTAGATATAGCCTCCACTTGTTGCATCTTACAAAGAAAACCATAACCTCAACAAGATTTACATTATAGTTGGAAGAAGTAGCTTGGCCTTCAGCCTGATAGTGGACAAGAAATGCAAAATCTTCCAAGAGTCCTCTCAAGGAAAGAGGTGGGATTCTCGATCAAGAACACCCAGTGCTAAACAACAATATTCTCAGCTAAACAGCCAGAGAATGAGAAATGTCTAAACAGAAAATATCTTCAGAAATAACATAATCATAAACAACCTTCTCATGTTGCCATCCTCTTCCTTTTATAAGTTGAGAGCTTGCAAAATCCTAAACTGTCTCAATGAAATAGCTCCTTTCACATGAGCCACCTCTCTTGATGTATTTTACTATGAATGTACACTCCATTAAAATTTATCACAGAGAGACTAACAATAGAATAAACATATAACCATAAATACAGAGATGCAGCGGAAATAACACTTCATTTCATTAATATCAAAGAACTGAAATTTGCTTACAGACAGAATGGAAATAAAACTAGCTAGGGCGCTGGTAGCTATCTCTGAGAAGAGATGTGGTGGCTACAGGCCTCTGAACTGCATTACAATGAGGCTCAAGGGCCTAACTATCGTGAGAAACAATGGGGAACTCTAAACATCTAGAAACCCTTTCAGGAGATAAGAAAACAAAACTATGGGCCAGTTTAGATAAATTAATTCATTTCAACTTCCCAAGAGGCCATCTTTTTAAACATACTATCTGCGTTTTTATTTTGTGTACATATTAAAATATCTATCAGGGACTACAACTTTCATCTATTCCAAAGGAATGGAATGATATTCCTTACCAAGTCCGTCCTGGCTATCGTTGGGCCCTCCACAGCATCCAGAAATTCAGGACCAAAAGCATTAAAAATACAATGAAAGTTGTACAGAAACTAAAAAAGCCCGAAGAAGGGAAATGGTGGGGCCCCAAGTGGAATAGGTGGGTGGCCACCAATATCCACCTGGATCATTCCTCCCCCCTTAAGAAGCAATGGTCCCCATTGCGTTGAGTTCTTCCATGAGATGAGGAAACTTCTGCTGAACTTGGTCCCTGGTGAACCACTTGCCTTGGTTCAGGAGTTGGCCAGCTTTGACAACCCGATATAGTTGGATGTTATGTTGGTGAGTGCTCTTTATTTTCATGTCCTTGATATAATTTGTGCTGGCCTGTTCCATGCAGTCTGGGTTTAACTCTGTTGGTGTGAGTTGTTCTGCAATGTCTGAGGTGTCCAGTAGAGGTGGGAAGTAAGGACGAAGGCGATCCACATTGAAGACTCGTGCACCAAGGAATGGTGGAATACCGAGCCTGGGGCGATTGCTCTGCGCCTGTGATGGTGTATGGCCCATCAGCGTTAAGCTATGTGGGTCTGAGGCGTCCTTCTCAAATGTAGCCATACGTACGCCAACCGGAAGTTGTGTGGCACCCAAGGATCACATGCTGTTTGTACTTGGTATTGTCCCACCCAATATATCATGAACCCGTTGCGGATGTGTTGAATGCGCTCGATGAAGCTACTTGCTTTGTCAACTTCAGACTGGACATGAGCTGAATCGGCCTAAGCAGCTGCAAATGGTATGGCTACGTCAATAGGACATAGTTGCTGGAATCCCAAGCCCACTTGAAAGGGGCTATGGACGATTGAACTGTGGAGAGCCCGATTATAACTATGTTGTACATATGGGAGGCTCTCGTCCCATGTGTGTGGATGCTTTGAATTGTACATGCGCAGAATGTGTACATGCATTCTGTTGACGACCTCTGTCTGGCCATCTATTTGGGGATGGAAAGCTGTGGACTTGGTGAGCTTGGTATCCAACATTGACCAGAGGCTGGACCAAAATGTGTTGAGGAACCTACTATCCCGATATGATATGATAGATTGTGAGATCCCAAAGTGCACCCACACTCGTTCAAAGAAGAGTTTATCAGTGGCTTCTGCTGTGATATTCTTCTTGCAGTTCGCCATGATGGCCATCTTCGAGAATCTATCGACGACCACAAAAACATAGTCATTTCCCTGCTTAGTAGAAGGCAGGCCTAACATGTAATCCATGGAGATGGATTCCCAAGGCTGACTAGGGGTAGGTAGCGAAGTATATAGGCCTTGCTTCTTGATGTTCGGTTTGGCAATGGCACAAGCAGTGCAGGATCTGATGTGCTTCTCGACATCCTTTCGAAGGTTCGGCCAATAGAAATACTTTTGCAAGATTACTACTGTTTTCTCGACCCCGAAATGCCCAACGACTAGAATGAAGTGTGCTTCCCATATCATCTTGGCACGCTCACTTGAAGGAACACAAAGGTGTCCCAGGTGACATAAAAGTGCATCTTGGAGGTGAAAATTTGGAACTTGCATACCCCCCAAAAGTGCCTTGTAAGTGTGTCCGAATTCTGGGTCACTCTCATAGAGAAGCGGCCAATCAGAAGTCTCATGCCCACAAGATTTGAGCACGGTGGTGAGCACCATGATCGATGGTCAACTGAGGCAGTCTGCAACATTATTGGTGCTACCCTTCTTGTACTTGATATTCAAATGAAACTGTTGCAGATATGTGGACCACTTCTGATGGCGATCATTCTGCAACTTCCCTTGTGTCTGTATGAACTGCAGGGGCCGGTGGTCTGTGTGGATGATTGTTTCCTTTCCCAAAATGTAATGCTTCCATTGTCGACAGGCTTGCACAATGGAATACATTTCTTTGTCATAGGTGGGATACTTGCGAACTGTCTCAGACAATGTCTCACTGTGATATGCCACTGGATGTCCCCGTTGAGTAAGAACTGCCCCAATAGCATAGTCAGAGGCATCTGTCTCGATCTCAAATGGCTGCTGCAAGTCTGGTAAGGTGAGCACTGGGGCAGAACAGAGGCGATTTTTCAATTCCTTGAACGCCTTCTGTTGAGGTTCCGACCAAAAGAATTTTGCTCTCGCTCCTCCTTTGGTGACTTGACTCAAGGGCCAAGTGATATGAGAGAATCCCAACACGAATCTACGGTAGAAATTAGCAAGACCCAGAAAGCTGCGAAGCTCTGTTATAGTGGTTGGGGCTGGGCAATCCCGAATGACTTGGATCTTGGCTGGATCCACATGCACCCCCCTTTCATCAATAATGTATCCCAGATATTGAACCTGGGTCATGCCAAAAGTGCACTTCTTCAAATTGGCACACAACTTGTGTTGCCGCAGTGTTTGGAGGACTTGTCGGATGTGGTGAAGGTGCTCTTCCCAAGTCTGGCTGAAGATCAGAATATCATCCAAGTACACCACTACAAATGAGTTGGTGAATGGCCGCAAGATGTCATCCATAATCCTCATGAAGGTGGCGGGAGCATTCGTCAACCCAAAAGGCATGACCAGCCATTCGAAAAGGCCTTCCTTGGCTTTGAAGGCAGTCTTCCACACATCGGAGGGTTCAATTGGTACCTGGTGATACCCAGACTTTAGGTCAATCTTGCTGAAATATTTTGCACCTTTGAGTTGGTCCAGAATGTCATCAATTCATGGGATTGGGTACCTATTCCAGACAGTGATCTTATTCAGCACCCAATAGTCAATACAGAGTCTCCACGTCCCATCCTTCTTCTGTACCAACACGATCAGGGTGCCACAAGATGATGAACTTGGTATGATGTGACCTTTCTGCAACAACTCTTGAATCTACCTCTTTATTTCATCATTCTCCATAACAGAGCGCTGATAGATCGATCCATTGGGTAGCGGCGCACCTGGGGTTAGATCAATCGGGTGCTTGACTTAATAGTGCAGAGGAACCCCTGTGGGTGAGGTGAAGATGTCCCCGTACTCCTCCACAACCTTATCCATTTGTTGTTGTCGTGCAGAGGAGCCTTGTCTGGAGGTCGTGGCCATAGTCTTCTTCTTGCCCTAGGGGCGGATCAACAAGAAAATGAATTTCCTATTTTGGGAAATGAGCTTACTGCATTGTTTTGCAGTAACCAGAGAGATAGCGGCAAGAGGTGGTACCTCTGGTATCCTGTACAACTTATTTCCCAAAGTAACAATAATAGCACGAGGTCGAAACTCATACACATCATGACACTTCCACAAGTATGGTTGTCCTAATAATACATCATAAACATCAATAGGAGCAATGTCACATAATACCTTATCTGTGAAGGGCTTGATGCTATAGGGAAGGCAGCACTGCTGGCTGACACAGAGATCTCATCCTTGGTGAAGCCACCCGATGGTGTATGGATGTGGGTGAGCTGTGGTCGACAAGCCCAACCGCTTCACAGCGTCTACTGAAATGAGGTTCTTTTGGCTCCCATTGTCGACAATGAACTATATAGGGGAGCCCTTTACCCACATCTGGGAGTGGAAGAGACATTCCTCCTCTTCTGGATCTTCCGGTTCCTCCTTCTAGATCTTTGTAGTGGAAACAGTGGCGTTGGGCTCCGCATCAATAATCTGTTTCCCTTTTTAATTCCCCTTTTCAGGTTCTGATTCGGAGTCGGAGCATGCATCTGACTCAGAAGCCCTCATCTCGGCCACTAGTGACTAATTGGCCCGACACTCACTTGTGTTGTGAGTGGAGCTCTTATGGAACTCACACCACTTTCCCGTGTCCTTCTTTGGCTTTACGGTGTTGTTCTTTTCTTGTGGCTTCGACGGGTTGTCTTTAGCTGCCAATCCTTGGCTCTGTCCTTTGTTCTATGGTTTGGAAACACCTTTACCTTGCTTTTTATTCGCAGATCCAAAGTCTCGCTTCTTCTGTTTGAATTTCTGCTCAATATTGGCAGCATACCGGTATGTCGTACCAAGCGAGGAGATGTCGAGGAACTCCATTTCCTGAATGTATCTGTGAAGACAGCTGTGATAATTTAGCATCAGATGTTTCTCTGAATCTTTGATAGCCAACTTTGTGCACAAGGTATGGAACAGATTCGTCAGCTCATGCACATCTTGATCCCTTTGTTGTCGCAGCGTGGTCCATTGTATGTACTTGTCCTCATAGCTCCCCACGGGATAGTACTGTTCCTTGACGACGTCTCGGAAAGAATTACAAGTTGGTACGACCGAGAACAGAGAGGGGTCTGTCTGGTCCTTGTTCTCACTGTAGGGTTCCACCAGTCCTTAACATGGGGGGTAGCTTTGAGGAGTGCAAAAATAATCTTCTCTTGGTCTGAAAAGTCACGAACAGAGAAATATCCTTCTAATAGATTCAACCATCTATCTATGGCATCTACGTATATTTGACCCTCAAATATGAGAATGTTAAACTTTACTTGTACCTTAAAAGGATTCACGCCTCCAGAGTGGCTGTTGGATGCAGATGCGCCGCCGGTGGGCAGCCGTTGAAGGATCTGAGCAAAGTTATCCATCATCGCGTTCCTTTGTTTTTCGAGGGCCTCCTCGAGCAATATTTTGATAGGATCTCCTGCTCCCTCATATTTATTTTTGTCCCCCATGGGCATCCATCGAGGTTTGCGAGGCTGATCTTGCAAAGGTTCCACCAGATGAAGCCCTAGCTCCATATACCCCGACCTCGTTCGGGACATGCAAAGAAGGATCGAGAAAAAGCAGACCGCTTTGATACCACTGATCCGGATTTCTGTAGGAATGCAATTGAATAAACATATAACCATAAATATAGAGATGCAGCGGAAACAACACTTCATTTCATTAATATCAAAGAACTGAAATTTGGTTATAGACAGAATGGAAATAAAACTAGCTAGGGCGCTGGTAGCTATCTCTGAGAAGAGATGTGGCGGCTACAGGCCTCTGAACTGAGTTACAATGAGGTTCAAGTGCCTATTTATTATTGAGAAATAGTGGAGAACTGTAAACATCCAAAAACCTAACCCTAGGAGATGAAGCGCCAAAACTATGGGCCCCGATTGGGTAAATTGGTGTTTCAACTTCACAGGGACGTAACTTTGGCATTCTATCTCCGTTTGACGCACATGGTACATCATTAGAGAGATCTATCCGAGGAAAACAACTTTCTCCATTCCGAAACGAAATGATATTAGCTGCAGGTGCAATGCCCAAAAAATGTCGTTTAGGGCGTCAAAACGGCTCCATAAGTTCAGGACCCGAAAAACTGCTAAAAACAGTAAGTTGTGCCGAAACTGAAAAACTGAAAGAGACAATGGTGGGGCCCCAAGTGGAATAGGTGGGTTACCACCAATATCCACTTGGATCAACTCCTCCAAGACAATGCTGTTGATTTGGTCATGGTTGACCCATTCAAATGATTTAGCCCCTTTCACACCTAAGGGTGCTTATTTAAATAACCCATATTTAGCCTTGTTCACATGTGGCATTGATTCATTTACTATTTGGGAGTTTTATTGATCCTCCTTTACACATTTATTCATAAAACAGAAAAATAAAACAAAAATGAATATTCCCATTAGCTTAGGACTAATTAGGAACATTACACTGTCTTAATTAATTCTCCCTGTCAGAGGCAGTTGGCTTTATGCTCTTCAAGAACGTTCTGTCCATGATCAGTTTTGATTTTCAGTTATATAGCATTGTAATTTCTCTTTCTTCATTACTATGACATAAAAGAACATTCGGTTATCATTTTTGTAGTTATAATGATGCTATTTGAATTTCAGACATTGGCTTCTGTCTCTCTGTTAAGAGTAGAATCTTGTTTTACTTTTTTCAATTAATCAAGTAGAATGATGTCCGGACCATCCCAAGTTTTTGTCTGTGTATATCATAGGATAATAGGAAAAACCAATCCGGGATTCATAGTTTCGATTCTGGACCCTGGATTAATGGTTTCCTGGGTTAAACTTTCAGCATGTGCTTTACTTTGTTTCCTTTATATATGATAGTGCATTTATCGTTTTCCTTCTAAGAATTCATTAATAGTTTCCAACATTACACTTCTATACAATCCATGTATGACTCTATCCTTTCTATTGTGATCTTCTCTCTCTATATATATGAAAAGTACAGTTATGACTATATACATATCCTTCTGAAACAAGAATTTTGCATTTCACATTCTAAGACCATTAATTGTAAATAAACAGATATTTTAGAGAAACTTTAACTGTAACAAAAATATATCTGAAAGAATGGCAGCTGTAATTAAATAGATATTCTATAGAACATTAACTGTAATAAAAAGACATCTCTGTCTAGACAACAGACCCAGTAAGTTCACTTATCTGTTTTCTTTTCTGAATTAGCTGATGATGTCCTCCCTACTGTCAGAGACGTCATTACATCCTCCTCTCCCCCCGTGGTCCACACCAAGATGAGTAGGTTGACAAAACTTCCAAAAGAGACCTCAAGACCCCTAGTCCAGTACTCTTCTCCATAGGATTTAGGAATGCTGAGTGTTTTCCATTGGTCACAACCATCTCAGGAATTCTCCACTCTTTTCCTTCCTCTCATCAACCATATAACAAAACCCCTTTTCCTCACTTGGATGTACTTTTATCCTTAGAGGAAAAGGTAATTGTCTTAACTGTTTTCTTCTCAACCACTTCTCAGTTCTTGGAATACTTTATCATCAGTCTTTTAACTTTTTATGGAACCACTATTCCATACTTAAATTTTATTTCAACAAGACATAATTAATTTGTGTTCCTTATGAAATCCTTTTTTTTTTCAAAAGAAATAAATGTTTTAGTATTTTTTTTAAATAAATAACATAACATCTAGTTAGCACTTAAGCCAGTTGTCACAACTTCCCCCCCAGAGGTAAACACAGTCCTCGGTGTTTTCATTCTAGCTTAGCAAACAATTCTGGATAATCCTCACGAACAAATCCCTCATCTTCCAAGGTAGCCTCATCCGAGCTAAAGTACTTCCACTGCACTTTAACCTGGGTGATGGCTTGTCTCCAGAGAATTATTTCTCTCCAATTGAGTATACGCTGAGGTTAGACCAGAAATTTTCTTTTCGGTTCGACTTGCATTCAACAAAACTTGAATTAATTTCTCATAACATTTAGCATTTTAGGATAAGGTTTTTTTTCAAATCTTACTCTACCTGAATGCTCTGCTAGTGAATTACATGCTTTGGTTCGTGTACATATCATTTTAGTAAGGATACATGGAAGACGTCATGCATCCAAATATGGCTGGGTAAAGCAAATCGGTATGCCACAAGTCCCACCCTCTCCAAGATTTGATTCACCCGCTCAGTTTTTCCATCTGTCTGGGGATGATAAGAGGTGCTAAAGTTTATTTGGGTTCCCAACCCTATAAATAGGGCCTTCAAGAATGATTAAGTAAACTTCACATCCCGATATGATATAACAATCTTTGGAATGCCATGCAATCTAAAAATCTCCCTCATGAAGATGTCTGCTATTTGCACAGTTTTGTAAGTTGATTGTACTGGTATGAAGTGTGTTTCTTTACTCAATCTATCCACCACCACCATAATGGAGTCATTGTGTCATTTTTATCTTAGTAATCTGGTGATAAATTCTAGAGATATAACTTCAAATTTCCACTCAGGTACTGGTATAGGCTACAATAATCCAGTTGGATGTTGATGCTCCACCTTAACCTGTTGACACTCCAAGCATTTGGTTAAATATTCAGTAATAATTCTTCGCATTCCACGCCAGAAATAGACATTTTCTAATTTATGTTAACATTTTCTAGTATCCTGGCTGTCCCGAGTAATTACTGCGGTGATACTCATTCATGATCATCTCCTTTAAACCCATTCGATTTGGAATATATATCTTTTCCTTAAAAGTTAGTAATTGATCCTTGCTAATTCCATAGTCAAAAGGTTTTTCTTGCCTTCTAGCTTCCTCCACTTGTTGCCATAAAAATTGGTATTCAGGATCCTTCATGGCCTCCTCTTTTATCTAATCTAAAAATATACATTCAACCTGATTATAGAAAAGTTCATAAACATAGTGAAATTTTCTACTTAAGGCATCCACCACATGATTTTTTTTACCTTTTACATGTTGAATATCAATGTCAAACTCACTTAAGAAATAATTCCATCTTGCCTTACGAGAGTTTAGATCAGCTTGCTTAATGTAGTTGGTTAGTGTTGGGTCGTGAATATGACCACTTTTTAACACTTATTTCATCCATTTTTACTCTTCTTTATCATGTCATTTATTATAATTTATCATATAAATCCATTTTATAATGATTTATGCTCTTATGGATGAATATTATTTATTCTCCTTTATTTTTAATAAATTGATGATTATTATGCATAATTTTATCAATAATGGTTTATTAATATATTTTGTAATATCACTCACCATTTTAGCCTCCAAGATATTTTCCAGACTGCAGATTTGATTTCCAAATCATCATGAAATATTCCAACTCAGAAATTCGTTGGAATAAGAAGTGACCGTTTTGCGGTTGAGATTCTGGGAAAATGAAGAAGAATCTGGAAAATCCGGAACATGGGTTCTGTCCAGAACTGGCCCAATTAACTTTAACACATAACAGTTATCCCAAATTCGGCCTGTATTGAGAAAAAAGCAGGGTTCTTTGAGCACGATTTTCTTAGATTTGTTGATGCGGCCATCCTCCAAATCTCAGCTACAAAGCCAAATTTGCCTTGCTCTTGTTGAAAGATTGTTGGAAATATATTTTCTGGTTGATAAATTTGTTGGGAACAACCCAATATTGTTATGGGAGATCATATTTGCTATTTAATTTCTCCTCCTTCTGATTATAAAAGGAGAACATGTATTGTGTATTGAAGAAGAATAGATGATTATTGAATTCCCTTTGTAACATTGTAATTCCTTGACTCTTGTGAGCAAAGAGCAACTAATGTAAAAGATATTCATGTTTGATTAATACAAAGAGACGTTCTCGTTCCATTTCTCAAGTTCTGTAGTAGCCCAGCGGCGCTTTCACCGGCGGTTGAGGGCCCAGCCCTGGTGGAGCAATCCACTATTTGTATTTCTATTCTTTTATTTATGTTGTGTGATAATTGCATTTATATTTATTAGGATTAGAGAGTTATTTGATTGCTGTTGGATTGAATTTAGATTTGATGTATACGTTTCACTGCTATTCTATCTTAGCAAGGATCATATTTATTATCTTATTCATCTTGCTATCTTTTATAAAGCGTTGTTGTTCCCTTGATTTATGATTCATTCCAATGAGCTGTTTCATAGTTTTGGCTGTAGACAGGATTGGAGTATTGAGATTAGTTGCCTGATTGCATTAGAATTAAAATTGATGTTCCGTTTCTGTTTATTGTTTATTTCTGATTCGTAGCTTCAGATTAGCAAATAGATGAGTTACAATTGGTATGCATAGGAATTACAAGCTGTTGTTCCTTTCCAGATTTTTTTCCTTTCAGTTATTTTCATCAGCATGAATATTGAGTTTGCTTTCATTTCAATTGCTTTAAGATCACCAACTGTAGAGGACACTGGTTATTACTTCCAAGTTCTCAGATTGGTTATCTTGCATCGATTTCTAAGGGAAGGAGTTATTGCTACTGTATCCCTGATCGATGTTTTTCAGATTGGTTTAATTAAGATTTCAGAGCATTTGAGCTTATGTTGTTGTAGTTAGATTTTTTTTCAAGCGTCCGTTTACTTTTGCATTTGAAACATTGTACTACATCTCACATAACATTGCTCTTGGATGAATTGCAGCCTCAGACAGAGTACACTCTTGAAATAAAAAGTCGCTCCTGGATTGATAATTAATGTGAGGTAAATAGGTGTTAAAAAGACACCTTTTGTACCTCAAAATTTTGGCGCCGTTGCCGGGGAGAGTGTATGCCATTTAAAAGGAGTGGTGCACATTTGACCTTTTTTCTGCTTGGGAAGAATTGGATTTAAAAACGGAAGGTAAGAACCTGCGCACCGAGCAAGGAACATACTTGCTCACTGCCCGCTTCACAGCAGAATTGGGTAAATTTCTTTCTTTAGGTAGGAATGAAGGCTTGTTATTTTGAATGACTAGAAAATCTAAACAACACAAAATTCCTCCCAAACCTGAAAAACCTAAGGGACTAGTGACCCTTGGGATAAGGACCTTTATTGACGAAATTATTAAGAAAACTGAATCTTAGCCACTAGTAGGACCTAGGAAAGTTATTTCTAGACAACCTACTAGTTCCCTTCAGACCACAGAATCACCATCTGTAGCCTTTGCTGAGGTACATAGCCAAACAGAAGAGACTGAGCAAGATTCTCAAGAAATTGAGAATTTTCGCCCAATTTTTTTACAAGAAGGGAAGTTGGCTTCTCATACCCTACTATTTATCAACATGCATTTTTCAAATTTGGGTATGTATAGAGGCCTTAATTTGGAAATGGCTCCACTGGGAATACTCTTATACATAAGCATATTCGATTCTCAAAGAAGAGTAGGATAGTGGAGAAAATAAAATAAATAAGGAAATAAAACAAACACATTTTTTTTATTTTTGTAAAATAGTTGTTTCTTTGTTACAACACGCTGTGGAAATAAACATTGATGATAAATATGCTAGTTTATTTGTGTATGTGGATGAATTATACTACAAATAAAAAATCTACAAACACTTATATTCATTTTTATCATCAATATGGAAAATTGATTGAATATCATTTTTTTGGCTTGCGGGCTTGTTGAAATTCCTGAAAACACAGCTGGGACAATCATGTTTTAGGGGACCAAAACTGAATATTTTTAAAACCTGTTTCTATCCTAGGTAGCCCTCGATGTCTACTTTCCAACCCAATTTGAATCACTCCATTTGAATGGAAAAGTTAGAACCAAAACATTGACAAGGTGTCTAGTAGGCAGCTCAAGAACAGAGTTGGGACAGTCAGTTTTTGGAGGCCTAAATGATTATATTTTTAAAACTTGTTTCTATGGTAGATTCCTCTGTAAATCTAGTTTACAACTCAATTTTAATCACTCAATTTTGATATCGTATGATTAATTTATGACCAAAATACTTACTGCCTATCATAAATCAGCACTCTTGAAACTCTATTTTCTCGGCTGTTCCCTAGCATATTTGACCCATCAGTTATTCTTGTCTTCAAAAATTGTTTCTATTGGAGATCAATAAATTAATATACTTCAATCTCCTATTTGAATCGGTTCAATCCGCTATCAAATGAAAAATTTATGCTTGAAATATCAACTGTTGCTCTGAGTTGAAAAATCGAAAATGACTCTATTAGGCAGGTTGTTCTAAGAAAATTTAACATACCATTACATGTAATTTTTAAAACCTATTTCTATTGGAGATAAAAATTTGAATTAGCTCTCATTTGGCTTTGGAATCACTCCAATCGGACGAAAAACAAAGAAGGTATGATTAAAACACTGCTAGTTAGTATAGTCGACTACTGCTCTCCCGCAGGTGACAAATAAAATTTGTTTTATTTTTCCGTGGATTTGTTCTACAGAGTAACTACTTGCTATTTTTTTGCATAATTCTTGGATTAAGGGAGATCTTACACCTCTCGTCCTCCATGATTTAATGTTTTATTGCAGGTAGACACTCATTTTTTGTAGGTCTTAGAAGAATAAAGAAGGTCAATTTATGGACGAGTGATTCTTGAAAGAAATTTTAGTGAAACAAGGGCATTTCATCCAGTACATTACCTAACAGATTCATAATAAGAAGAAATGAAGAATTGGTTTCCATTCGAAGATTCATGTCACTTCTGCCAAACATTTTTCTAAAAATCAATTTTTTTTTCCATTAATAGATTTGATATTCTCTTAGAAATAACATCATAGCTATTGTCACTTAATAAAGTGTTGTTTCTTTTCTGATTTCTTTTATGTTTTTGTGTTTCAAGTGTTAATATTTTCAAATTATAATTTCTGCTCCAGTGGAAATTGAACAATAAGGACCCCACCATGCAAGTTTCAATTGCAGAAGGTAATTCTTCAGTAGCACCAATTCTGTAAAAAATTACTTTTTCTTGAAGCCTATACATAAACTTTCCTTTCTATTTGATTGGATTTGCTTGGCAATAGATTGCACATTAGCTTTGTTCTTTTCCTTTTTTTTTTTTCCTTTTTACGTGTTTATAGCTGTTTGTTGTTCCTCTTAAGGAACAGTTGTTGTTCCTCTTAAGGAACAGCAGTCGTTCCTCTTAAGAAGCAGTGCGTTTATGTGTTTATTTTTGTTGATCCTTCAAAAAGGAACAACATTTTCGCTGATTAGTTTTGTTGTTATTTTCAAAAAGAAAAAAAAATTTGCTACATTTTTTTGTTGTTCCTTTCAAAAGGAACAACACTGCTGGTTTTTTTTGTTCCTTTGAAAAGGAACAACAATTTTGTTGTTCTCTTCAAAAGGAACATCACCGACTGTTCTTGTTGTTCCTTTCCAAAGGAACAGCATTTTCGCCGACTATTCTTGCTGTTCCTTTCCAAAGGAACAACATTTTCGCAGATTATTCTTGCTTTTCCTTTCCAAAGAAACAACATTTTCGCAAATTTTTTTTGTTGTTCCTTTCCAAAGGAACAACACTTTTTTAGTGCATTTTTCTTGTTTTTTAAACAACATTTTTAGAAATTTTTTTGAATTTTTCATGACTTTTTGAAAGGCAAACATACAATTTATGGAAGGATACACAAATTAGAGCTTACTGTAATCAGCAAATCAAAATAAATCGTCATTTTTAATAAATTTGTTTAGTAATGATAAGAAAAAGGAAAAAGGGACATAATCAATAATACAATCTTGTTGTATTACTACCACTAAATTCATATGATCGATTATATTTATCATGTTGGTTCTTTCCTATATTTTATAATTTTTTTTTATTTTTACTTATGGAGTAGGAACAAGGGCATATTATTTTCTATTGAGCTGTTCAGACTTCTTCCACCATCCCTACTCTTAAGGAGAGTTGAGCCATCCTTTATGAATAAATAGGAAAGTGCTATTTGAAAATAAAAAAATTTACATATTTCATTAATAATTTTATAATTTGGCAGATGGAGGATAGAGAGTCTCATCAAGAGCCGGCCTACCATGTTCATAAGGAAGCAAGTGAAGTGGCATTCCCATTATGGCCACCAAACGAGTGATATGGTCCAATGGAAAATTGAAAAAAATTAAGAAGTCCTTGGAACAGGAGGTCTCATCACGAGCCGGCCTGCCCACTTTTCACTTCTTCCCAGTGAATAGCATTGTGATTTATCTGGTCACCAAGCCAGCACAATGGCCTCTGTTATGACAATTAACAAGAACTTCATCACCATAATTAAAGGACAATGGTTCCAAGGGTGAAAGAGCAGCTCTGTCAAGGTTATGGACACCTGTGGGCAACAGAGCTCTGCTGATGGTATTGGAGTCACATTTATACACATCAATAGTAATATTAAACCCTTTTTCCTATATCTCTATTTAAATATCAGATGAAAGTATGAATCCTTAACCTTTGATTTTGAACCTATTATACATGAAAATCATCATAAATCGATCACATTAGTTTAAGTGTGTAATAAACGCATTTGTACTTATGTTTATCTTAAGCCGTCCCTTCTCCTTATCCTTGAATCATTACAAAACGCTTCTATATCTGTTTACGATTTATCACATGCATGGATTTCAGTAAATGCTATAATTTCATTGATTATATCATAAGTATGTATGTCTTTCCATGCTGTACAATTGCTGTGCAATACGCTGCTCTTCTATTTTGCTGATTTGCCACAATATTGATATTGCATTTTTACATATTTTTTTCTGTTTGAACTTTTTTGCATGTATCTTATCTATTGTCATTCCAAATTGAAACTTTGGATTCAAGAAAATTGCATACAGAATTGCGATTTGTTTACAGGAAAACAACAAGTATGGGGGAAAATTCTATTCCTAGCATGACCACACTATTGCAATTAACAGAAAAGGTTCGTGAACGCGCACAATTCTTTAGACATGATGTGCTTGCATGGCTTCCACCTTTTGCATCACTTTCAGTATCTGCTCAGCCTACATCAGCTTCAACAAAGGCCAGTCCCTACATGTCCTTCCACATTTTTTCGGAGGTAACACTTGAGGAAAAATAGCATAATTTTATGATTTATTATGAATTTAGGAGAATTTCATGAAAATCCATTGAGAATTATTTATCATCATTCATTCCACATCTTTACCACATCCCTTTTTTTAGACACGTCTCATCTTTTAGTTTGGGAGAGTGTTGATTTCTTTCATTTATTTCTTGTTACTATGTCAGTAATATTCTTTATCATCCATGGATATTCTTATTCATTCTCAACACCTCCCTTATTCCATGTTGTTTTACACCAAGCATCGATTTCAACAGATTGTAGCAACCACCTCTCTTTTTTTTCTAGCATTGCATGAGGACATTCTAATTCTTCAGTTTGGGGGGGAGAATTGCTACACATGATGGATTTTTTCTACTTTCTTTCTCGTTTAAGACATATAATTTCATTTTTATACAGTGCAGAAATTGATTTGCATATATCTTCGAAACTATAAACTGAATTTTTGTGATTTCTGGATAACAAAGAAATATCATTAAAATACACAAACCTAGCTAATTTCACGCTAAATTAGTTCATAAAATTTCGAAAATTATGCACTATCACCTACAACCATTTTGTTTATATCTCATGATCCGTGCATCAAAACGATCTGATTTTTGAGAAAATGGTTAATGAAGTTTGCTGTTACTTATGTCACATTTTTCTGCAACTTCATATACATATAGTTGAACGTCAACTGTAAAAATTGTTATGCCTTTATCAAGATTGCTAAAATTGAATATTCATTATTTGAGGAAAAATTCATTTGTTCAATCCATTTCATGAGTTGGGATGAACAAATTTTCTTTGCTTGGTTAACACATGAGTTTTGTCTTTCGGTTGCATGAGGACATGCAATATATTTAGTTTGGGGGTATGTTGGGCCGTGAATACGACCACTTTTTAACACTTATTTCATCCATTTTTACTCTTCTTTATCATGTCATTTATTATCATTTATTATATAAATCCATTTTATAATGATTTATGCTCTTATGGATGAATATTATTTCTTCTCATTTATTTTTAATAAATTGATGATTATTATGCATAATTTTATCAATAATGCTTTATTAATATATTTTTTAATATCACTCACCATTTTAGCCTCCAAGATATTCGCCAGACTGCAGATTTGATTTCCAAATCATCATGAAATATTCCAACTTAGAAATTCGTTGGAATAGGAAGTGATAGTTTTGCAGTTGATATTCTAGGAAAATGAAGAAGAATCTGGAAAATCTGGAACATGGGTTTTGTCCAGAATGGGCCCAATTAACTTCATTTAAAAACGGTTTTCCCAAATTCGGCCTGTATTGAGAAAAAAAGAGGGTTCTTTGAGCACGATTTTCTCATATTTGTTGTTGCGACCGTCCTCCAAATCTCAGCTACAAAGCCAAATTCGCCTTGCTCTTGTTGAAAGATTATTGGAAATATATTTTCTAGTTGATCAAGTTGTTGGGAACAACCCAATATTTTTATGGGAGATCATATTTGCTATTTAATTTCTCCTCCTCATGATTATAAAAGGAGAACATGTATTGTGTATTGAAGAACAATGGATGATTATTGAATTCCCTTTGTAACATTGTAATTCCTTGACTTCTGTGAGCAAAGAGCAACTGATGTAAAAGCTATTCATGTTTGATTAATACAAAGAGGCGTTCTCGTTCCATTTCTCAAGTTCTGCAGTAGCCTAGAGGCTCTTTCACCGACAATTGATGGCTCGGCCTTGGTGGAGTGATCCGCTGTTTGTATTTCTATTCTTTTATTTCTATTGTGTGATAATTGAATTTAGATTTATTAGGATTACAGAGTTATTTGATTGTTGTTGGATTGAATTCAGATTTGATGTATACGTTGCACTGCTATTCTATCTTAGCAAGGATCGTATTTATTATCTTATTCATCTTGCTATCTTTTATAAAGCGTTGTTGTTCCCTTGATTTATGATTCATTCCAATGAACTGTTTCATAGTCTTGGCTGTCGACGGGATTGGAGTATTGAGATTAGTTGCCTGATTGCGTTAGAATTAGAATTATTGTTCATCTTTCTGTTCCATTTCTGTTTATTGTTTATTTCTGATTTGTAGCTTCATATTAGCAAATAGATGAGTTACAATTGGTATGCATAGGAATTACAAGCTACTGTTCCTTTCAGTTATTTTCATCAGCATGAAGATTGAGTTTGCTTTCATTTCGATTACTTTAAGATCACCAACTGTAGAGGACACTGGTTATTGCATCCAGGTTCCCAGATTGGTTACCTTGCATCGATTTCTAAGGGAAGGAGTTATTGCTATAGTATCCCTGATCGATGTTTTGCAGATTGGTTTAATTAAGATTTCAGAGCATTTGAGTTTATGTTGTTGTAGTTAGATTTATTTTTCAAGCATCCGTTTACTTTTGCATTTGAAACATTGTACTACATCTCAGACAACATTTCTCTTGGATGAATTGCAGCCTTAGACAGAGTACACTCTTGAAATAAAAATTCGCTCCTAGATTGATAATTGATGTGAGATAAATAGGCGTTAAAAAGACACCTTTTATACCTCAACGGTTAGGTTGCTGTGGTCGATTTTCAACACGAATATTTTCCCTAGCAAGTAGTGCCTCCATACCTAGAGTGCATACACTACCGCTGTAAGCTCCAAATGCTAGGATGAGTATCATTTTCATGCTATTTTAATTTCCTCGATTCGCAGGCAACCACTCTTCCTTCCTGCGATAAAATTGCCCCAACTCCTTCCTTACAAGCATCGGTACATACCTAGAATTCTTTTTTGGGGTTAGCTACCCTCAACACCGGGGCAATGGTCAACAAATTTTTTAACCTTTCAAAACTGTTATGGAACTTATTATTCCATTTACATAATTTTCCTTTCCTCTGTAAACAGGTAATTGAAAAAGAAATATTTGAGAACCCTTCAATGAAATGTCGATAGTATCCAGCCAATATCATAAAGTATCATATATCTGCCACATTTTGGGGTACTCGCCATTCCATAATCATCTTAATTTTCTCTAGATCGACCTAGATACTAGATTTCTTCCTTGAGGAAGTCACATTTGCTGAACTTGGCATACAGTTGATGTCTTCGTAACATTTCCAACACTATCCTTTAGTGCTCCTTATGCTCTTCCATGTTTTTTGAGTAAATTAAAATATCTTCAATGAATATCAGCACAAAGCTATCCAAAAAGGGGTGAAATATGCCATGCACCAGCCTCATAAATTTTGTTGGTGCATTAGTTAAATCAAATCGTAATACCACAAATTCGTAATGGTCATATCTGGTATGAACGAAAGTATTGTAGGTATCTTCATCTTTTATTCGGATATAGTGGTATCCAGATCTTAAGTCTATCTTCGAAAATATAGTGGCCCCCTTCACCTGATTAAACAGGTCACCAATCCTTGGTAAGGGAAATTTATTTTTGACGGTCAGTTTATTGAGCTATCTATAATCCATACACATTTGCATGTTCCTTCATTTTTCTTTACAAAAAACACTGGTGCTCCCCAAGGGGATACACTTGGTCGAATATACCCCTTATCCAACAATTCTTGCAGCTGCATTTTCAGTTCGGTCAGTTCTAGTACACTCATTCAGTATGGTGTCCTTGAAATTGGTGATGCTCCTGGCATCAACTCAATAGTGAAATCGATGTCCCTTCTTGGAGGTAAACCTGGTACATATTATGGGAACACATCCATGAAATATTGTAATATCGGTATGTTCTCCATGATAGGAGTCTTCTCTTTAGAATTAGAAAAACCCACCTGAATGGCATATAACTGACATCCTTTCCTAATACACTTACTCATTTGATAGGCGGTAATAGGACACAACTGTAGGGGTTTCTTGATTCCTTGCATCTCCTTATGAGTTCCATCTTGTATTCTATAATATATTATATTTTCTTTAAAATTTACCAGTGTCCAATGTTTCTCCAACAAATCCATGCCTAGTAGCACATCATAGGATCCCAAAGGCAATACATTCAGATCCATATTTAGTTGTTGTTTATCAACTTCCAGTGTACAGTTTGGAATTTTGGCACAAACGTTTCTCTTTGCTCCAGTGGCTAGATGTACCAGCCAGGAATTTTTAAATTTGTGACTTTTTAATTTACATATTTCTACTATTTTGGGGCCTACATAACTTAAACTTTCACCTGGGTCAACCAAAATAGAAATAGAGTGCAAAAGTAGCTTACCTTCTAATTCTATCATCATTGGTTGATAATTTGCCTGACGATCTTGCAACGTTGCATTAATTCTGGGTATATTTTGGGGTACATCTCCTACTGTACAAGTTGCTTGTAGATTAGCAACTGTTTTACTTCTTCCTCATTGTGGGAAGTTTTTATAATAATGAGCCTCGCCACACCCCCAACACTGTAGGGGTGGTTTTTGGTGTTGTCGTTGTTCAAGTTTCCTGGAAGCCTCAGTAGGTATTTCTTCGGTAGGCCACCGGGTTCTTTGATGATTCCTTCTAAACTGTTTGCTCACTAAATTCCTTGCATAATTCTTAAAGTTACTAGTCCTAGCATTCTTGAAATTTGGACTACTTTTCTGCCCTTTTCTTCACTACCAAATTTTGCCCAGTTCTCCTTTTTCTTTGGACTGCTAGTAACACATTATTTCCTTCTGAATTGCTTCTTCCATGGTCCTTGGATTCATGAATTCAATTTGTTATTTCATGTGGGTTGGTAAATTACTCAAGGATCGATGAACCTTAGACTTTTCATCCCTTAAATAAGGAACATACCTTAGTAGGGAAGTGAACTTGGTTATGTACTCATCCATTGTCATTTGACCCAACTTCAAATCATGGAATTTTCTGGACTTTTCGTCATAGAAACGTTATGTTAGATATTTGTCTTTAAAGTATTACTGGAATGAATCCCATGTCACATCATGATCTTCAATGCTACGAACATTCTTGACTTCCTCCCACCACAAGGTGGCCTTTTCTCTCAACTGATAGATGGCCAATCTAGATTTAATATTGCTATTGTACTCATAAACTTGGAATTACTTGTTGATATTAATCAACCATGCTTCAACAACATCTTCTGCTTCTCCATCAAACACAGGTGGTTTTATCTTCTAAAATCACCTTGTAGTTCCACTTTTTGTTTCTTAATTTCTTGTTGTTCTGACACATTACCAGACTCAGCCTCATTGTAGTTTCTATTCTTATTGCTTCAATATGAATGGCTTCTTTCCACTCTACCAGTGGTTTGGTCCTAGGCTTGTCGCTCATTTTCTTCCTACATGTCTCTATCAGGAACGGGTTGTATCACTCCCTGATTCTGTTTGTCAGATAGGATCTTGAGTATCCTTTCATGTTCTTGCATTAGGTGCTCATTATCACTCCTTACATGGACCATTTATTCCTGTAACCTATGCACAGTGCTTAGCAGTATACTGGTTTGGTGCTACTGTTCCTCTAGAAGTCTACTAGTCTGTTGGTGTTGATCTACACTCAGATGAATCCACATTTCAGGATTCATTTCTGGTTGGGTTTGGGGTGTAGGCTCCCCTGCATTTCGGGGTGTTTGTTGTGTCGATCCCCTTCTCATTTTTCCTCTACCGTGATATTTATTTTTTCTATGCACCATTTACACACAACACTTATTACGTTAGCTGACCCATTGGGTCCCAGCATATAAACACTGCTTTGATACCACTTGTAATGTATATCATATATCAACCTAAAAACAATTTTACTTTTCTTATCATAACATATCTCACTTGTTAATCATAATAAATCATATTATCAATGTATACAACCATGGAAATAAATATCACAGTATCTAGCCATCTACATGTATTAAATATCACATATGCTATTTGTAATTTCTGGGTTAATGATTTTAATCATTTTTACCATGGCACGAATGCCTTAAAACCCCGAAGGAACTTAATCTCTATAGCGTATCTCGATGCTTGATTACATTGTTTATTGGTGAAGGCATCATGGTTTTCAATATTGAATGTGATGATAAGGTTTGATGTACCTTTGCATTGGGTTCATGTTTAATGGTTAACACCTGTCTTGATGGATCACCGTCGAATCCAAAGGTTGAGATAGATGATTATGATTTTTGGGTACCATCATAGGGTAATGACCCCGTCCGAACCCTAACTGATTTATTCATTTGTGTTGGGCTCTGCGGTGTTGCCCCTTTGCATCCTGGTCACAAATCCAAGATTATCAATCCAGCCTTCGAACCCCTCCTCTCAGCACTGTCAGCATGGCGTTAACAGGTATGCCTAAACATTTTTACATAGTCCAGAAAATAATCCTTTGAATCAGGTTTTCTAGAGCATGGTCGCTATTCGTCCTTGGATTTATAGCTGTGTCCTTTGTTATATGTTAAAAAAGTTAAATCTCCTTGCTGAGTGCCATGCACTTATATTTTGGGGAGGAAACACCACTAAGCTATAGGTTGGATTGGTTTTCCAGGGTTGAGTGATGTTCCAGGTTTTACTATCGAGATACCATGATATCCCCCTTCACCATTGAAGGTAAGCCCACCGTGCTTGCTCAAACATCTGACTGAGTACTCATTCTACTCTCAGCATTTACTAGTTCTCACCCCTTACGACTGTCTTATCACAACATTTCTCCAGTTCTTGTGGGTTAACTAAGACAGGTATTGTAGGTTTTACTCTTGTATTTACTTTCTGGTAGTCAACTTTTTCCCCTTCTGCAAATATTAAAATATGTACTATAACGTTTCCTCTTGTTTGTGCAGGTAAATCGGTCGGGGTCGACTAGTGAATTACTCACTTCTCTATTTTCTACTTTCTTGATGAGGGTTTGGTCTCACCTTCTTTGTTTCTTTCTCTACAGGTATCAAGTTTTCTCCCGTGAGTTTGTAGCACATCAGAAAATCTTCTAAGTTTAAGCCTGCGGCATTTAATTTTTAGCTCTAAGATTTACTGCAATGTAATGCTACTCTATTACAGTTGTATATATTTGTTTCCGGTAATTTAGGAGAATAAATCTCTTCTAGCCATCGAGACCGATTTTAATGCATTTTGGATTATGTATATAGTTTTATGGGTTATCTTTGTTTCTCATTCATTCATCCTCTTATCATTGTTTCACTCTTTTAAGGATACTAGAGGCAGTATATTTGGTGTTCCACTTACTCTGTCTTAATTAATTCTCCCTTTCAGAGGAAGTTGTCTTTATGCTCTTCAAGAATGTTTCGTCCATGCTTAGTTTTGATTTTCAGTTGTATAGCATTGTAATTTATCTTTCTTAATTATTATGACATAAAATAACATTCGGTTATCATTTTTGCAGTTATAATGACGTTATTTGAATTTAAGAAAATGGCTTATGTCTCTCTGTTAAGAGTAGAATCTTGTTTTAATTTTTTCAATTAATTAAGTAAAACAATGTCCTGACCATCCCAGGTTTTTGTCCATGTATATCATTGGATAACAGGAATGACCAATCTAGGATTCGGAGTTTCGACTCTGGACCCTGTATTAAACATTCAACAGGTTATTTACTTTGTTTCCTTTATATATTATAGTGCATTTACCATTTTCATTCTAAGAAGCATTAATAGTTTCCAACATTACACTTCTATGCAGTCCATGTATGACTCTATCCTTTCTATTGTGATCTTCTCTATATATATATGAAAAGTACAGTTATGGCCATATACACATCCTTTTGAAATAGGAATTCCGCATTTCACATTCTAAGAAAATTAATTGTAAATAAACAGATATTTTTGAGAAAAATTAACTGTAACAAAAAGATATCTGAAAGAATGGTAACTGTAATTAAACAGATATTCTAGAGAACATTAACTATAATAAAAAGACATATATGTCTAGATAGCAGACCCAGTAAGTTCACTTATTTGTTTTCTTTTCCAAATTAGTTGATTATTTCCTCCTCGCCATGAGAGAGACAATTACTTCCTCCTCTCCCCCCATGCTCCACACCGAGATGAGTAGGTTGACAAAAATTCCAAAAGAGACCTCAATACCCCTAGTACAGTACTCTTCTCCACAAGATTCAAGAATGCTGAGTGTTTTCCACTGGTCACAACCAGGAATTCTCCACTCTTTTCCTACCTCTCCTCATTCATAGAACGGAACCCATTTTCCTCATTGGGATGTAATTTTATCCTCATAGGAAAAGGTAACTGTCTTAAGTGTTTTATGTTCAACCACTTCTCAGTTCTTAGAATACATTATCAATAGTCTTTTAACTTTTTATGGAACCACTATTCCATAATTAAAATTTATTTCAGTAAGAAATAATTAATTTCTGTTCCTCATGAACTCCTTTTTTTTCAAAAGAAATAAATGTTTTAGTCTTTTTTAAAAATAAATAACATAACAGCTAGTTAGTACTTAAGCCATATGTCACAATTTCTAACAACTATTTAACTATAATTTTGACAGTAAGATTAGCATAAACACATTCTATTTACTTATCTAACATGATTAGACTAATGGATTCCACCCAACCTTGAGTGAGGCGATGACTTCCTCTACTCCCCTATGCTTCTCACCCAAGTAGGATTCACAGTAGTAATTTTCTTACCAAGGAGGTAGGCCTCAGGACTCCAACCCAATCTCGTCTCCCTTCAGGTATAGAGAACCTCTCATCTACCTCGTACTCTCGTACTCTGATCTTCATATTTCTCGTTGTTCCAACTCTCATACTCCGATCTTCATATTTCTCATTGTATCTCTTTTTATTTTTCCTGCACATAACCCCCTTCATCATCTTGGGTTTTCTTTTATCCCAGAGGAAGGTTCACTGGCAACAACTGCTTTTCTCAACTACTTTTGGGATCTTGGAAACTTTTCCATTAGAATTATGCAAACATAATTTTTTATTAAAATTTGATTTACCAGTGAGAAAATTTAGTTCATAATTTCCTGATTAACATACTTGTTAATCATTTAATAAAATAATCAAAATAACTTCAATGTCTAGTAAAAAGTAAAATGCCTTTTAATAAATGACATCAGACATAAATGTTAGCCTTGATATTTATCAACATTTATAACCATTATATATATATATATATATATATATATATATATATATATATATATATATATATATATATATATATATATATATATATATATATTAAAATACAAAATAATCATTATAAAAATCAAAATCAATTTAACAATAAATCTGGATAACAAATTCCATATTTTTTTCACTAGTTGACAAAAAAATAAGGAGAATAACTGTAAGCCAAGAACGAGATAACTATGTGAAACAACAAAATTCCACTATATTTGATACCATATCATTTTTTCTATTTGATATGAAACAAGAAGAATACTTGTAAGACAAAAGCCAGATAACTATGTGAAGCAATAAGCATCTATATTTTGGAATGGAACTTCGAGAATTTTAATTTAATTATTAATAATTATTAAGAATATGGTAGGGATTTAATTTTCATTACATATTCTAGAATATTTTTAATACTATACAAAAATCAAAGGGTGTGATTTCTTCCCCTCATAGTTAAATCCATTAATTAAAAAAAATCATATAAACAATTGTCATATAAAATAAACCATGATTTACATAGACATATGATATTGATAAGTCATAATTTTGTAACAAAGCATATATATAACTTTTGTTATTTTCAATAATATTAATTATTTTAAATAAAATTATAATTTAGTTAATTTTCATACTTATTTTAATTTTAGTATTTTGAAATGTATAATTAAGTTAAAAAAGCTACTATTATTATGAATTGATATTTATCAACATTTATAACCATTTAATATATATATATATATATATATATATATATATATATATATATATATATATATATATATATATAATTTAATTTAAAATTAATTTAACAATAAATCTTAATAAAAAATTCCATATTTTTTTTTGATAACAAATTCCATATTCCATATTTTTTTTACTAGTTGATAAAAAATAAGGAAAATAAGTGTAGGCCAAGAACGAGATAACTATGTGAAACAACGATATTGCAATATATTTGATACCATATCGTTTTTGCTCTTTGATATTATTCTCTTTGATATAAAACCAGCCTAGATCCATCTAACTTTGGATCTATCATGCGCCGAGAGGGATCAAATATCTCGAGGTGCAAACCTATTTTTTGAGTGCAAAACTTCAGGAAAGGTTTGCACCTCGAGAGATTTGATCCCTCTCGGTGCATGATAGATCCAGAGTTAGATGGATCTAGGCTGGTTCCAGTTGGAGGCATCAACGTCACATTTTTCAGATTATTAAAATTTTTGTATATTTTTGAGATGTAAGATGGATCTAGGCTGGTGGCAGTCGTGTGATGCCAAGGAAAATATATCAAAGGTATGATTAATTTTATTAGTAATATGTAAATATATCAAATATTAATATAATCATTTTAAATATGCTAAATATTTCTGAGATTAACTTGGTAATTTTAATTTTAAATTTTCTTAGTTACCTCAGTTTGTTGAGATGATAATTATTGTTAATAACTATAATGATAAAAATGATGAAATTTTTTTTTTTAAATGCAAAGTGACAATAATAGTGTTGAAAGATAGAAAATGTGAACAATAAGAATGTACTCATGTTACAATCAATCTCAAACTATTTTCTTCTACTATTCTTATTTCCTCCCTTGTTAGTTTTGTTATCTTTTCATATCGATTATATGAAAAAGAAAATTTAAATCGTAAACCATTTAAATATTTAGCTCGATCTGTTGTAGTAAACATGATACCTTGTCTCTCTTGCTCTCCAATATTAATAGTTTAAATTACTATAACACAAAAATCAATCTACATTGTTAAAAAAAAATTGTGCTTACACTAAAATCAATGCATATTGTTAATCCAATCACTTTAATATTAAAGTACTATCATATATCCAATTACATCAAATCATAAATCAACATATACATTGAAATCAATGCATTTAATGCAAGCAATCAAATAAGATTAGAAAATAACTTCTACATTGAAATCAATGCACCTAATGCAATCAATCAAATAAGATTAGAAACCAACATCTAGACTGAAATCAATGCATTTACTCAAAGTAATCAAATAGGATTAGAAATCGCCATCTACACTGAAATCAATGCATTTAGCGCAAACAATCAAATAGTATTAGGAATAATCTATATTGAAATCAATGCATCTAGTGCAAGCAATCAAATATAATTATAAATCGATGTCTAAATTGAAATAAACGCATCCAGTGCAAGCAATCAAATAGTATTAGGAATCATCACCTACACTGAAATCAATGCATCTAGTGCAAGTAATCACATATCATTAGAAATAAATATCTACACGAATATTGATGCATCTAGTGAAAATAATCAAATAGGATTATAAATCACCATCTCCACTTAAATCAATCCATCTAGTGCAAGAAATATTCTTCCCTCTTTCCACCCTCCATCCATATCTATATCCCCATCCATCTCTTTTTTTTTTTTGTCTCTATCTCACCCCTCTAAACACACATGCTCTCGCACTCCATATATATCATTATCTTTGTCGATCACCCTCTCTCCCCATCTCTCTCTTCTTCCCTCTCTTCCCCTTCTCTCCCTCTCCCCCGCTAATATCTCTCTTTCCTCCTTTTGTCCTCTCTCTCTCTCTCTCTCCATCTTCCTTATCGCCATATACACTGAAATCAATGCATTTACTCAAAGAAATCAAATAGGATTAGAAATATCCATCTACAATGAAATCAATGAATTTAGTGCAAACAATCTAATAGGATTAGAAATCATCTACATTGAAATTAAGTCATCCAGTGCAAGTAATCAAATATAATTATAAATTGACATCTACATTGAAATCAACACATTCAGTGCAAGCAATCAAATTGTATTAGAAATCACCACCTACACTGAAATCAATGCATCTAGTGAAAGTGATCAAATATCATTCAAAATAAATATCTACACTAAAATCGATGCATCTAGTGCAAATAATCAAATAGGATTAGAAATCACCATCTCCACTTATATCAATCCATCTAGTGCGAGATATATTCCTCCCTCTCTCCACCCTCCATCCATATCCATATCCCCCTCCATCTATTCTTTTTTTGTCTCCCTATCTCACCCCCTAAACACACGCGCTCTCGTACACCATATATATCAATCTCTTTTTCAATCACCCCCTCTCCCCATCTCTCTCTTCTTCCCTCTCTTCACCTTCCACCTATATCTCTATCTTCCCCTTCTCTCTATCTCCCCCATTAATATCTCTCTTTCCTTCTTTTGTCCTCTCTCCCTCTCTCTCCATCTTCCTTATCTCTCTCTCTCTCTAGAAACCAACATCTACACTAAAATCAATGCATTTACTCAAATAAATCCAATAGGATTAGAAATTACCATCTACACTGAAATCAATGCATTTAGTGCAAACAATAAAATAGGATTAGAAATCATCTACATTGAAACCAATTCATCTAGTGCAAGTAATCAAATATAATTATAAATCGAAATCTAAATTGAAATAAAAAAATTCAGTGCAAGCAATCAAATTGTATTAGAAATCACCACATACACTGAAATCAATGCAAGTAATCAAATATCATTAGAAATAAATATCTACACTAAAGTCGATGCATATAGTGCAAACAATCAAATAGGATTATAAATCACCATCTCCACTTATATCAATCCATCTAGT
Source organism: Pinus albicaulis (assembly GCA_034641835.2). Lineage (NCBI taxonomy): Eukaryota > Viridiplantae > Streptophyta > Pinopsida > Pinales > Pinaceae > Pinus > Pinus albicaulis. The sequence goes on from JAXQQM020059503.1 coordinate 368,717, forward strand.
GTGAGAAATATTCTTCCCTCTCTCCACCCTCCATCCATATCTATATCCCCCTCCATCTCTTATTTTTTGTTTCTCTATCTCACCCTACTAAACACACACATATATCAATCTCTTTGTCAATCCCCTCCTCTCCCCATCTCTCTCTTATTCCCTCTTTTCACCTTCCATCTATATCTCTATCTTCCCCCCCTCTCCCTCTCTCTCCATCTTCCTTCTCTCTCTCTCTCTCTCTCTCTCTCCCCCTTTCTCTCTCTATTTATTTATTCTTACCTCTCTCCTCCTACCCCTCCAAGTCCATCTCTCTTTCCCTCCCTCTCTCCACTCTCTCACATCCTCTCTCTTCCTTCCTCTCTTTCCCTTTCTCTCCCATCTCTCTCTCTCTTCACCCACCAACTATGTTACTATCTCCCTCCCTCTCTCCTTATATCTCCTTCTCCCCCTTTATCTCCATCTCTCCTTATTTGTCTCTTTATCTCAGCCCCAAACATACACGCTCTCTCTCTGTCTCTCCCTTGTCACTCCTTCTCTCTCTCCACTTCTCACTCTCTATATTTCTTATTTCCTACATCTCTCCCCCTCCAACTCCATCTCTATTATCGATCCCTCTCTCTTCCTCTCTCTCAAGTCCTCTCTCTCGTCCTTCCTCTCTCTCTCTCTCTCCCCTAAATCCCTCTCTCTTCCCTGATCTCTCTCTCTCTCTCTCTCTCTCTCTCCAATACTCTCTCTTCCCCCATCACTTTCCTCCTCTCTCTCCCTTTCTCTCCCACCTCTCTCTCTCTTTTCCCTCCAATCCTCTCTCTTCCCCCATATCTCTCTCTCTCTCTCTCTCTCTCTCTCTCTAATCCTCTCTCTCCCCCCATCCCTTTATTTCTCTCTCTCTTTCCACCCCTCTCTCTCTCCAACTACATTACTATATCCCTCCCTCTCTCCTTCTCACTTCTTCTCTCCCCCTTCTTTTCATACATTTACTTTGTCTCTTTATCTCACCCCTAAACATACACACTCTCTCTCCATCTCTCCCTTATAACTCTCTCTCTCTCTTTCTTCTTAGTTATGTAAACTAATGAACATAAATATTTGTAAATATAAAGCAGATTATGTAGTAAATATGAAAAGAGGTTTTATTTACTTAACATACCTCTAGTTTATTTATATTTTTATTTATTTACCATACCCCTTTTCTTTACTATGGTATTTGGCCCATAGGCTTGTTATATAATTACATTTTTATTTATATTCCTATTTGATATATTGTTATTTATTTACCTTACCTCTTTATGCCTCTTTTATATTTATTTATTTACCATACCTCTTTATATATATTTTATATTTATTTATTTATTTATGATGCTTTTTTATACCTCTTTTTTATTATTTATTTACCCATGGTATTTGGCCCATGGTATCAATATTAATTTGTCCCATGGTATTCGTCCCATAGGCTTCATCTAAATAAAACCTCTTTTTAAAGTTTTTTTAAATATAAAAAGGTTTATGGAATAAATATAAAAATAATTTTTATTTATTTACCATATATCTAGTTTATATATATTTATATTTATTTACCATAGCTCTGGAGTAAGTATAAATTCATTTTACAAATATTTAATTAAAAGAAATATTAAAATATTTTTTATTTTGATTGTTTGTGTTGAATTAACTTTTTTCCTTTGATTTAGGAAATGGTATTGACTTTAGTAAAGAGTAAATATGTTTAAAATTTTACTTAATTTGGAAATTCAATGTGCTAATTTTTTTTGTTAAAGGTAAATTTATGATCCATTCAAATTCACGTATATAATTTAATATCCATTCAAATTATATAAATAATACATAATTGTATTAGAAATTGATATATGTTCTAGTACAATGCGATTTTTATTTTTTATTTTTTTTAATTTAAAACTTAAGCCGACATTTTATATGAGGACGTGACATACCTGACATCGAGGTCATATTGGGCTGTAGATGCGCCTCTCGGCGCAACCAGCCTAGATCCATCTAACTCTGGATCTATCATGCGCCGAGAGGGATCAAATCTCTCGAGGTGCAAACCTATTTTTTGAGTGCAAAACTTGAGGAAAGGTTTGCACCTCGAGATATTTGATCCCTCTCGGCGCATGATAGATCCAGAGTTAGATGGATCTAGGCTGGTTCCAGTTGGAGGCATCAACGTCACATTTTTCAGATTATTAAAATTTTTGTATATTTTTGAGATGTAAGATGGATCTAGGCTGGTTTCAGTCGTGTGATGCCAAGGAAAATCTATCAAAGGTATGATTAATTTTATCAGTAATATGTAAATATATCAAATATTAATATAATCATTTTAAATATGCTAAATATTTATGAGATTAACTTGGTCATTTTAATTTTAAATTTTCTTAGTTACCTCAGTTCGTTGAGATGATAATTATTGTTAATAACTATAATGATGAAAAATGATGAAATCTTTTTTTTAAATGCAAAGTGACAATAATAGTGTTGAAAGAGGGAAAATGTGAATAATAAGAATGTACTCATGTTACAATCAATCTCAAACTATTTTCTTCTACTATTCTTATTTCCTCCCTTGTTAGTTTTGTTATCTTTTCATATCGATTATATGAAAAAGAAAATTTAAATCGTAAACCATTTAAATCTTTTGCTCGATGTAAACATGATACCTTGTCTCTCTTGCTCTCCAATATTAATAGCTTAAATTACTATAACACAAAAATCAATCTACATTGTTAAAAAAAATTTGTGCTTACACTAAAATCAATGCATATTGTTAATCCAATCAATTTAATATTAATGTACCGTCATATATCCAATTACATCAAATCATAAATCAACATATACATTGAAATCAATGCATTTAATGCAAGCAATCAAATAAGATTAGAAAATAACTTCTACATTGAAATCAATACACCTAATGCAATCAATCAAATAAGATTAGAAACCAACATCTACACTGAAATCAATGCATTTACTCAAAGCAATCAAATAGGATTAGAAATCTCCATCTACACTGAAATCAATGCATTTAGCGCAAACAATCAAATAGTATTAGGAATAATCTACATTGAAATCAATGCATCTAGTGCAAGCAATCAAATATAATTATAAATCGACGTCTAAATTGAAATCAACACATCCATTGCAAGCAATCAAATAGTATTAGGAATCATCACCTACACTGAAATCAATGCATCTAGTGCAAGTAATCATATATCATTAGAAATAAATATCTACACTAAAATCGATGCATCTAGTGAAAATAATCAAATAGGATTATAAATCACCATCTCCACTTAAATCAATCCATCTAGTGCAAGAAATATTCTTCTCTCTTTCCACCCTCCATCCATATCTATATCCCCATCCATCTCTTTTTTTTTGTCTCTATCTCACCCCCCTAAACACACACGCTCTCGCACTCCATATATATCATTATCTTTGTCGATCACCCTCTCTCCCCATCTCTCTCTTCTTCCCTCTCTTCCCCTTCTCTCCCTCTCCCCGCTAATATCTCTCTTTTCCTCCTTTTGTCCTCTCTCTCTCTCTCTCTCTCCATCTTCCTTATCGCCATATACAACGAAATCAATGCATTTTACTCCAAAGAAATCAGACAGGATGAAATAATAAAACTACTCCCCAAATGCAATCGTAGTTGGGTAGAAGTTTTCATGGATTGAAATCATCTTGTTGAGAGATAAATTATTCAGTGTAGAATGATAAATAATATTCTTTGATAGACAGATACATTGAAATCAACACATTCAGTGCAAACGATCAAATAAAACGATCAAATTGTATTAGAAATCACCTACAGAAATCAAATAAATTACAAATCATATATCATTAGAAATAAATATCTACACTAAAATCGATGCATCTAGTGAAAATAATCAAATAGGATTAGAAATCACTGTCTCTACTTATATCAATCCATCTAGTACGAGATATATTCCTCCCTCTCTCCACCCTCCATCCATATCTATATCCCCCTCCATCTATTCTTTTTTGTCTCTCTATCTCACCCCCCTAAACACACGCGCTCTCGTACACCATATATATCAATCTCTTTTTCAATAACCCCCTATCCCCATCTCTCTCTTCTTCCCTCTCTTCACCTTCCATCTATATCTCTATCTTCCCCTTCTCTCCCTCTCCCCCATTAATATATCTCTTTCCTCCTTTTGTCCTCTCTCCCTCTCTCTCCATCTTCCTTATCACTCTCTCTCTCTCTAGAAACCAACATCTACACTGAAATCAATGCATTTACTCAAACAAATCAAATAGGATTAGAAATCGCCATCTACACTGAAATCAATGCATTTAGTGCAAACAATCAAATAGGATTAGAAATCATCTACATTGAAACCAATTCATCTAGTGCAAGTAATCAAATATAATTATAAATCGACATCTAAATTGAAATAAAAAAATTCAGTGCAAGCAATCAAATTGTATTAGAAATCACCACATACATTGAAATCAATGCAAGTAATCAAATATCATTAGAAATAAATATCTACACTAAAATCGATGCATATAGTGCAAATAATCAAATAGGATTATAAATCACCATCTCCACATATATCAATCCATCTAGTGTGAGAAATATTCTTCCCTCTCTCCACCCTCCATCCATATCTATATCCCCCTCCATCTCTTATTTTCTGTCTCTCTATCTCACCCCCCTAAACACACACACTCTCGCAATCCATATATATCAATCTCTTTGTCAATCCCCTCCTCTCCCCATCTCTCTTTTCTTCCCTCTCTTCACCTTCCATCTATATCTCTATCTTCCCCCTCTCTCCTTCTCTCTCCATCTTCCTTATCACTCACTCAATCTCTCTCTCTCCACCTTTCTCTCTCTATTTATTTCTTCTTACCTCTCTCCTCCTCCCCCTCCAAGTCCATCTCTCTTTCCCTCCCTCTCTCCACTCTCTCACATCCTCTCTCTTCCTTCCTCTCTTTTCCTTTCTCTCCCATCTCTCTCTCTCTCTTCACCCACCAACAATGTTACTATATCCCTCCCTCTCTCCCTATATCTCCTTCTCCCCCCTTATCTCCATCTCTCCTTATTTGTCTCTTTATCTCAGCCCCAAACATACACGCTCTCTCTCTGTCTCTCCCTTGTCACTCCTTCTCTCTCTCCACTTCTCACTCTCTATATTTCTTATTTCCTACATCTCTCCCCCTCTAACTCCATCTCTCTTATCGATCCCCCTCTCCTCCTCTCTCTCAAATCCTCTCTCTCGTCCTTCCTCTCTCTCTCTCTCCCCTAAATTCCCCCCCCCTCTCTCTCTCTCTCTCCAATACTCTCTCTTCTCCCATCACTCTCCTCCTCTCTCTCATCATTCCTCTCTCCCCCTTTCTCTCCCACCTCTCTCTCTCTCTTTTCCCTCCAATCCTCTCTCTTTCCCCATCTCTCTCTCTCTCTCTCTCTCTCTCTCTCTCTAATCCTCTCTCTTCCCCCATCCCTTTATTTCTCTCTCTCTTTCCACCCCTCTCTCTCTCCAACTACATTACTATATCCCTCCCTCTCTCCTTCTCACTTCTTCTCTCCCCCTTCTTTTCATACATTTACTTTGTCTCTTTATCTCACCCCTAAACATACACACTCTCTCTCCATCTCTCCCTTATAACTCTCTCTCTCTCTTTCTTCTTAGTTATGTAAAATAATGAACATAAATATTTGTAAATATAAAGCAGATTATGGAGTAAATATGAAAAGAGGTTTTATTTACTTAACATACCTCTAGTTTATTTATATTTTTTTATTTATTTACCATACCCCTTTTCTTTACTATGGTATTTGGCCCGTAGGCTTGTTATATAATTACATTTTTATTTATAATCCTATTTGATATGTTGTTATTTATTTACCTTACCTCTTTATGCCTCTTTTATATTTATTTATTTACCATACCTCTTTATATATATTTTATATTTATTTATTTATTTATCATACTTTTTTATACCTCTTTTATATTTATTTATTTACCCATGGTGTTTGGCCCATGGTATCAATATTAATTTGTCCCATGGTATTCGTCCCATAGGCTTCATCTAAATAAAACCTCTTTTTAAAGTTTTTTTAAATATAAAAATGTTTATGGAATAAATATAAAAAGAATTTTTATTTATTTACCATACATCTAGTTTATATATTTTTTTATTTATTTACCATAGCTCTGGAGTAAGTATAAATTCATTTTACAAATATTTAATTAAAAGAAATATTAAAAGATTTTGGATTTGATTGTTTGTGTTGAATTAACTCTTTTCCTTTGATTTAGGAAATGGTATTGACTTTAGTAAAGAGTAAAGATGTTTAAAATTTTACTTAATTTGGAAATTCAATGTGGTAATTTTTTTTGTTAAAGGTAAATTTATGATCCATTCAAATTCACGTATATAATTTACTATTCATTCAAATTATATAAATAATACATAATTGTATTAGAAATTGATATATGTTCTAGCACAATGCGATTTTTTTTTTTTAATTTAAAACTTAAATGACATTTTGTATGAAGATGCGATGACATACACGACATGAGGTCATATTAGGTGCTAGAATGCGCCTCTGGCGCAATAAAACCTTTTACAATCTTTTACAATAATGTACGGGATTTTTTTAGGATTTCTCAATAAATAGAAAACTAAAAAATGACAATCGCACATAATACCTCAATGATTTACTATGAAAAAACTAAACCATGTAAACCAACAAACTATTTAGAGCTATGCCTTTAATTTTTTTCATTAATCGACTTCATTAATTACAACATAAAATTAATTATCCTACAACATCTTAAACCCCAATTTAATAATCCATATTACATTAAAACCTCAATCGCTTAGCTATATCTCGAAGATCATGGGATGAAACATCATACACTATGTAGGTGCAACAATGCACTTCCCTAGAAGAATCCCCTCCAAGACCTCTTAGGGCAAGAGAGAGAGTTCTCAAAATTTGAAGTTCTTTAAGGTGAAGGTGCTAAAAAAATGTGAAAAAATTAAAGAGCCCAGTTTCTAATGGTCAGGGCATGGAGCTTGTCTAGGTCGGCACCACTAGGCACATGTTGGTATGGTGCTACTTGCACACTACACCACACACGCCATAGAAACTTGAATGTCATCACAATCCAATTACAGATATTCCCTACCAAGCTACAGGCGCTCTGCATCGCATACCTACACAATATTTAACTTGGTGGATAGGTACAAAGGGGGCCACATGGTGCCTCCTCATGCCCCTCACGTTATTTTAAAACTTTCAAATGTCAATTTCTAAATAGTGCATGAGAGAGCCACATGTCCCTTCAGGTAGGATCCATCCACATCACTCCACGCCATCTCTGCCCAACACATATGTCTTCCTGTCAGCTTTGTCCCTTCATCCACACAACCTGCCATGTGATCCTGTTGTGCTCGATCATCCTACCAAGTTAGCCTGACACACGACACAACCCATGTCATGCTAAGGTCATCATTTTGTCAACATGACATCATCAAATTTTGATATAAAAAGGGTGTTTGGGGCCCATTTTTATCATTTTGATTAGTTCACCTTCCAACTTAGCTTGTACGCAATATGGAACTCAACTCGTGCACACAAATATTGACTACCATTTTATGTGTGCTTGTGAATTCGACCGTTTGAAACTTGTTCTCACTAAACTCACATAATTTTAAGCCAAATCCAAACGCTTTCCATGCCCTCACAAAAAAAATGCACTGTAAAGAAATATCCTCATCTTGGCAAGCAAAGCCCTTAATTGGTCTAATTAGCCTTACAAGTGCATTTTTGAGCTAAATACTTATTGACAATTGCTAAAATTGGAGCTCAAAGTCCTCTAGAAACCCCAAAATTCACCTCTTGTTCAAAATATCTATTTACGCTATTCTTTACACTCAAAATATTCTCCCTTTGACCCTTGTCCAATCCCCTTTCTCCACAAGGAACACCCTGATTTTCCAGTGAATCCCAAAGAACATTTATTTTATCCCCTTCCTCTCTTTTCAACCAAAAAAATATTCCCAACAAGATGTACTTTTTAAATGGCTTCCTCATTAGCTAAGAGTTACATTGATGCCAATATGAAAGGGAAAGCTAAAGAACCAAATTTTTATTAGGGAAAGGTGGATGTTCAGGACCCAATGTTAACTACATGTGAGTTGAAGAAAAATAATCAGATCACACTGAACACCAACGGAGTGATATGAGATCACAATAGTATACATGCATCAAATTTGGTATTCATCATTGTCTCATAGGTGTTCCATTTTTCGGAGACGGTGGCTTGGTTTTCATGTAGGGACCTTCCAAACAACAGGTTTATTGTCTCATCCTAGGATGGTAGGGAAATAGTTAGAACAACTCTAGAGGAAATTGCAAGTATCTTGTCATTTCCTAATAGGACAAACTTTAAAAGGCTAAATAAGGACAAATTGAAGAGAAATAGATTATCCTTCTACAATAGCTCCAACAAATGACGATTTTTTGTTTTTTCAAAGGAGTGATTTCTCCTTCTAGTCACCCTCATTATATCAAATCTTTTGACTCCATTTAAAATATATCCTTATCCATGTATTCCCAAGTTCTTGGTTTGGATACTGATTTCTATATAGCTTAGGAAATCCTAGGTCTCTTGGTATCTATGTTTCATCTGGCCACTAAGTTCTGCACCAAACTCAATTTCCAATAGATCTTGTCAGGCATAACTCATTATGAGATGGAAGAGTTTAGAGAAGGAAATTTATTCTACTACCAAGCCTACTTAGTCCTACCTAGAGCATGTAAAACCCAGGATGGTAGATGAGCACAACTACTCATGACCAATTTATGAATGGAGACCAATTATCTAAAAGCTCGAAAACAATCATAGCCTTTTCAAGTGCATTTATTCTTTCATGTCAGTTGTTTCCACTCTTTTCCATTTCCACTCGGTGCCTTGAGTCCCTTATTTCCTTAAGGAAAAGCTTTTTTTTTTTTATTGTAGACATTAGATTTTGTGATTTCTAGTTTTTCATGGATTGGATAGTCATCATAATTTATGGGTTTTATAGGCCAACCATACTAGTTTTTAGCATTCTTGACTCCTCCCATTTTTTCATTGTAGTACATTTGATAGAGGCTTTCTAGTGACAACATACATTTCTCCTCAAGGAAAGAAACAATCACTTTCAACCTTCTTAACAAGGTGGGGCTATTTTGTGTAAATTCAATAAGTATTTTATAACTTGTGAGGAATATATTGGAAGTCTTTGATTCCCCACAAGCTAGATCCTCGAGGTATGATCCACACAATATCATTTATGAATTAAAAAAACACAAGGATCAAGAGAACTGGAAGCATGACCTAAATCTCATAGTATAATATTGTGCAAAAAATATACTTGGGAAGAAGTCAGGGTCATCCTGCATCCAGCTAAGTTGGATTTATCTCACCTGTCTCACACAAAAAAAGGAACTTCAGAACCCATCGAGGTTGATTAAGGAGAGGAGCGTAGCTAAAAGAAATCTAGGATAGGTAAAGCAGCAGGAGCCAAGGATGAGAAAGATGATGAGGAGATAGAGTTGTAGGCTCTAAAATTATACAATACCCAACTGTCTCCTCCATCAAAAGAAGCATTTACCATGGATACCATGCCCTTTTTCATGTTAAGATCAGAGGAAATGGAGCCAAGAGAAGTGTCTAATCCTAGACAAGTGTCAGCTATACAAAAATTCATCGAAATAGTCAAGTAACCCTCTAATGAGATGAATATATATATTAGAATAACAGAGAACCAACGACTCTCTCCCATGCAGATTAAGAGCGAATTTGATTATGAAAAGGGAATTTTAAAGCTCTTGGTGCTATAATCCAAAGTGGAGACAAACATTTCCATGTAAAACTGCTAGGTGCATCAAATGTACTTGCATGTAGTTAATATTTTATATACTTATCTCATAGATTGGAATTTTCAAGTGACCCACAAGGTGCACAAATGATGCATCTAAAAAATGATATGACCAAAATGTTGTAGGATCTATATACCAAGGCCATCAATTAATTAAATTATGAGAGGATGGTCTGTAGGATGAGGAATATGAGGAATAAAACCCTATAGGACAAGATCACACACTTGGCTACTTACCCTAGGAAATTAAAGAAATATAAGGAAGTATTAGAGGAAAATGACAATGATATAGCCTCAATCAATAAAAAACTCAAGATCATAGATGTGCATGCTATGCAAATGTATGAGCTAGCAATAGTGGAGAAAGAATACAAATATTTGAGGGTTAAGCTACATTAGGAACTCATAATGAACAAGAAATAAAAGGAATGAATTACACTACTAGAAGCACATGTCCAAGGGATGAAAGAGAATACATATGAGACTATGTAGTCTCAACAAGCCCCTAATGTGTTTATCGGGTAGGTAGTATACCTGATGGTGTCAAAGGATGTAAAGAAGTTTCAAGCTCCACTTTTGATTCAAGAATGAGAACTAAAATAAAAATAAGAGGAGCTTGAGGAGACAAAGATAGAAATCTATAAAGCCCAGTAGTATGGTCAGAATGTCAATGTAGAATTGGAAATCCTGAGGAAAGGTCATCCTACTAAATCATTTTTCAAGTCAGCTAAAAGGATCATTTGGGATAAAATCATGAAGTTCATAGACAAACATTACAGTCACCTAGAGTTGATCTAGGAAAAGATATAATTTGTAAGAGTGGCCCATAAGGAAACGAATGCACTTAAGGGCATTATTGGAGAATCCTCAGCTAAGGTCAAAATTATCATAAATTTCCTCAACCATATGCTTAAAGGGGAGGACGTCAAAGTAAATCTCAATACATCCCAAATGGTATAGAGGGATAACAAACATAAGAGAATAAAAAAGTTCTTAGAAATGGTAGAAAAAAAAGTACAGGCATTGGCTAATCCAATACAAAGTTTTAAAGACAAGTGTACTTGTGAATTTGACCCATTGAAACTTGTTCTCAGTAAATTCACACAATTTTAGGCCAAATCCAAATGCTCTCCATGCCCTCACAAAAAAAATCACTGTAAAGAAATATCCTCATCTTGGCAAGAAAATCCCCTTAATCAGTCTAATTAGGCTTACAAGTGCATTTGTGAGATAAATTATCATTGAAATTTGCTAAAATTCAAGCTCAAAGTCCTCTAGAAACTCCAAATTTTACTTCTTGTAATGTTCCTAATTTTTTCCTTCAATAAATTGGAACATTAGATTTTGATAAATTCACTTATAAGTTAAATAATTGGGTGAGGAGGCCCATTCGTAATAATAACATGGATAAAATCACTCTAGTATGAAAGGGGATCATCCTTGGAACTAGATTTCATACCCTCATGTGTGAAAGGGGACATTTTTCAAAGAGGCTTGGTTAAGTTTGACCAAGACAAACAGCATTGGGTATGAGGTGGAAAGCGCTACATGGGACAACACAGAGATAGAGGAGGGAATATTCCTTTATGGAGGAAACCCTAATGGATGGGGCCCATGGAGAGAGAGCCTTCACTTACTGTATATGGAGAGGAGAGCCATTGTTATTCATGCTTGTATTATTCATTTCATGTCTACTCAGACATTGTCCATTCTTTACTACTTAGCAAGAATTGCTGGGGAATTCCTGTTTAGGATTTCCTCACCTTCTTGAGGGGCCTCTTGAAGGTTGGTTCTTCATTTTCCTTATCTCTTGGCTCAATACCAAAGAATCCTCCTCTAGGACAACGCTATTGTTGCAGTAGCATAATAGTGTGTTTGTAGGGTGTTGCAGTGGACACTCCACAACACCTCTTCCATCTCTTGTTTTTCAGAGAGAGAGTCTTTCCTTTCTTTGGGAGATTAGATTGGAAGCTTGAGAGCCGATTTGTAGATCTTGGCACTTGGACATAGTGTTCTATTCCGCTCACTACGTAGTCCCTCTTAGTGACTGCGTTATTTTCATGGAGTATCTACAGTGAGGGTTTGCAGATTGTTTGGAGGGTGAGATCTCAAGTGTAATGATCAGCCTTCCACTTTGGAGATACATTGGAGAAGGTCTACTTCATATTGCACATCATCTTCAGCCTTCTCTATTGAGTTCCGGATTTGAGTTTCCGCAACTACCCAACAACTCCGACATTTTTTCCATTTTGTATATTTCAACCAATCCTTTGGAGGATTGATGTTTTATTGCTTCTAAGGGTTAGAGCTTTGCTCCCCTATTGTATTTGAGCTATATCATTTCCATATCCATGTATTGACATTGTATTGCAGTAGTAACGCATAATATACTACGCTGTCATAACCAACGGTTTCATATATGCAGTTGTGTTTCTTCATTTCCATGTACATGTATTGTTGAGGCTTGCATTGCCTTTCTTGAGAGGTTTTTTCCTCAAGAAATTGTAATCTCTTTGCTGATATAAAATTATTCCTTGGCTATATATATCTTCTTGTCACATAGCTCATAAAATAACGTTGTCTTTCCATTTCATGTGCTTACATTTGTTGCAGTCCCTCACTGGGCACTTTATGAGGATATCTAGTAGTGGGAGATATATTTAACCACTCTAGAAGGATTTATTTGATTCCAGCTCTTGGATTTCAGTCTTGGATGTATTTATCTAAGGGATCCAGATCTTAGTATCAAATATTGTTGCCTCCATTTCTAGAAAATGTGTTTTGCAGCCATGGATTGCTAGCTGTCCCGATTTGGAAACATTACAGTGGTATCAGAGCAACTTTCTTGGCTCAGCCTATGAGTCTAAGCCGAAGAATATTAGAATGTTGAATAAGATGAGGTTATTCTAATCTATTTTTAGATCCAGAGGAGACCTCTCCAAGGAGGTTAAGAAAATTGAAGAAGAAGAAGAGGAAGGACAATGCACTTCCTATTCTCACCAAGAGGAAGACATTGAGCATGTAAGACACTTGGCTCATCAGATTCTGAGTGATTACCTTATTGAGTATAGATCTCAACCTAGAGGCTTCAAGGAGACTCTAGATTTTCCTCATTTGATCCAGTTGAAGGAAGAGAAGAGACCGTGAGGAAGAAAAGAAATCAAAGGCAATAGATTTCTATTGTCTACCTTTGATGGGTCATCTACTGCAAGAACTTGGGGGAAAGAGTTGGTGGCATTTTTCTTTCTACATCCTATAGTAGAGAAAGAAGCTATTAAAATCTCATCGCTGCACTTGGAGAGTGAAGCATATGATTGGTGGAGCAGCCACTTGAGCCATGCAAGGGAGAAAATTTTTGCAAAGTTCATCCAAGGGTTGGACAAAACCTTTGATGGTGAAAGGGAAAAGGAAGGGGAGACCACACCACCACTTGAGGAGCCTTGTGATAACGCTGTCACACTCATGGAGGAGCAACCACATGCATCAAAATTTTGAGCAGCCAAAACTCTGGAGGAGGGAACTATTGTAGCCCTATAAGAATTTCCAAATGCACTTCAAGGTATGAAGGGATTTCCACATTCTATTGTTACAGCAAATTCTTTTGATCAATGTGGAGATTTACTTTTTCATGACCAAGGGTCAAATCCCATTGCTACCATAGAGCAGCTTGGTTTCACTGCGCTATGCAACATGAAAACTTTCAAGGAGGAAATAAACCATTGTCTTCATGAGCCTTTGTTGGATTGCATATCACATTGGAGGTTGGGGTTTGAAGCCTTGAAGGATGATAGTAGACATCTTGCAGTGAGAAACCCTTTCTCCCTTCAAGATGACACTTTCTTAATGAGCTCCTCTCAGCTCAAAGAGGAGCTTCTACTTTCAAATCCAAGACCTCATTGGTTTTGGAAGACTATTGATGAGAGGGAGGTCTCAAGGAGAGATCTCGTTTGAGGTGAACTTCAACACACCATGGAGTGAAAATATTTACTTCCTTTCTCACAAGGGCAGATAGAATATAGATGACATCTTAGGATGGATAACATTTCTCATGCTTGTGTTAGACACTCCTTGAGCCATACACATCATGATGGGAGGTTTTTTCCTACCACCTATTTGGGTCTTGATAGGGTCTCATTGGTCCTTTAGAATATTGCATTTCAAAATCCCATGAAGTGCAGAGACAGGAATTTGATTTGGGAGGATAATAGCCCTCATGGGAGGAGTACCAAGATGAAGAGAAGAAGGAAGCATCCACAAGTGGTTGAGTGGATGAGGTTGAAGAGAAAGGATCTGGGAGGCCACTTGCAAATTTATGATACCAGGCAACAAGAGGCTTGGCTGCGCTGGTTACTCTTGAAAGAGTTTGGCCATCACTTGGAAAACACTCTTCCTAAGTGTAGGAGGATGGATACTTGCATCATTGAGCAGCATAGAGTATGGAAGCATGGTGTTGATGTGATACTCATATCATTCATTGTGTCTTCCTCACATGAGTTGTATGATGGAATTATGGGGAGGCAGAAAAATGTTTTGTTGCTTTGCTTGTTCTTGGGAGAGAAAGAGCAGATTTTCTCTCACATTTTGCATGATGTTGTAGGAGGAGGAGATGGCATTTTCTCCTTGGCTTTTGATGATAGAGAGGTACTTCCACCTTGGGAAGGACTTCTTATGTATTGCAGCATTATGGGAGATATATTTGACAAGGATCATGTCAAATAATGGAGCTATGAGTTGGCCAAAGATCATTTTCAGAGGCCAACAACGCTGTCACTTGAGAGCAGGGGGTTATTGATGGAGTTTCCCCAGGATCACTTCACACTTGATGCAATTGGAGGACCAAGAGGAGGTGAGATTGATGGAGTAATGGATGGAGACATCTATTACATTGGTATGACCTCACTTGATATGATTTTCTTGACTTGGATTTCCAAGTATAGGGAGGGTGATCTTTATGCAACATATGGTTCAATTCTCTTCCTGGGAATGTACCATACTATTATGGGGGGATAATTCATATCCACATGCATCATTTTGCTCTCAACATATGGTAATAATATTGTCTTTACATCCATGTATTATCTAACACAACATTTTGATGCTCTTACCATTCATATTAAGTGCATTGCTGCACAAAATGGAAAGTTTTTGATTGAGCTCCATGGACAAAATTGGGCCAACTTGTATGATGGAGACATCCATATTTTATATGGCCTTGGGAAAGTGTTTTATTTCATGTATGATCAGTTTATATACTCAAAAATTTTCCATTTACTAGTAGCTATCATGACATACATAAATATTCATGTAACACAAAACAACTCGCCATGTGATTTTCTGAAGTAGCAGTTTGAAAAACTGCGCTGTCACTTTTGGGAAAGATGTTGGTACCTTCTTGCATCACTTGAAACCTTCAACGTTTTCTTCATTTTGTTTCTGATCATGCATTAATTTTCTGATATGGATCAGATTTGTATAAGAAGCATGATTATGAGAGAGGCACATGAGTTGGATGTGTCCTTGAGTGAGAAGAATTCTCACATTTTCTGCACTACATGTTCTAATGGGAGCATGTGAAGAGATATGGCTGCCACAACCACATGTTTTTTCTCTTTTGAGGTGGGCCATGAGATTGATATTCATCCATTGTACAACCATGGGCAATTGTTTGGTCTTTTATTGTTTTTATATTCAGCCATTTACTATTCTTTACTAGATGTGATGGATTTTGTATGTCACTTGCCATGTTCCTTTCTGCAGTGGGTGAAACCGCATTGTATCCTTGTGAGATATTGTTTGTATCATGCATCATCATGTAAAACTTGCAGAAAAATTCTCCTTGGGATACTCTATGATGATCTTGTCCTATTCATCATGGATGGATTGTTTTGGGCCAACTTGTTCTTCATTGTTGGAGTAGAACTCTTTGGAGGACTATTCTTCACTTTTCCATTTGAGGGAAATAATTTTGCAGCCCAGGATCAGCACACACTCTACACTTATCATAAGTGGAGAGAAGGAAATCATGGGTTAAGCTATGATGCTTACCAAGTTCAAATTTTCAGCCCACCTTCATTTTCGGAGCTTGAGGTGGAAGGAGATTTTCAGGAGTTGCCATGTTGGGAGGTGACTCATTTTGTTTGGATGATTGCTTGGGGATGGAGGATACACAGGGTGGAATATTTTACTCATCACATTTCTAACTCCATGCCATGAGTGGAGACTTTCCAGTTCTATCCTTACAGTTGCTTGAGGACAAGCAACATTTGGGAGGGGAGGATTGTAATGTTCGTAATTTTTGCCTTCAATAAATTGGAACATTAGATTTTGATAAATTCACTTATAAGTTAAATAATTGGTTGATGAGGCCCATTCATAATAAGAGTAGGGATAAAATACCTCTAGTATGAAAGGGGATCAGCCTTGGAACTAGATTTCACACCCTCATCTGTGAAAGGGGACATTTTTCAAAGAGGCTTGGTTAAGTTTGACCAAGTCAAATAGCGTTGGGTATGAGGTGGAAAGCACTACATGGGACAACACAGATATAGAGGAGGGAATATTCCTTTATGGAGGAAACCCTAATGGATGGAGCCCATGGAGAGAGAGCCTTCACTTGCTATATATGGAGAGGAGGAGAGCCATTGTTATTCATGCTTGTATTATTCATTTCATGTCTATTCAGACATTGTGCATTCTTTGTTTCTTAGCAAGAATTTCCAGGGAATTCCTGTTTAGGATTTCCTCACCTTCTTGAGGGGCCTCTTGAAGGTTGGTTCTTCATTTTACACATCTCTTGGCTCAAGGCCAAAGCATCCTCCTCCAGGACAGCGCTATTGCTGCAGCAACATAATACTATGTTGTAGGGTGTTGCAGTGGAGATTCCACAACACCTCTTCCATCTCTTGTTTTTCAGAGAGAGAGTATTTCCTTTCTTTGGGAGATCAGATTAGAAGCTTGAGAGCTGATTTTTAGATCTTGGCACTTGGCCATAGTGTTCTATTCCACTCACTGTGCAGTCCCTCTTAGTGACTGCGTTATTTTCATGGAGTATCTACAGTGAGGGTTTGCAGATTGTTTGGAGGGTGAGATCTCAAGTGTAAGGATCAGCCTTCCACTTTGAAGATCCACTGGAGAAGGTCTACTTCAGATTGCACATCATCTTCAGCCTTCTCTATTGAGTTCCAAATTTGAGTTGCTGCAGCTACCTAACAACTCTCACATTTTTTCCATTTTGTATATTTCAGCCAATCCTTTAGAGGATTGATGTTTTATTGCTTCTAAGGGTTAGAGCTTTTATCCCCTATTGTATTTGAGCTATATCATTGCCATATCCATGTATTGACATTTTATTGCAGTAGTAACCCATAATATACTACACTATCATAGCCAAGGGTTTCATATATGTAGCCGTGTTTCTTCATTTCCATGTACATGTATTGTTGAGGCTTGCATTTCCTTTCTTGAGAGGTTGTTTCCTCAATAAATTGTACTCTCTTTGCTGCTATAAAATTATTCATTGGCTATCTACATATTATTGTCACACATCTCATCAAATAACGTTGTCTTTCCATTTCATGTGCTTACATTTGTTGCAGTCCCTCATCGGGCACTTTCTGAGGACATCTAGTAGTGGGAGATCTGTTTAACCACTATAGAAGGATTTATTTGATTCCAAATCTTGTATTTTAGTCTTAGATGTATTTATATAAGGGATCCAGGTTTTGGTATCAAATCCTGTTGCCTCCATTTCTGGAAAATGCATTTTCCAGCCATGGATTGCTAGCTGTCTTGATTTGGGAACAATACACTTATTTTGAAAAATAACCATTTACACTCAAAATATTCTCTGTCTAAACCTTTTCCAATCCCATTTTTCCACAAGGAACACCCTGATTTTCTAGTGAATCCAAAAGAAGATTTCTTTTATCCCCTTCCTTTGTTTTCAGTCAAAAAACTATCCCCAACAACATGTAATTTTTGAATGCTTTCCTCATTTTCTAAGAGTTCCATTGATGTCAAGATGAAAGGGAAAGACAAAGAACCAATTTTTTTATTATAGTAAGGTGTGTGTTCAAGACCCAATGTTAATTTCATGTGATATGAAGATAATTATGCAAATCATACTGAACACTAATGAAGTGATAAGAGATCACAATAATATACATGCATCAAATTTGGTATTCATCATTGTCTTATAGGTGTTCCATTTTTCGGAGACGGTGACCTGGGTTTCATGTAGGAACCTTCCAAAAAAGAGAGTTATTGTCTCATCCTAGGATGGTAAGGAAATAGTTAGAAAAAATCCAGAAGAAATTGTAGGTATGTTGTAATTTCCTAATAGGACAAAATTACAAAGGCTAAATAAGTACAAATTGAAGAGCAATAGATCGTCCTTGCACAATATATCCAAAAAATCATGATTTCTTGTTTTGTTAAAGGAGTGGTTCCTCCTTCTAGTCACCCTCATTATATCAAATATTTTTACTCCATTTCAAATGTATATTTCTCCATGTTTTCCCAAGTTCTTGGTTTGGATACTAATGTCTATATAGTTGAGGAAATCCTAGGTCTCTTGGTATCTATGTGTCATCTGGCCACTAGGTCCTATACCAAACTTGATTTCCCGTAAATCACGTCAGACATAACTCATTCTGAGATGGAAGAGTTTGGAGAAGGAAATTTTTTCTACTACCAAGCCTACTTATTCCACTGGCTCATCTATCAACAATACTCCTACCTAGAGCATGTAGAACCCAGGATGGTAGATTTTCACAACTCCTCGTGACGAATTTAAGAATGGAGACCAATTATTTGAAAGCTCAAAAACAACTAGAGCCTTTTCAAGTACATTTATTCTTTCATGTTAGTTGTGTACACTCTATTCCATTTCCACCCAGTGCCTTGAGTCCCTTATTTCCTTAAGGAAAATATTTCATTTACGGTAGATATTATATCTAGTGATTGCTATCTTTTCATGGATTGGATAGTCATAAGAATTTATGGGTTTTATAGGCCAACCATACTAGTTTTTAGCAATCATGACTTGCATTTTTGCATTGGAGTACATTTGATAGAGGTTTTCTAGTATCTTAATACATTTCTTTTCAAGGAAAGCAACAATCACTTTCCACCTTCTTAACAAGGTGGGACCATTTTATGTAAATTCAATAAGTATTTTGGACCTTGTGAAGTATATATTGGAAGTCTTCTATTTCCCACAAGCTAGATCCTTGAGGTATGATCCACAAAATATCATCTATGAATTGAGAAAATAAAAGGATCAAGAGAACCATAAGCATGATCTAAATATCATATTATTATATTGTGTAAAAAATATACTTGGGAAGAATTCAGCACCATCCTGCATCTAGCTAAGTAATATTTCTCTCACTTGTTTGGCACGAAACAAGGAAATTTAGAACCCATGGATGTTGACTCTTTGGTTCTTCATTATACTACCCCCATGCAAATAAATTATGAAGGGATCTTATACCAAATCGTTCCACTTCATCTTTTCCTAGGAAAGGTTCCACCTTCTAGAACTGCGTCATGGTTCCACAACATTTGTGTTCCACCCACTCAAGGTTTTGATATTGTTTTCAGCCTCTATTTCCGTTCATTCTCCATTCCACTACCCCCATGAAAATGATTTACGAAGGGCTCTTATAAAAAATGGTGGGCACTGTTATCCCCCCTATGAAATTCTTGACAAGCAAGCTGGGGGCTAGATTGTTTTGGAGCCTTCAAGGAGTGTCTTTCCCCTGAAAACCCATCCTCCTTGAAGCCTCTTTGTGTTGTGCCTAAGATAAATCTTCTCCGCTGATCCATTCCTCAAAAGGCCTACATTACCCCTTGTACCCATACAAAATCCCCCTTAAATCCCACCATTATCCTTGGTTTCTTCAATTTTCCCCTCTATTCCACTATCGTTAACCCTCAGAGGCTCCAAAATGCATTAAAATGGGATAAAAACCCATTTCCGACCATATAATAGGCCTCAGCCCCTTCTCCGCTAACCCGTGCCCTTTCCCTCCATGTAACCCAACGCTGTAACCACCCACCGAGGCAAAATGCGCCTATCCATTAAGTTTATCGGGTGAAATCCCATCCGTCAATCTTGGTTGATCGGATGGCGAGCGTGAATCCCAACGCCCTCCGTTTTCCCCCTGTTCATTTTCCCATCGCGTGATCGCCGTTCGTTTCTCCGTCAGATCAACGGTTCACAGTCCTTCCGCCGGTAGTCCCCGCCCGTGCACCGTGCCGTGAAACCGTCTGGTTTATTTCGCACCGCTTATCCGCGGCAGGCATTTTTCCTTGATAGCCCAGCGATTCCACTCACCGTCTGCCACCTATCCCCTGTACGACGGAAAAACATCCCATCGCCCGCGCATTATCTCTCGACCACAGATGCCGAGCAAAATCCACGACAGCCATCAAATCTTGAGGGTTTCATCCTACGGTCGTCTTTCAACAAAGTTGCACAAGTGCTATCCCATGTTATGGCCCGCCGTCCATCGCCCTCCGCCGTTGCTCTCAACCATGATCAACGATCCAGCTTTGTTCTCCCTCCACTGACTTTTCCATTGTCTCCCGGTCCCGCCACGTCATCTCCACGTGTGCCCACCATACAATCTCCCCATCCATTCATATTTATTCATCCAAAAGGGCCTTTTTCAATGTTTTACGTTGAAATTTCATGTTTCCACCGTGCTCCTACACAATTCCACTGTTTTTTCATTCTGCATGGTTGTTCCCATCATCTCCATCGTGTCTGCCACCCCCATATATGTTTCCTCAATGTGTTCATGAGTTTTGCAGGGTTTCAAAGAAGCAGAAAACCGCCATGATGCCCATCTCTGCTACAAGGACAAAGAAATCAAAGAAGATCATTTACAGAGGTAGGATTTATAAAAAGAACGACCCGGGAAGGTGAAGACAAGACTTGCATTAAAGAAGCACAGAATCCAACTCTGAAAATCTCCTGGCACCATTAAAACCTGAGCTAACCTGTCAGAAGAAAAAATGGAGTGGCAAAGTGTTTCAGTACAAAGAAAAGGAGATTAAGGCATGCTAATGAAGATCCTAAGCCTTAAATCAGTGGTTTTGAAGGCAAAGCACCTGTTTGAAGACCCCGAGGATCGATCAAATGATCCTAAGCACAAGTAAAAGGTAACATCAGGGTTTGTTCATCAGCAGAATGTTTTTCTTTATAAAGTACAGGGCGCCCATACAGCTTTTATTATGCACAATGCCCCTGAAGGAATTTCCACCCTAACAGCAGTTCAAAACTGCCAGAGCATTTATATGACAGACTTCTCAGTAGTTTATTTTATTTTTGTTCAAAGAATCAGGAGTACTACAGCCAAAAGATGTCAACATCATATCCGGAAAAGATCACTCTTTCACGAGGGAGGTGATAGAGATTAAATACACAGTAGTCAAACAGAATGGGTTTATTTTCATGTTTTGTGTTTAATGTTTGGCTGAGCATTCACCTCCATGTAACCCAGCGCTGTAACCACCTGCCGAGGCAAAAGGCGCCTATCCATTGAGTTTATCGAGTGAAATCCCATCCGTCAATCTTGGTTGATCGTTTGGCAAGCGTGAATCCCGACGCCCTCCATTTCCCCCCCGTTCATTTTCCCATCGCGTGATCGTCGTTCGTTTCTCCGTCAGATCAACGGTCCACAGTCCTTCCGCCGGTGGTCCCCGTCCGTGCACCGTGCCCTGAAACTGCCTGGTTTATTCCACACCGCTTATCCATGACAGGCAGTTTTCCTCGATAGCCCAGTGATTCCACTCACCGTCTGCCACCTGTCCCCTGTACGACGGAAAAACCGCCCATCCCCCGTGCATTATCTCTCGACCACGGATGCCGAGTGAAATCCACGACAGCCGTCATATCTTGAGGGTTTCATCCTACGGTCGTCTTTCAACAAAGTTGCACACATGCTATCCCATGTTATGGCCCGCCGTCTGTCGCCCTCCACCGTTGATCTCCACCATGATCAATGGTCCAGCTTTGTTCGCCTGCCACTGACTTTTCCATTGTCTCCCGGTCCCGCCACGTCATCTCCACGTGTGCCCACCGTACAATCTCCCTGTCCATTCATATTTATTCATCCAAAAGGGCCTTTTTCAATGTTTTACGTTGAAATTTCATGTTTCCACCATGTTCCTGCACAATTCCGCCATCTTTTCATTCTGCATGGCTATTCCCATTGTCTCCATCATGTCCACCACCCCCATATATGTTTCCTCAATGTGTTCGTGAGTGTTGCAGGGTTTCAAAGAAGCAGAAAACCGCCATGATGTCCATATCTGCTACAAGGACAAAGAAATCAAAGAAGATCATTTATAGAGGCAGGATTTATAAAAAGAACGACCCGGGAAGGTGAAGACAAGACTTGAATTAAAGAAGGGCAGAATCCAACTTTGAAAATCTCCCAGCACCATTAAAACCTGAGCTAACCTGTCAGAAGCAAAAATGGAGCGACAAAGTGTTTCAGTACAAAGAAAAGGAGATTAAGGTGCGCTAATGAAGATCTAAGCCTTAAATCAGTGGTTTTGAAGGAAAAGCACCAGTTTGAAGACCCCGAGGATTTATCAAAGGATCCTAAGCACAAGTAAAAGGTAACATCAGGGTTTGTTCATCAGTAGAATGTTTTTCTTTATAAAGTACAGGGTGCCCATATAGCTTTTATTATGCACAATGCCCCTGAAGGAATTTCCACCCTAACAGCAGTTCAAAACCGTCAGAGCATTTATATGACAGACTTCTTAGTATTTTATTTTATTTTTGTTCAAAGCACCAGGAGTACTACAGCCAAAAAATGTCAAGATCATATCCGGAAAAGATCACTCTTTCACGAGGGAGGTGATAGAGATTAAATACACAACAGTCAAACAGAATGGGTTTCGGCCCTGCACTCATTTTTGTGTTTAATGTTACATTTAGTGTTCACCTACCCCCTCAGTCGATCTTCTGTTCATCCTCTGCTATAAAGCACAAAAGGAAATTGTGGTTGGTGGTTGATGAGATATCAGTGAAATGCAAGTGTTTTCCTCTAGAGACAAGTTCTTTGTGTAATATTGTAAGATAGGCTAAGATTTGATGTATTCAGAATGAATGTTCAAGCTATGGGCTATGATGTACTTGATTGGTGTTGTTTTTAATATGACAAGCATATTTCTTTGGATCCTGATCTAAAGCAGCTGGTGATGTTTTCTTATCTCTGTGTTTGATTTCATTTCATTCCATTTCTACTGGCTCACATTAGAAGTTTGGCATAAGATTTACCCTTGATAGGTACCTTATGTTGCTGCTCTCCCAGCCCTTTATGTTTTCTGCTTATATGTGTATCTGAATATTGATTTCAATTGATTTAACCAGTGTAGTGGATGTAATTTCCTGCTCTCTAATGTATGAATTAATGAAATCTATGTTTATATGTTCTTTTTAGGATTTAGTTGGATGAGTTGAGAACATTGGGAGGTCTAGAACCCTGTCTATGCCTCACTAGAATCCTCCCATCCCGATTAAGCCTTTCTAAGATCCCTCGTACTGCCTCTAATTTCATCCAAGCAGGCCTGGAGTTAAATGACCTCTGGCCTGATCTATAGACAGAGTTGGTTGGTTCTCCTTTATCCATTTTCAGTCCTTAATGTTCCATTTCACCAATCATCTTGCAAGATCCAAATGCTCTAGATGACTAGCCCAACTGAAAGCTTGCACATTGAACACAAGTAAATCCTTTCCTGACTCCATAGCCCAATGGCCTCAATGTTATTTGAGTTATCTACCTTTGCCTAGTTTTCCTCTTTGGTCATCCTTGCCTTATGTTGGATCCTTCTTTCCTGATTCCCAACAACCAAACATAAATGATCAAACAAACAACCTTGAGCCTAGAACTAGCCTAAAATCTAACGTTGAGCCTTCAAAGACATATACCTCTTGACTCATATAGAGAGATCCCTCTCTGGACCTAGGAGGGCTAGATCCTAAGGTGTGAAAGTGGTTCTATGTTGTCTCATCTTTTGGTCTTGTCAACCTGGCCAAAACATGGGAACCCCAACATAATGACGACTCCACTGGGGACCGAACCCAGAATCTTTGGTTAGGTTGGCAGCAAGTCACTCCTGTCTTGAATCGACCTCCATTGTTGAAGTGTCCATTATACTCTTAGACAGAGCCCAGAAAAGGCCAGGTAGCCTCCAGATCTCACCCTCTTCGGAGGTGACATATCTAGTAAATGCCCTCCCAATCAATCTCTGGTTGGATTTTGCTGTTTTTGAGGAGATTCCTGAAAGGTGATAGTGCCTGAGCACTGTGGTGGACAGTGTAAACCCTTAGATATACCCTAAAACCCTCCACCTGGTGACTCCATTGTTCCTAAACGAAAATTCTCCACTGGTGATCAGTAGGTCTGCTGATTATCTTGGTTTCACATGAGACTCCACGGGGAGACCAGCCTCTGAGACAATATCAACCACTGTAGAAGTGACAACTAGGATTAAGCTGCTTGGCTAAGAAACAACATTCTAGCTTTCAGAACCATTCACACAAGAGCTTATCCCAACCCTGACCGACCTGAAATAGTTGACAATTTGGAGAATATCCTCAAGGGAGCTCCTACACCTAAAAGACCAACTATTTACAGTCACATTTGTAGAGCTAACTCTGCACCAGAAGACCTAACAGCTCTATCACTTTTTCTCCCTGACCTAGACCTACCTAATAGGCTACCAAGAACTAGGTCATTCAATCACCTAGACCAGCAAGACCTTGAGCCTCACAGTACACCATCTCATAGTGGTCAACACACTAGGGACAGAGGAACCCCTCCATCTACACCACCTGATAGCCACTTCATTCAAAACTTGGGGCTCTCCCACCCTAGATCTACCCAACAGACTTCCGCTGGTCCTAATATCCTTGTCATCCATATACCAGCTGCTCAAGCCAACCCTATACCTCATCAGAACATTATTATGGAAGCTTGGTATGCACCTTTAGTTTTACCTCAACCCTTGTTACCCTTGCCCAATGACTATCAGTCAAAAATCCCACACTTCATTGCTAAAGAGTCCATCACAACTCAACAACATGTAGATAAAATGAAGGATTCTTTCGACTATATGGAAATTGATGATGAAACAATCAAAATGAGAATCTTTGCCCAAAGCCTGGGAGGTGATGTAAAGAAATGGTTTAAAAGTTTACCTCCTGGCAGTATCCAAGATCTCCCTGCGTTGTATCAGAATTTCATAGAAAAATGGGAGGTTAGAGCAAACCCTCGCCAGCTCCTAGCAGAATACATGTCCCTTAAGAGGAACGTAGGAGAGAGCATCCACGATTACACCACTAGATTCAACAGCATTTACAATGCTCTCCCTCCACACATGAAACCTCCACAAGGGATGGCCCTGGTTAAATATACTGATGGATTCGATGCTGACATGGCCTACGAGCTTAGAGATAAAGAGTATAACACATTGGAAGACATGCAGAAAGGAGCCATAAGCATATAAGCAAACTTGATGGAAAAAAGGGCAAGATTAAAAGCTGAGAAAAGGGTAACGTACAGGGATGACAATGTAGCTTCCACATCTGATCCCAAATATGATAGACTGTCTAAAAACATGGAAGAGCTACAACAAATGATAAAAAGGATGGTTGTCCAAAACAAAAACCAAAACCAGAACCAAAACGTTAGAAGAAACAATGTTGCTCCCAACAGAAAAAGAGAGTCAGATCAACAAGTTGTTCCCCCATTTCAAGAAAACTTTTTAGATGAAGATGAGGGAACCATAGAAGAGTCTGAAGGGAATGGAATAAACATGTTTGAAACAGAAGACTCAGTCCTTAACTGTGATTCAGGGGAAGGTCAGCCCTCACCTTCATACTGGGATGAGGAAAGGTTAGAAATCGAAGATTACAGGTTAGGATTTGAAAATGCCATGATGCAGGTCAGAGAACAATATGAACTTAGGAGCAAAAAGAACCAAGAAAATTCCAAGACAAAGACTCCTGAGGTAACCATCAAGAAAAGACCTGATAAAACTTCTAAAGCATCTGCTGCAAATGACAAATCAACTGCTGAAAGTTCTGGTAAACACAAGGAAAAAGACAACCAAGACACTGAAAAACAAAGCCAGCCAACCAGCAGCACTAGCACTGCAGTTAGTGCTCCTGGTAAAACGATTCCTGACCCTGTACATAGTGAGAAATCACAAATTGATACAGCTACTAAGGCAGTAGCAAATAAAATAGAGTTAAGCACTCCGAGGACCCAGTCCACTTTCAATTTAGAGAGAGATTGCAAAAATCAAAATCTCTGTACCATTATCTGAGCTGGCCACTCTGAATGTATATACAGGCCAAATTTTGAAATCATTGAATCTGGGGGAAAATAATGACACTGTAAATTTTAATTATGATCAACCTGCCCTCCTGTTTGGTCCAAAGATTGAGGGAAAGTTTCAGGAAGGGGTAGTTCCGCCTTTTTATATCAGTCTCAACATTCATGAAAAAATACTCCACAATGCCATGCATGACTCTGGAGCGTCACACAATTTAAGGCCTAAGGTAGTGATGGAAAAGCTAGGCCTAGAAATAACCCGACCTTACAAAGATCTATATTCGTTCGACTCTAGCAGAGTAAAATGCCTAGGTTTAATTAAAGACTTATGTGTGAGTTTGACCCAGATCCCTGCTAAATGTATGGTCATGGATGTTGTGGTGGCAGATGTGCCACCTAAGTATGGCATGCTATTATCAAGATCATGGGGAGCCAAACTGCAAGGAACAATGCAGACATGGCCTATATGCCACTATCCCCGTCTTTGGCCAAATCCCCGTCTTTGGCCAACTTAGAAGACCGTATGGAGAGTCCTAGATTGTTCCTAGTCATTATTCCCGAGTCTGAATTCATTGTCCTCTCATACGTTTGATTCATTTTACAACGAATTCAATCATTAGGAGAGCCCGTAGTCCGAATGCAAAAATACAAGAACATGAGCCCATGGACTATGGCATAATGGCTACCCTAGAAGAATACGATGAAGAGGACCATGGGTAGGGTAATGAAAACGAAACTCTGAGAGAACCAGAAATAGGACGTAAACAACAAGATAGCCAACTCTCCGAACTCCACACATGTCATGAAGAACAAAACAACCCACAGCTTAGTGCAGACCCCTGAACGCAACATGATGGCGAACCCCTGTGAGAGATGAATTTCGATGGGTCCTGTACTAGAAACAATGTTGGAGCAGGGGTGTGGCTACGTAACACAGAAAATGATCATGCGGAGAGCCATGCTATGAATCTGGATTTCAAATGCACAAATAATATTGCAGAATATGAGGCTCTCATCCTGGGCCTAAATCTATTGAAAAAATTAGGAGCCCATAGGATAGCATGTTAAGTCCCTATATTAATAATATAGCCCCTTATTATGTTAGTGTAGCCCCCATTATTGTTATTATTGTACCCCTGTAACCCCCATATTGTTATTATTGTGCCCTTAAATTATTATTGTTAGGTCGGCTAGGATTACATTGTGGCCCACTAGGATTACATTATGGCCCCATGGACTCCTATAGATAGAAAGGAGGTTTTGTGAATTGTATCATCCAAGAATTGTTCATTTATGTAATGTATTGGAGGTTTCCCCCTCGAAGTGGCTCATTTCTAAGGCGTTGATATCTCTTTTCTTCTCTTTTTGGAGCCGGTTACACAACATTTGGTATCAGAGCTTTGGATTCTAGGGTTTCGCTGCTCCAAACAGGTCATCGTGGCAGTTTCGCTATAACTTTTTTTCTACGAAGTTTCAGAAGCTGAAATTTTTAGGGTGCGAAGAAAAAATCCTGAGGAAGCTTGTATAAAAATTTCAGATTTTGGTTCGCAATAAATTCGGAGATATCATCTGTGGAAGTCAGGTATTTTTTCAGGCTCCTAAACAGGTCATCGTGGCATTTGCGCTATAAATTTTTTTCTACGAAGGTTCAGAATCTGAAATTCATATGGTGCGAAGCTGAAATCCTGAGGAAATTCATCAAAAAATTTCAGAGCTTTTTTCGCAATATTTTTGGAGATATGATCTGTGGAAGGTAGTGCTTTTTCAGGCTCCTGAATTTCATCTCAAAGAGGTGATCGTGGGAAAAGTTCAATAACTCTCTTTCTGGGCAGTGGATTTGAGTGCCGTAAAAAGTGGTCAGCTAATTTTAATGTACTCAGAAGTTTCTACACAATTTGAGAGACATGGGACAAAAAAATTGCTGACACGTGTATGAATGTATACAAGTTCGTTCTTACCGAACCACAACAGAATTGTATTTATTGTGGGAGATTGGACACAACTTTGTCTTGGAGAATCCAAATCAGGTCAGACCTGTTGCATTTGAAAGAAGCTTCAGAGGGCTACTACAGGGCTGAATTTCAGATATCGAAGATTTTCAATTACAGAGATAATCCAATTCCAATATCGAGCTCCTCAAAAGCAAGTAAAAGGTGTGTATTGTTTTTCTCGAATTGCATAAATCTTGTTTGAAAAATCAGTTTGAAGTGATTCCAAGGGGTATTGAGCATATATTTCAGTATTGCATTCTGAAATGCCTCCTAAAAATAATTCAACACCCATTAAGCCCTCAGAAATCTATACTATGACGCTTGAAGAGGAAGAGTTGCAATATGAGATATCAAAATTGCGGTACCAAGTGCAACAAGTTTCGATCTTACGAAGAGCAATTGAAGATGAAATAGATGGTTTAAAAGCAGAAATGGAGGCTAGGTTGGATGGTTTGAAGGACCAAATAATAGCAAATATGGATGATAAATTAGTGGAAGATCACATCGAGCATCAACAACAAGTTCTCCAACTCTCAAAGGACAACCCAACTTTGGTGCAGAATCTAATGAAACAACAGGAAGATCAACATGACATCGAAAGAAGTTATGAAGCAGTCATAGAAACAAGAACTCAACAAGTACAATCAATTTTAGAGTATCTCAGCAAGTGGAAGAACTTTCCTGTAGAATATTTCACATGGGAGGATGAGAATTTTATACAGAAGCATCAAGAAATAATCAAGCGTTGAGGACAACACTTGTTTGAAGGAGAGGGGCATGTTAAGTCCCTATATTAATAGTATAGCCCCTTATTATGTTAGTGTAGCCCCCATTATTATTATTATTGTACCCCTATAACCCCCATATTGTTATTATTGTGCCCTTAAATTATTATTGTTAGGTCGGCTAGGATTACATTGTGGCCCACTAGGATTACATTATGGCCCCATGGACTCCTATATATAGAAAGGAGGTTTTGTAAATTGTATCATCCAAGAATTGTTCATTTATGTAATGTATTGGAGGTTTCCCCTCGAAGTGGCTTATTTCTAAGGCGTTTATATCTCTTTTATTTTATTTTGGAAGTCAGTTACACAACAAGTCATGGAGAGGAGACTCGAGTTAGTTATCAAACAGTGTGAATGGTGAATATACAAGAAAACTCTCATATAGTGGTTGATCTAAAGGATTTAAAGCAAGGGCCTTCTGAGTCTGTGCGAGAGGCCGATCAGCGATTGAAGAAGGTAATCAGAGGAGGATTTCAGTATGATGATAGACAACACACGGAATGGTTCATTGCTATGCTGCTGCCTCACTTGCGCATACCTGTGGGTCACCAAACTTTCGAATCATAGGAAAAAGAACTAGAAGTCGCTATGAAGTTAGAAGCTACGCCCAGAGATGATACTCAACTAGGCATCTAGCAGATCCAAGGAAAAATAGAGGAGATGCACATGGAGATCCAGAATCTGCAAAAGGAGCGAGGAGGAGAGGCTAGACCTGAAAGATGGTGCATATGATGCAGGACGAATGGTCAGAAAAAGGAATCTAATTTCCCTCTGTTAGCAAACTATATGCAGGCCGGGGGACCTAGTCTATTGCGCCCTAGGGAAGTTGCAGGATCAAGTGGGCCGGTGCTATGGTGTGATGATTGTCACGTTGCGGGGATGCATGACACAAACCACTATCCCCACCTTGTTGCGTATGTCCCAAAAGTAAAGCAGCAATGGTGCAGGTTCTACAGGTCGGTAGGACATGATGAAAAGAACTGCCAGATGTATGATTTGATGATCAATCGAGGGAACCTCTATAAGGTACAGTTGGACCCATCCTCACCAAGATCCCTCTCAAGCATAGGTGGGTCTCGAGTTAGGGGCAGGGGAGGTGGAAGAGGTGGAATCGCAGGTCAGGGAAGAGGGCAACTAATCTATTATCACTGTGGAGAAGTATGACACTTTGCCAGGGACTACCCAAACCCCACAAGGCAGTCCTGCCAGTGTTGCAGATAGCTGGACCATGCGATTGAAGACTGTCCAATATTGATAGCAAAAATGCAGGAAAAGTAGCTGACACCTACACAGAGTGTGCAGAGGGTTAAGGCTGAACTGCGAGACAAAGATCCGAGTGTGAATGTCGTAACACGTAGTGGGATGGCCACTGGGGGGCCTGGGGAGAAGACTGTGACCGAACCACTGATCCGACAAGAAGTTATCAAGCAAGAAGGTTTGGATCTAAAAAAGGAAAAAGAAACATTCGTCACAGCCAAAAAAGACTTTGCTGAGGTAGAGGCGTCTACTTCGTAGCCGCCGGGAGACCTCAAGGCCGATGAGGAGGTCAAACCCTTTTTACAAGCATGTATGAAGTTGTTGCGCAACCCAAATGTTGTGGAAAATATTTAGGCATTAATAGATAGCTGCACAGAATGACCTAGCCTCCCCCTGGAAATCCAAGGATGTACACAAACTATATACATATAAGAAACACAATGGTAGAGAGATGTGGTTGACTGTGCAGATCAGTGATTATGAGATGGATTAGGCTATTTTGGACCTAGGGTTAGATGCGAATGTATTACCTAAACAAACTTGGCAATGAATGAGGGAACCTAATTTGGAATGGTCCACTATCCAGCTGCGTATGGCCAATCAACAGAAGATCATACCCTTGGGGAGACTATCGAAGATCGTGGTGGATCTTGTAGGGGTCAAGGTCCGGGCTGATTTTGAGGTAATTCAGATTGTAGAAGATGTGGACCCCTACCCTGCGCTTCTAGGATTGGATTGGGCCATTGATATTAAAGGCATCATTAATGTAAAGAAGAGAAGCATGGTATTTGAAAATAATGGTGCAAGGGTAATAGTACCATTAGATACTTCAGAAGGCGAACGATACACAGAGCCGGTGCACGACACAGAAGATGTGGATCACATCTATAAGTTGACTGCGTGGGATGAATATTGGATCAACCCCATGGCAGATGGAGTACTTTGATGGGAAAAGGACAATGAATGCTTCTCTGACTCTGATGAGGAGATACAGAATTGGAAAAACTGGTTACATGATGTCTCTGCGTTGCAATGTCTTCGGGTCACAAAGGACTTCTGTTGCATTTCCTCAGAGGTAAGATAACTACCTTATTTTGATGATTATGGTAATATTAAGAAATTTTTACGAGCATTCGAAGCTGAGGTTCCAAGGGAATGAAGACTATGGGCCCTTAAGCTATCCATGCATGGAACACCTGCGCGATGGTGGGAGATGCATGAAGTGGCATTCCAGGATTGGGAGGAGTGTCAGGATATGATGATCCTATGATTTGAGGCCCCAATTGACGTGCGAGTCAAAGCGTTCCTTGGGCCAGAAGATCCATGTAAATATCTGGGTGCTTGGACAGAACAATGGTGTGACAGGACTACCAAAGAATGGGTTCATCTGTTTATTCATGCTCTGGGACCACTTCCCACTGCGTGGTACTTAGATGCGGAGCTACATCAGCGCACCCGCCACTGGGATAATTTGAAGGAGGAATTTCTAGGAACATTTGGGTTAGTAGGCAGGACAGAGGTGCTTGATGCAGCTCTTTAGAACATTGACACTGTAGCATGGGGTGACTCGCAATTATATGTCACACCTGAAGTGCCCACATGGGAACTGCGGGTACCAAGCATGGCCAACTACTGCAGCCTAGCCCCAAAAAAAGGTAAGGATGATCCAAAAGTTGTTTCTGAATTAGAATTGGTTGAGATGCAGACCGTTACCAAACCACTTAGGCTGCGAATGGGTAGCATTGCGACGCACGCCACGTTGGCTAAGATTGGGGTGCGGATACAGGAGGTAGAGTTATCATATATCCAGCAATTCCTACAACAAGGGGAAAACTGCATTCAATTCTCGGCCACGTAGGTTATTACAAAATTTTTGTTTGGGTTTATGCAATATTCATAGCACCGCTGAAAGGCTTGCTTACGAAGGAGGCCTGGTTCTGTTCGGATAACATATGTCGGGCAAACATGTCTTTGGTTTTGAAGTACCTAGGGATCAAGCCTATGTTAGAGGAGGATGCGCAGGAGGCGCAGGTGTTTAAACCAAGCGTAGCAGGTATGCCAAGCGCACAGGAGGTGTGAAAACTAGCCGTTGGCATAATGACATCTGGTAAAAGGCCAAAGTAATCGTTAAAAGGAGTGGGCCGCTAGCATTTAATGGGGCATATTTTGCGGATTTTTTACTGTTTACCTGATGGTAAGTTCCAGGTCAAGTTTACCCTACCGTTGGACACCCGTAGGCACTATAAAAAGGGCAGAATAGCTCAGATAAGGGTTCCGCCTCACTTGCATAGCTTGTGCTTATCGTCTCTCTCTCTCTCTCTCGAACTTGAGCTGCAAGATTTTTCAGGTCTACACTATCCCTTTCATGTTTGATCAACCTCCCCCTTCTCACAATAGCCACCCAGAGTTGGGATTCATTTTCCATGCTAGGTTAACAACCACTTACCCTGCTGAGCCCTCGGCACCTGCAGACCCAGCAATTGAGGAAGTAATGGAGATTGGGTCTGAGGATGAAGAAGTGCTCTCGACACCGGTCAAAAGGAAGGAAAAAGAGCAAGCATAGGGCTTAGGGAGGCCTCCGAAAGCTACAAAATGGGATGTGGGGAAGCCTATGACTTCCCCAAGGCATGCCAAATGATCCTCGCGTGTAATGCCTTAGACTCAAGATGTGCAGGAGGAAGCCCAACCCGCTAATCCAATCAACTAGTTACCTCCCTTCATCCCACCACGCAGGCCCTCGACGTGCACACCCAAGAACCTCGATGGCCTGATTACCTATTTTCAGATGCCACTAACCCTGAAAGAGGTCCCTATCCTTAGTGACCCTTGCGTAAACCTCCATGAAGTCAAATTAGACAATCACGACTTGGAGAATTGTGAAGCCTTCCCTGAGCTGGCCCCTGCATTGTACTTTGACACGATTTATGTAGATGATGGGGTCACAGTCGTTCCTCAGCACTGGGTAAGGGGATTGGCTAGATCTGGGCTCTTGAACCTGCTACGGATGCCCAACTTTGGCCACTATAACGTCACGGATCGGTTGGCCCAACAGTTGCTTGCCTTAATTCACGATGGCTACCTATGGATTCGGGATAGCGTTCCCATTGACACTGCGATGGTTCATATAATTACGGGCCTTCCCATGAACAGGACACACCCTCTGGAACGTGTGGGCAATAAATATGAAGGTGAAATTGTTGAATATGTGCGTTAGACCTACCATGTGGAAAGGAATATGCGAGGCTTCGTGATCAAATCTATCAGCGACCCTGCTATGCAGATGGGTACCATATTATCAAAATGCTAGCTATTGTGAAAGTGCCAGGTCGCAGCCGTCCTTGCTTTTGTTATTCGGCAAGCATGTTAGTGTGCGAAGGGGGTCTCCCTCAATTGGGCCCAATACTTATGCGATGATTTCTTGACCAACGTCCACGAATCTTAGGAGTAGGGAAAATCCTTTTGCTATGCATGGCTATAGCTCCTTATAGCCCTAGTCACCTGGGAGACCCCTGTGGAATCAGTCCTCCCGGTGCTCACCCCAGATATGTGCGAAGGGGCTCGATATGCCCATTTGTGGGATTCCGAGGATGCACAACGCTTAGAGGATAACCAAGTCTTCTGGGTCCTCTTCCAGAGTAGCGTGGCCACAACCATCAATTCTCGACCTTGGTTGTCCCCAACAGTATATGAAAAATACAAAAGTATTGAAGCATTCTAGGTTACCATGCATAACATTTAGATCCACGGCCACAAGGATAAAACATGGAAATCACTACCTTATATGGTAGCAAACGAGGAAATTGGCAATGTGATTGCGCTATGGCCTCCAGCCTAGAAGATAGGCTTCAAAACCAGCTCAAGGGGCATCGCAGGTACTAGCACAATGCTGGTGCTCCCACCTATTATCATCAAGGAGACTCAAGGCAGAAGCAAGAGTACAGGGAAGGACTCAGGCGCAACCACGAAAAAGGACATGCAACCAAAGCAGACCATCACTAAGGACACTGAGGTTGAAACCCAGGTCAATTCATAGCTAGATATGGGCACAGAGGAAGTAAATATTAGAGGTACAAAGCGAACAGGTGAGCCTGTCAAGGGGCCCCGAAAGAAGCAGTGTGCCCAACGGAAGGAACGAGATGAGATGGTTACATTGATTGAGGGAGATCTCGAACAAATTGCAGATGTAGTCACACTGGCCACAGAAGACAAATGGGTAGCTTTAGAGGAACAAAAAAAGGCTGCGATCAACACCATCTAGTTCGAGATTTGCACCCTGCAGTTAAAGACAGAAATGCTACAGACCAGCATGGTCCAGGAATGGATTCCCTTGGCTTCTAGTAGTACAGTGCTAGCTACAGAGGAAAGTCGTCTCTATTCCTTACCTAGCGCCGCCCTTGTGATCAGTTCACTGGACTATGGAATACAACTCCAAGTAGGTATAGGGGTGCATTTGAATCTAGCCAAGCTACCCCATGAAGCATTGTGAGGTCTCCACACTACTGTGTTTTAGGAGATTCACCATCGGGACTAGCAAGTACACAAACCACTTGGTATGGCTGAACAAACCATTGCACAATAGAACGTAGAAGTGCTCCTCGATGTCGTGCAGTAAGCGGAGCTCGAAACCTTGATCCACCAGCTCTGCACAGAGGTTAAAAAAGAGATCCCAGCCACGGCCACCCCTCGAGCTAAAGTCAAAGGATTGGTCGCAGCGTTGAAGGCTTCCAGGATGAAAATGCAAGTCATTTAAGATGTAGCTAGAGCAGCAAATCACTAATTTACAGGCCAAATTGTAGCCCAAAACACACTTGGAGGTACGAGCCCAACGCGCTCCACTGGTGACTGTGGCTACAAAAATTATTATAGGGTAGATTGCTCACGGTGCCCAGTTACTAGAGACCGCCATGCAGTTATGGACCAAGGTCTAGTGCAATTTGATCCTTCGGAAAATAAATCATGACTTGTGGTAGAAGGAGGAAGCTTTCGAGAAGATCAAGGCTACATTACCCACCTTGGTTCCTGAGCAAAATTTGGCATGATTGAGGACCAACAACACACTCCAAGATGAGATTGAGGAGCTCCGGCATAAGAAGCACGTCATCAGAGAACACTTGAAGCCTTGGGCTGTTGCAGCCCTCCAGCTCTCACAAGATGTTAATGTTGTTGTTAAGAAACTAAACCATACACTGGAAAGTGTCACCGCTACGACAGAAAGACCGACATCATAGAAGCTCGTAGATATTGCGCAGAGCACTGTTGCTCAGAGTCAAGAAGTGCTACCCCCGCTGGTCACAACCGTCAATGAATTGCGTGCACAGGTGGAGACTCCACCACCACAGTGACTCGGGATGAGTCACAATATTGTGTTGGGGGGCTGTTGGAACAGGGTCCTCCAAAGGTTGCGAATTGGGACAGTTTTGAGTATTTTTGTATATTTTTGGCATATTTAAGTCTAACACAGGGGATTTGGGGTGGGTCAAAGCCCCGAAAGCATCGTAATGGGTCAAAGGGTAGACCTAGAGTCCACAAACCATGGTTTGCGGACCACATGAAATATTAGGCTAGATCGTTATAAATAGAAGGACATTTTGAGTCAATAGGAAAGAATGCATTAAGATTGGTGCAAATTATGAATTAGTAGATCTGTTTGCATTATTGGGGAAAGGACTCCTGCTGGCTGTGTGTGCAAATATCCTCAGTCTTACTGTGTGTGTACCTTGTTGCCATGTGCACAGGTTGGGTTTTGGGTATTGTAAAAGGATCTAAAGGATTAATGAAAGTAGAAGATTGTTGGAATATTGGAATTTGTTAATGCGCATCTATGATTTCTGTTATGTTATGCATGGTGTTGCATTAAGCTCCGAAAGTAACTGTGTTATTTTCTTATGTTGTATTGACATCTAATCTGAATTTTTTTGTTATACTTTATGCAAGAATATATGCCATAGTTACGTTATTGTTCTATATTTGTTGTTTTCTGTGATTATAATTGGTATTACACACGTGGATGCGAAGGGATCTATATATCTGGGTTTTGTGATATATGATCTGTTAATTGTTAATTCTAACACAACTCTGCTTGACTTACCTCCCCTCTCCTAGGGTGCGGAAACCTGGTTCCATCACCCTCCCATA
Organism: Pinus albicaulis; assembly: GCA_034641835.2. Classification (NCBI taxonomy): domain Eukaryota; kingdom Viridiplantae; phylum Streptophyta; class Pinopsida; order Pinales; family Pinaceae; genus Pinus; species Pinus albicaulis. The sequence goes on from JAXQQM020059503.1 coordinate 405,164, forward strand.
CTGCTTCGGGTGAGACTTTGGCCTGTGCAAGCAGGTCACTGCCAAAAGGGCCAGTAGTATAGGGGTTTGTTGGAAAAACTTAACCGCCGAACCTAGGTCAGGACCCCTCTATCCAACATGCAACTAACAACTAAAGCTGACATCTGGATCTCTCCCCAAAAAGGGAAAAACATAATTCTAAAATTTGGAAGGGAACTTGATAAATTGACACCTGGCAGCTACTTCTTCTATTAATAATGCATGCATGTAATTACTCCTCAGTAGCACCCTTTGAGACATGAAAAAAAACTACCTCCACATCCTTTATACAAAAACTCAGGAAATAATAGCTATCTTCAGAAACACGTAGCTATTATTCGAAATCCTGTACATAGTTGCATTTCTCGATTAAGCCAAAAATGTGTGATTCTCCTTCCTTAATTTGCCTTAAATGTTTAAATAAAATCAAGTATAGAAGAAAATATTTTGAGGGACTCTACCTTAGTGAGTCTTTTAGATTTTACTTTTCCTGCATATGTTTGTTTCTGAGCTCTGGTCTTCTTGCCTTCATTTCTTGGGATTTTATCAACATTTATAATTTCATCTTTCAAATTAGGATTATCAATGAGTTTCATGTTTAGTCTTAGCTTGTTTTTAAGCCTAGTGTGAGGTCTTCTGAGGTATGGGATGGGAATATAAGAAACCTCTCTTCTTTTCTGCATGATATTGCTAGACTGACCTAAAATAGGAAATATGCATAGTAGGAGTCCAATTAACATTTACATGCTCAACTTTGAGGAAATAACTTACATCTGCTTGCAACATTTTGTTTTTGAACCAACATTCTATAGTAGTTGAAGTCTGAGTAGCCCTGGCTATAATGGTCTCGGTGATTTTGAAAGTTTTGCTACCAATCTTGACTTTCTCCTCGTCAAAAATTTCAACAAAGTCCGATGCAACAACTACATTTTCTCCTGAGAATTTTTGTAGAAACCTGTACCAGCCTGCTATTTAAAATTGGGGCTTTGTTCCAGCATTGACAAATATGGTATTTTCTATCTCATAGTGGTTAACCTTTCCACCTTTATCTATCCTGATCAACACCTAAGATTCTGTTATGCACAACTGTTCAAACTGGAGATAGATTCCCTACACGCATCCCTAATTTCTTGCTTGAGATGACAAGATGGTTGCTGGAAAATGTAACTCTGTTAGTTGTAACCCTCCCAGAGAACTCAGTCATAAAAAATAGTGAACCTAATCCTCTGGAGTCCATGTCTTTAATTATGGTATGGTTTAATTGACAGGATTTTAAATTATTCAAATCTAAGCACCAAGTTAACCCATATAATACATCACTCCTCCGCATCATTAAAATAATTGATACCTTGTACCTTATTTTCTGCTTTCGCCATAATGAATAGCTATAGGTTAGCTCCAAAAACAATATAATCACTACTTTATAATATTACTTATAATTTAGAAATAATTACCCTTAAAATAATAATAATAATATCTCATAACATAGAATATCTTCAATTGATTTCAAAGGAGAATGATCTTTTCTCTGAAAAATGCTCCTTGCACGATTTTTTTTAGGTAATATCTACTTACTGGGTTTGCTTTTAAAACCATATTTTCTGTAAAAAATATTTGCCTTACTTAGGTTGCTGACTCGTTTTAATAAATCCTCTAATAAACACCTTGCATCAAGGTAATACCTCTTGTTTCAACAGACCTTCAATATTCAAAGAGAAGTATCTTTTCACCCAATAATACTCCTTGCAGCTCCTTGTGCAGTTTCAAAGAAATATTTTCCTTTATCTCTGTGTTTCAATGTAACCAAACTTGAGAGAAATAATTTCCCTTTTATCTGTGTCACCAATGAAAATAGGCTCCTAAAGAAATAGCTGCCATTTTCTCTGTGTCACCAATGTAACCTTCAAAAGGGTAGCTATTAACCCGGAAAGAGCAACTATTATTTTATGACTAAAATGACTAATAACTTTTGACACTAACCTATGTTAAAATAATGGTTTTAACTTATTTTATGAACCTAAGACACAATACCACCTATACAACTTAAAAAATATTTTTGGTTTTGAGACTCTTTTTGGGTTTTATTGAAAATGACTAGAACTTTGACATAGGCTAGGGAATAAGAAAAATTCAAAAACAGTGATACAATGGCGATTAGAATATTAACATTTATAGTGCTAACAGTGGCTCCTATTGGGTATGAAGTCCTCCCTGTGAGGCTTCAAGGATCGTAGTTCCAGTGCCTTCTCCAACCCTTATTTCTCCAACCAAAAATTCTTCTCATTAGCTCAAAAAGACCAGCATGCCTAGCCATTGGGTAATGGAGTCATAGGCTAGATTTCGATCTTCTGCAAATTATTTCAACATAACTAAAAACTAAAACAAACTGTAATCTAAAATTTAAACCAATACTCGAGTGGCGAGCTTATTTATGTACATCCCTACTTCTAATTAGCTGAAATTCACTTGATCAAGTGTATACAAACTTCCAAAAGGATTTTTTCAACAACTGATTTCTTGACATGTCTTCGCATCCACTGTTGAAAGGCTAAAAAGTATGAAGCATAATCTATAAATGTGACTCATACTTGATGCTATGGACGAGAAGTACTCCAAGACTAATAACAAGAGATACTTTCAGAAAGCTAAACTCCATATAGTCAGCAATAGGATTAGAAAATCGAAAAGGAGACTTACTCAAAACAACTTTGAGTTCAAGGATAGGCTAACAAATACTTTCCTCTGATAGAAAAATGCTTTGATGAAGAGCTTGTTCTTCATTTTTTTCACAAATTTCTTCTTCAGCACTGTATCCCTACAACTCAGATTTATACATTTCAAACATTGCCTCATAAGTATTTTTCTTATCATCAATTCTCAGCAAAGGTGATAATTCCTCGACAATTTGTATGAGTTGAGTATCATCTTCTTCCTCGGATTCAGATTCATAACGGTCATAGATTGGATCATCACTGTAAACATTAAGACAAGGTGACATAAAAACCTACTGTTCATCATTACGATATTTATCAAACAAAGGCTGATTTATGAAGTTTTCACTATGTTCACCTAATATATCATCATGCTGCTCAATAATATGTTGTTTATCCTCTTCTTGAATGATAGGAGATTGAAGAAAATCATGAGAACAAAAGGGTTGTTGAATACCTTCCAGTATGACCATGTTTTCTTTACATTTATGTTGTTCATCATCACTTTCAACTTGCTTATTAAACTGATAGCAACATTCCATAGTGAAAGATTCGACCAGATACCTATCTTTATAAAAGGAATTAAAAGCATCATGAAACTCTTCAAAAAAGTGATGCTATTTTGAGGAATATCTCTACACCAATCAAGGGTTGCACCCTCCAGAGAATATCTAAACAACTTAATATTTACGTGTTCATGAAAAAAATGTAGCCTATGAATCCAGTCATGAAAATCGCATAAAAACTCAGCTGGTACTTCCCAATCATGCCCACTAAACCTTGGAAGAGAAAATTCCCATTCACTTCTATCTAGCAAAGGATTAGGAAAACCATCTATCTTTGAAAAAATGCAGAATACATATCTTTTAGCGAGGATCGCTTCCATCAGAGTGTTGGATACAAAAAAAGTGGAGTCACCTCTGGATTCTTTGTCATGGAGTCGTCAGGTGAAAGATCACAATCTTCTTCAAGTAGCTAATACTTGGTCACCATCAAGAATTGATCATCAGCAACTTAAAACAAGAGACTTGGGAGAATACTTCATTTTAAGGCCTTCGTCTCCCGACAGATGCACCAAAAGATGTTAGCACTGGAATAAGCACTTGGATTGTGACAAGTGCCTGACCAGACACATCTTAAGCTCAAGGGCTATTCTATGATTTGGATTGGATTATTGTAAGGGGGTTAAAGCTCTCAATCACTGAAAAGGGATTCAGAAAAATTCACTTTCATGCCAATGAGGGTATTTAGGCCTGATATAGTAGCAAAAGGTAAGTTTGTACTCGATGGCAGGAAGAAAGTATGGAATAACAGAAGGGAAAGTAGGTATGCAAGGCATAAATCCACTACTTTGATGAAAAATAACACAAGAACCAATCTGATAATATATTCAATAAAATAAGGCTAAAGAACCAGTCTGATAATATATTCAATAAAATAAGGCTATCATAAGACTTACAATAATCTTATTGAACATCATTGAAATTACGCATGCCTTGAATTAGATAATTTGTATATGATTCTGGACTCTTTTACTGGTCCAGGGTTTACGAGTTGGACTAAGATAATCAATATAGAAAATACTGATTTTTTTTTTATTTTTACATTTGATGAAAAATGGATACTATGTATCACAGTTCCTGGGGTATACTGTTCCCATTCATTATATTAGTAACATGAGACAGATCACCAAAGATTTCCTGATGTCAAGTGACTAATTTGATAATATTGTGATTTGAGTGAGACAAAAATTGATATAAATTGCAATATCACTATTATTAGAGATAAGAGAATGATTTACTCAAGATGAATTGTTGGAGGCCATGTGTGTCATATACCCTCAATATTGGAACAATTGTCAATGTCCAAAAAATTTAAAATCTGATTTTCAAAATAGATTAATATGTTTAGTAGACCACTTTTGCAAGAACGTCTTGATACATGGAGAAAAAATTGAAGGTATTTTTGATTCATCAAAATTGTATCAACAAGGTGGATGCTTTGTTGAAACAATGTGGAAGAAATATAATCTTTTTTAGAACCCTAATGAAAATGATGCCATATAAAGATTATGGACTACTTTAAGTGCTAGCCAATACCTGCAAGAAAAGATATCAAAATATTTCAAATTACCTTATTTGTGTCAAACCATGAGTTTGGGATCAGTGGAGGATGAGAGAATGTTTAGTGAACTATTTGTCTTTAAGTCAAAGTCGAGGAAAAAGCTTGATAAACATGTGGATACATGTTTAATATTATATGTAACAGAGTATGGAATTAACCATTTTCCATATGAAAGAGCACTAGCTCTTTGGTGATCACATCGTGATAGAAGGGAAGAAAACAATATAACAAATTTCTCTAATGAACTTGATACATAACATAATGTTTTGGAGGATCATAATGATAGTTTATTTGGAGAAGGTCATGTTCACAATGTAGAAAATGAGGACCAAGATGAGAACTGGGAAATTGAAATACCCTAGGACTCTTATTTTGGTATACAAGTTCCATTGATCATGAAAGATTACTATATGTCAAATTCAGGTAAAAATAGGTTCTGTATTTTGTATTTTTCATTGTAACATTGCAGCTACATTTATTTCATGGGGTTTATTTTAATATTGATGTTTCATATTTAATAATTACATTTTTTGTTTCTTATCTATGACAAGAAATGAAGTTGGATTCAATGATGCTGCGACCTAATTATTTTCACATATATAGTGACTTACTAGTATTAAATGATAAATAACTAATTTAACAAGACTAACACAAAGAATAAATGGGCTCACATGAAACTACCTTGATGTCTAGCTCTGATATCTTGGAAAATTTTAATGGTTTATATGTTTCTTGTGTTTGGCACATTTTTTTGAGTTTTGAGTTTTTTTTGGGTCATATATTATGTTAGTCCCTTGAATGATTTTAATTCTTACTTTATTCTTGGATTCATAGATCTAGTTTTATAATTATTATTGTTTTCTTTCTATATTTGGTGGTTTTAAGAAAATATTTTTTATTTCCTTTCACTTTGTGGCATGACTTTAGCATCTTCACTTTTAGAATCTAGCGGACTATTATGATTATTTTATATTTTATTGGAAAACAATTATTGATATTTGGAAAGGGAAATGAGCCATGGGTAGCTAAGCGAAGAGAAAAATGGTTTATGTACTAGGTTGTTGTGCATTCATCGTAGGAGACCTATTGAAATGAGACTAACATTATTTTTTATAGAGTCTTATGAGTCATTTTTCGGCCATACTTTCATGTCTTTCAGGTACTAAGTTGTTCAGGTCCCCACATGTCCTTAGTGTTAGTGGTCTCGTGATTTGGCAGATTGGTATACCAAATGACAGAGTAACATGGAACTAGTATTTGGAGTCCTAGGACCTAGCCTTCCTGGACTCAGAGAGGGATCTCTCTATTGGATGGAAATGATGTGTTCTTTCTGATTTAGGGTTTTGATTTTAGGCTAGTTGTTAAGTGTAGGGTTTGTCGATTATTTTGGTTGGGTAAGATGGTCAAGTCGAATAGGTGGAGTGAGAGGTCTTTGAATCATTGGGCTATGGAGTCAATGAAATTCATGAGTGTCTGAATGATGAATTTGAGTGTGTTGCAAGGTCAATATAGGAGGTTAATGGCTCCTTAAGGTAATGTGTGAGGTGTAGTGAACATCAATTTTGGGAATAACTAGGAGGTATTAAATACATATAGTTAAAATCTACAACTCATGGGGTAGGGAAAACCATTAATATCAATGAAAAATACTTAAACTAATAAATATCCAAGATAAACATTCCAGTGAAACATAGAAATCATAAGAGCTTCTAAATTAAGTAAATTCACCTTAAAGATTTGGGAAAACATATAAGATAACAAAAATAACTCAATCTACGAAGAGCGAACTCCTAAACATCATAAATGAGGCTATAAAGAACTCAGAAATAAGTTGGTAGACATGGAAAAAGGGCAAGATCGAACGAGACCTCTTTGACTTAACTTAGCAAACAATATTCCAAAGATAGGTTTCAAGACAGAGTTTGGCCAGCTTCAAGTAAGCACAGCATACCATGAATCATACTTGTAAACTAGCATACTAATCCATATATGAAACAAAGCAAGTTTAGGTGGACCTAAGGAGCAATCAAGAATTCGTTAAGATGACCAAATAGAGGAAAACATCAAAGCTATAATAAATAGGAGGACTAAGGTGCCTCAAAGAGCATGTCTCAACGTATACTTTTCTTATTTATACCAATCAAGAAGGATGAAACATAATGAGAACAAGAAAACATAAACAAGTTAAGAAGACATCACCATTCACCAATCTAAGGAATCCTGCAAAAAAGCTTCTCCATCATCAAGCCAAACAAGCCATTCATCAGCTTCACAAAACCAATTTCTTCTCCAAGTTCATAGAAACCATGTATTGCTCTCCAAGCTCATCAAAAGCCAACCAAAAATACATAAGGGAATAATTCTCTATTTATCCAGAGCAAAGGAGGACTAAAACCCTAAATATGATAGGAAAATTTCAAATTCAACCATAAATGTCATTTATGGCCAAGAGACCATGCAAGGCCCAAGGCACATAATATCCTAAGAAATAAATGCCAAAATAAATATTTGCACCTAATTCTACAGTGATTTGCCTCAAAAAACTAAAAAATATTAATTTTTAATAAATGAGTGTGTTTTGTTGACTTTTGGTCCAAAACACACTCAGGCAGTCTCTGTGCGCAGCGCCACTTCAGTAGAAAATAGGGTCTTTTGTGACTAAGTTTTTGACCCCTTCCCGATGCCAGATTTGGCCCCGTGATGGCTCGGTGGAAAGAATGATGAGTATAATTTCCAAAAATGCTTTATTTTTCCTAAATGAGTGCCATTTTCCTGCCCAAAAACCCATTCTCCCAACACTTCTTTATGCACAACACCTTGCCTGAAAATGAGGCAGAATGGTCAAAATTTTGATGTTCTTTGACCTTTTGGGAGGTCAAAACTACTCCAAATGATCTGAAATTTTGTGATAAGACTGATGATGATGAGAGGAATCAAAAAATGTAAATTTTTCAAGCTGAGGATACACCAAATTTGTGCGTAGCGCCAAGGGTGTTGCGCACAGAGGCCTCAAAATTTCAAAAATACAAAATTTTATTCAATTTGGCACAAACATTTGTGGAGAGGTCCCTTAAGAGGTCTTGGACACCTTTTGAGAAGACTCAGCCAAAACCCCAAGGCTATCATGCTTTTTTTCCCCCTTTATTTTTTTTATCTCCATGAAGGCCTCCTTCAGCTTGGCACAAGCAAGCTTGTTTTTCTTTGCATAGTGCTTGGTCATTTTCTTCTGGAGAGAAAGGCCCCTTTTCACCTTCTTAAAGTGTTTGTGCTCATTCTTGTAATACTGAATGAACTATTGTGCCATCTCAAAATCTCTTTCCCACTCCTTAAGTTGTGCATCTTTGGTTAAAAGTAGCAATATGGTGGTCATATCCTTGTCCTCATTGTCACTTTCTAGATAAATGAATTGAGGCTCTTGAGTATTCTTCTTGATTCTCTTACTTCTCCTTAACTTTACCTGCTACTCACCCCTTTCCTTTTTTTCCTTTCCCTTGTCCAATGGTTTGATAGCTGGAGAAGAGATGGTCCCTTACCTTTTTGTGGCCGCAAACACATCCCTCTTCCCCCTGTGGTATGAAAAATCGAAAGGTCTAAGGATTTCTGCTCTAGGGTCCTTTTCATGAATGTTATCATCTACTAGAAAGCCTTATTTATCACCTTTTTTACTGTTGTGTGTAGCCTCTTCTTCCATCTCACCCTGATTACTAGATGTCCCATCACTATGTACATCATCATCTTGTTCATTGAGAAAGATGTGAGCCTCACTGCTGCCTTCAACACCCTCATCATTATCACCCCCTTTGTTGTCTTCAATGTTGTTACCTTGGTCTTGGATTAGATCATCCACCTTTGCATCAGCTTCACTTTGGTCCTGTTTATCATTAGAAGGTTGATCTGTGTCATAATGGTCATGACTACTATCATGACAATCATGATTTTCCTCTTAGCTATTTTTCTCATCACTGATTGTGCTATCAGTGTCATTTCCTTGGTCACTTCCTGCCTCTTCAAACTCTGTTTCAGCTTCATCATTTCCTTGTTCTTGATCTTCTATTTCCTCATCATATTCCTTGGTTTCTTCATGTTCATCATCTTCATCCATATTTTCACTGTTTGCACTATGATTAGGTTCACTATCATGCTCATGCACATTTTTCTCTTGGCTGTCATATTCACTTTCTTTTTGACTGTCACCTTCATCATTGTCTTCACTATATTCTTGGTCTTCATCTTGATCATCATCGCCACATTTTTCTGTACTTGGGAGTGATTCATTGGTATGATCACCATCACTATTTTCCTCCAAGTTCTCACTGTCTTTGTCTTCATGAATGCCATGTTCATCTCCCTCCTCCTTGTCATCATCATCCTCCTGCTCTTCCTCATTAAACTCTATGTCTGCCTCACTGTTTTCTTCATCTCCACTGTCATTTTCTTTTGCTTCATTCCTACTGTCATCAGCTTCATTTTATGCATCAGGAGAAGGGGAATGAGGTAGGTTTCCTTGTGGAGAAGGCATAGGTGGAGGTGATGGAGGAGGGGAGGTAAGTGAGTGTGAAGTGGAAGGAAAATTTTTCTAAATGAAGGCTTGGGGATTTGAAAATATATCATGTGAGATGAAAAATTCCCAAGGGATTCCTTGCTGCTCTAGTCAGTGCAAAACAATCATCTTAACCAAGGAGTGGTGAAAGAGGCTTTGCATTTGATGGGCATAACTCCTTTTCTTGACCACTAAAGCCATTTTATCAATGCTCCAGTAGAGATAGTATGGAATGTTTAGAAATTTAACCCTGGTGAAGTGCATTAGCAGCCTTATGTGATATGAATAAATCATGGAGTACCTCCCCTCACAAGTGAAGTACATGATAATATACCTCATCAATAGGGCATATCTCTCTAGCAGGTGGGATAAGGGGAAAACAGTCTTGCAACCCTGTTGATAACTAGGTTTGAGGAAGGGCTTATAGTAGCTTAAGGCCAACTTATTCTGTTTGAACCATCTCTCACCAATATCTGGTATTCCTGTCGCTTTAGAAATGGATTTGGATGATAATTCAAATTTTACTCCTGCTAGGTTGACCTGGTGGTTTTGTAGGCTGAGAATGAACAACCTAGTCAACTCTGAGTGGTTTTGGACCTTTTTAACCTTCTCATAGAACTGATAGCATCCAAAATCTTGAAAACATGCAAGGATCATGGGAAACGAGGTGATTTGAATGGTATCTAAAGGCTCAAACCAATTAACCCTTCCTCTGTTGAGTTTTGGCTTGATAGGCCTTTGTCCTTCATCACTACTGGTACTGATCTCTTCTCCGAACATGGTGGCTAATTATATCCTTGAAAAAGATGGTTTTTAGCTTGGTGAGAGCTTTAGGTATAGGGAGGACAAATGAGTGATGGTGAGGGCAGATTTTAGAAAATGAGGGCAAAATGAAGTAAGTCTAGGAATGATTTCAGAGTTTAGGAGGAGGCTTAGCTTGTATTGAGTGTATTTATGCTAATGACAACTCTCCAATTGATAATTCTTTCCCTAGAAGGTTAAATATTTGATTTCCATGAAGATTAGGGTTTGGCCAAATTTAGGTTTTTGATATCCTCTGATTATGAACGAAAAAAGATCAATTTGGAGGGCAAAGAAAATGACTGTCAACCTTTTCTAACTCATGTAGGAGCCTGGGGAGAATTTGAGGAGGAGAAAAAGTGAGTTTGGGCAATTTTTGGGAAAATTTAGCCAAATCTCCTCTGTGTGTAGCGCCACCCGACAGGCCATTCCTGTCGGGCCTTCCCTGTGCACAGTGCTGAGTTGAGTCGGGCCTTCCCTGTGCACAGTGCCGAGTTGGGTCGGGCCTTCCCTGTGCGCAGCGTTATTGAATGGTGTACAAGTTAGGCCCAAACTGGGCTTGTGCGCAGCCCCTCGGCCGGTGCATAGCGCCACCTCTCCGGTGCGTAGCACAATGCTTTTTTGCACTGTATCTGCCTCCTCTGTGCGCGATACCGATGGCTCTGTGCGTAGCACCTGAAAACTTTAACAAGTTTTGCAGAAAACCCTAAAAAAATGTTTTCAATGGCTCTCCTTCTCTTTCAAAGACAAAAATGAGTTGGGAAGAGGGAAAAAAACCTTTATACTTCCTTTTGAAAACTAATTTCATGATCAAACCCACTTTCTAATGTTTTTTTTCTCTTCTCTCTTTTTCACTGTCTTTGTGGCCCTTTTGTCCTGTAGGTGGCAGAAATCCGAAAAAAATGGTTTTTTTCCTTGGCTGGAGCATCTTGATGCTTCTCTTTGATTTAAAAAACTTTCAACAAGATTATTCTTTGCATTTTACCCAGATTTTGGAAACATGAACCAATTCTTGAAAAGTAGAAGGCAATTTTGACAAATTGTTAAGGAAAAATTCATTCAGTGACATTAGTGCTCCTCGAAGGTTTTTTCCCCTTTATCTTTTTCATGAATTCCAACACTTGTAAACAGTAGACATGCGATCATTTTGGCAGCTTCACCTTTGATTCTTCATTCCTGTATCTTTTTTGCCTTTGATTGCTTGGTGTATAAGACTGAAGAGAAGAATTTTGACCTTATTTCAATTGGCACTTTGTTATGTTTTTTCTTTGGAGCAGTGAAAACTTCTTGGTGTGACAACCCTATCAGTTGGCATCAACATTTCCTTTGGTCTTCATATGTGCCACCATTGTGATAAACATTAGGTTTGTTTGACCTTATCAATCTTCCTGTAGGTAGCCATATTTGACAGTCCTGCAGAAGTGTCATTCATGGCTAGCTATCTTTTGCAAAATATACTTTTGATAAGGAAACCCTTGTTGGAGGCTTATTTGCTTTGTTTTTATACTGATTAGATGTTTTTTTCTTTGACCATGTTGATAGTGATATATCTCTGGTTTCTCCTTAGTCTTTTCGTCTCATGCTAGCCTCCCTTTTGACTACTTTGAAATATTCTGACTATATTTGAAAATTCAGGCCCTTGCACTGATATTCTTTGTCAAACCCTTAGAGGGCATCTTGAAACCCTTTAAATTCCATTTGTTATTATGAAGGAGGCTTTATCATCATTTTTTGACCAGTTTGTCATTCTTCCCAAACTCCTAGGTTTTAGGGCTGTTAGAAAAAAGTAAACAGTGTTGTATTCTAAGTTCTCTAAAACCTTTCAAAAATCATTAATTATTTCTAAAAATCTTCAATGTGCACTGGATGTAGTTGAAGGTGACCTTCTATCTTTGTAGTCCTTGTACTGATTCACTTGTTTGGCCAAATCAGTCCCAGACCCTGATTCTTTTTAAACACAGGCCTTGCTTCCTTCTTCTTTGATGTGGATGCCTTCAATGGTAATTTCACCCTATTACCTTGCCTCTTTTCTAGGTTGATGGCCATCTTGATCTTTTTGGAGCAATGTGAGCAAGGGAAACTGTCCTTTGCAGATTTTTTGCACTAGGCCAAGGAGGCCTTTCTTTGAATGACCCTTTGATCAATTTTGGACAAAGTTACTTGTCCCTTTTCTTCTTTGAATGTAGTCTCTTTACATAGGAAAAAACAAATATTTTAGTATACCAAATCCACCCTATGACTTGTGAAACCCTAGCTGACCTAGTGGAAGGTTTATTGAACTTGGCTTTGGACTAAAAACTTAGATTTTGGGGTCATCAATGTGTAAAACAGAGTTTATGATAAACTGATGTATTGAAGATCCAAAATCCAATGTACTTGATCTATCTAAAAGGCCTACAAAGACAGTTTTGAGACCATCAATGATTGGGGTATTTTTGGGAGACACAATAGAGCTGTTTGATTGGTGGTCTTAAGTAGCAGTGGGGGGTTTAGGCGAAACAAAAGAGAGGATTTGGATCAAAGGTGACAAAATATAGACAAAATGAGTGGCATGAGCCCCTAATGGGTTTTCTGGGATTAGTGAGCAAAGCTTGACACGATGGAATGATGAAATAGTGAAAAATTATCTTAAGGATGATGAAGGCAGTGAGATTTCTAGAACTAACAATGTTCCTAAACTTTGTTTCTAGAAATCTAGGGAAATCATTCAATCATCTATGAAGGAAAAAAATTACTGATGACTAACAGTGGTTCCACTTGGGGAGGGCAGCTCCTTTCCAGGAGGTGTCCAGAACTTCATATCTCTGGCTTAATGGAGACCAGTGCCTCATCCATTGGGCATATTTTAACGTCTTTTCTCTTGTTGATGCTTGCTTGAAGCTATGATCTCAATAATTTGAAAGATATGATTAGCTCAACTTCATCTCTACCTACCCAAACTACGTGCCTAACATTTTTTCTTCTTTGGGTGCATTTGGACTAGCCAACCCTTGAAATTTTTTCTTTTGAAAGAAAAACAAACTATCTACTTATATCTTATTTCTTCCAAAGTCCAGATTATGCTAATGAAATTTTTATTCTCTACCTAGACTATTCAACTGTCAAGTTTAAACTATTTGACAAGATTCATTCACTAAGCTATAAACATGCAATTGAAAACATGGTTTAAATCAGGATTATACATTCTAACTTACCATGGGTTTGTGGCATAAGAACAAGTTGCACACAAAAGTTATTTTTATAAAAAATAAGACTAGAAAAATCAGGGCTGTGATACATTGTTTTCTGTTCATCCCCATTTTTCTCCTTGGCTTTTTTTTAAGCATGTGGAACCAATATCTTTCTTCCCTAATCTATCTTTTGATAAGTCAAGTTTGCATAATTTGACTAACTATCTTTCACTAACTTATTAGCAATAAATTGAAAACATGTTCAGCCATGATTAGGCTAGATGACTGAACAAGACTTTTTGGAACAAGTAGTGGCATTTAGGCTTGCACACTTTCAGTAGTACTCTTTTTTTTTTTTGGGTATGGGGCTATACCTCTTTTTCAAATCTACTCTCTTTTTCATTTTTTCTTTGTTTTTTTATTTTTTCTCTCTTTTTGGTCAAAACAATCTAAGACTAAAGGTAGAAATATGCTCATAGTGTTGAGCTTATTTTCTTGCCTATCTATCCTAATCTATCATATACATGATATACATTCAGTTGGTGAACTCTCATTTCCAATAAAACCAATCAAGCAGATGATTATATGAGGGATCTAGGTTCAAATCTTTGAGGGTTTTGAAAAAGTCAAAAGGCCACTCCCACCTTACTTGTGTTTGAATAGTAGTGCCTAAACTTTTCTTTACACCTTGCATCAAAATGTTCTTGACACATTTTAATCCCTCTTCAACTGTCTTTAAGAAAATATCAAAGCGGTCTTGGAACAATACCTGGATGAGAGGATTTAGAAAATAAGATTGATTTAGGACTACTTTTGTCTTCACTTGGCTAAATTTGGGACTCTTCTGGGAAATAAAATCCACCTCTTGCTTATGATCACTTGCACTTTCAGATTCATCATGTATTGCAATGTTGTATTTTAACAAAACTGAGATGCTTTGATAGAGTGAGATGAAATTTGTGTGAAGGTCATCATGTTGATGAGAAGGAGCATTCTTAGGCAATATATCTTCTTGAAATGGTAGCACAGAAACTCTCCCGTGATCATCAACTTCCAACCCTTCATGTGATTCCAAATTTTCTAAACCTCCATGATCACTGTCATAGCTGCTGTCCATTGGTTGATCACTTTTGTCAAGTTGATGAAACTGAGGTTCCTCCCACAAACCAAATGCTGATTTCTCTGCAAAATTAGATTTTATTTTGATATCATAATCATCGACATATTGATAAAACCATGGAGAATCATTAATATAATTAATATCACCAATTATACATATTGGACTATCAGATTGTTTCTCTTCGAGTTGAAATATAAATCCATTTTCTGATCTGTGATAGCTGGGATTAAGAGGAAAATAAATAGAAGTGTTCTATTCATATGAAGGTTTAGAGGCTTATTGCATGCTTATATGCCGATTTATCTCCCCTTTAGTTAAAAAAGGAGGCATTTTTATCTTTTTTTGGATAGAACTACAACAGTCCTCATTCTCTTGTGAAGGCTGATTATGAGGCTGGATGTCTTCTTGAGACTCACCTAGAAAAGCTGATGAATCATCACTTGGGCTTTTAGAGAGGTCCTACAGGTTCTCTTTCATTTCCTGATTTATTTCATCCTCAACCAACTCTTATTGATTTGTGTGGTAGTTACTCGAGCATGAAATCCATGAAATTCCTCTGGTAGATCCTCAGGGTGTCAATTTCTTTTTATGATCTGAAATGAATCAAAGCATAAAGGTAGAGATCCTAAAAGGTGTTGACTCATTCTCTATTTCAGATTGTGTGGTTTCAAGATGGCTTAAAGGAAAGACCTCTGGATCTGCAAAAGGGTTTGTATCATCTATCTTGCCCTTGATTAATACTTCAGAGAAATTCTCTCTATTTCTATTTGCAATTTGTTTGTAATGCTCTCTTAATAGTGAAGCACAAGATGTAGGAAGGTATCCAGTACTTACTTGACAACTTTCTACATCTTCTTCCTTGCAATCTAGCTCAGCATGCATATTTTGATTGTTGCTCTTGCCTTGTAGTGACTGAGTTTGTTCTTCCCAATTAAATAGTCCTGGATGTTTTGAATGACATGCTCCAACCTCACCCTTGTATTCTTTCTCTTTCTTGTCCATTATATGCATCATTTTGTTGGCTGAATTTGTCAACAGTTTTCGCTTTATTTTTGAAGAAATTAGTTTCTCTTGAGCTAATTTGTCCTTCTTTATTTCTTTTAACTTTGCCTCTCTTTCCAATATGTTGTATTCCACAGTAATGGCCATACTCTGCATTTCTTCTAGGTTTGAAGGATCTCTTTCTCTTATTTGGAATTCCATTTCTAGGTCAAAAGAATTTGGGCATTGCAAGAAGGCCCACCCTTCGGGTGGCTTTATCTTAGCTGGTATTGAATTGTATACTTTATTGAACCTGGCTGAAAAGTGTTGTAATGTCTCCCCTGGTTGTCTTTTCAAATGATTGTATTCCCTTATGATGAGAAAAAAATTTCCCATGACTGCCCACTTATCTAGGAAAACTCGAGTGAATTGATGAAAATTGATAATGCTTGCAGCTGGAAGGTCTTTAAACCAACTCTTAATTTTTCCATGTAATGATAAGGCAAACATTCTAATACGTACAACATCTTCTCCTACTTCAAATAGGTCAAGTAAATCCTCAAGATTTTGAATATGTTGTTCAACAATGACTTTGTATTTCCTCCATCAAAATATGGCAGCTTATTTGCATGTTTTGCAGGGAGGGGATGGAGGATAAGAGGAAAAAATAGAGGCTTATATCTTTTTGTGACCTTTGTGGATATAGATAGTGCAACAAGAGACTTATGAATGTTTGAGGTTTTAGCAGGAGTAAGAGAAATTGCGTGAGGCTCATGTTTCACTAGGTCTTTCACAGGTGAATCTGGGATTGGCACATGTGTATAAGTCTGCTCATGGTCTACAATTTGAGACTAAAATTCTTTAGGCTTGAGATCTTTCCAATAATCAATGTGGATCTCATTAGTGTGTTCTTTATCAAGTTTAAATTAGGAAATTATTATAAAAACAATAATTTCTTCAATCCAACCTAGGCTTGAGTGTTCTTTCTTTCTAGGATGACTGGTCATGTTTCAGGTTCTTCCTCTAGTGGAGTCTTTAGGTCTTTCTATAGTTGTGGAGTCACCAGGTGCATGATTTCATCTTTTCTTTCCACCATCAGCAATATTACACCATCAGCAATATTAGGTTTGATTTACTCATTCCTAGGTGAGTTTGTGAGGACTAGTGGGGTCAATAGGGCTACTGAATACCAGTGGAGTCACCAGGTGGAGGATGCTTATTGTTTTGAATATGTACTTGTTTTCCACCATTAGCAACTGAATGCTAATCTAAGGATGTTTGTAGGTTTTTTGAGATCTAAGGAATACTTATTTTTTCACTAACTCAGAAGGTCCCACTGTGATCGCCAGAATGTTAGTGATCCCATGATTTGGAAGATTGGTATACCAAATGACAGGGTAACATGAATCCAGTCTTTGGAGTCCTAGGACCTAGCCTTCCTGGAATCAAAGAGGGATCTCTCTATTGGATGCAAAGGATGTGTTCTTTTTGCTTTAGGGTTTTGATTTTAGGCTAGTTGTTAAGTGTAGGGTTTTTTGATTGTTTTGGTTGGGTAAGATGGTCAAGTGGAATAGGTGGAGTGAGAGGTCTTTGAATATTTGGGCTATGGAGTCAATGAAAGTCATGAATGTCTGAATGATGAATTAGAGTGTGTTGCAGGGCCAATCTAGCAGGGTTAATGGATCCTTAAGGTAATGTGTGAGGTGTAGTGAACGTCAAGTTTGGGAAAAACTAGGAAGTCTTAAATACATATAGTTAAAAGATACAAATCATGAGGTAGGTCAAACCATTAAGCTCAATGAACAATACTTAAACTGATAAATATCCAAGATAAACATTCCACTAAAACATAGAAAGCATAAGAGCTTCTAATGTTAGTAAATTCAAATTCAGAATTTGGGAAAACATATAAGATAACAAAAATAACTAATTATACGAAGAGGGAAATACTCAACATCATAAATCAGGCTATAAATAACTCTAAAACAAGTTCGTAGACATGGAAAAAGGGCAAGATCGAACGAGACCTCTTTGAATTAACCTATCAAACAATATTCCGAAGATAGGTTTCAAGACAAAGTTTGGACATCTTCAAGTAAGTAGGGCATACCGTGAATCATACTTGTAAACTAGCAAACTAATCTATATATGAAACAAAAAAATTTTAGGTGGACCTAAGGATCAATCAAGAATTCCTTAAGATGACCAAATGGAGGAAAACATCAAAGCTATAACAAACAATAGGACTAAGGTTCCTCAAAGAGCATGTCTCAACCTATACTTTTCTAATTTATAACAATCAAGAGGATGAAACATAACAAGAACAAGAAAACATAAACAAGTTAAGAAGACATCACCATTCACCAAGCTAAGGAATCCTGCAAACAATATTCTCCATCATCAAGCCAAACAAGCCATTCATCAACTTCACAAAACCAATATCTTCTCCAAGCTCATAGAAACCATGTATTTCTCTCCAAGTTCATCAAAAGCCAACCAAAATACACGAGGGCCTAATGCTCTATTTATGGAGAAAAGGAGGACTCAAAGCCTAAATATGTCAAATTCAACCATAAATGTCATTTATGGCTAAGAGACCATGCAAGGCCCAAGGCACATAATATCCTAAGAAATAAATGCCAAAATAACTATTTGCACCTAATTCTAGAGTTTTTTGCCTAAAAAAACTCAAAAATATCAATTTTCAATAAATGAGTGTGTTTTGTTGACTTTTGGTCCAAAACACACTTAAACAGTCTATGTGTGCATCGCCACTTCAACATAAAATAGGGTCTTTTGTGACTAAGTTTTGGAATCCTTCTCGATGCCAGATTTGGCTCTGTGATGGCTCTTGGAAATCCTGATGAGTCTAATTTATAGAAATTCTTGAGTGTTCCTGAATGAGTGCCATTTTCTTTCCCAAAAACCCATTCTTCCAACACTGCTCTGTGCGCATCACCTTGCCTAAAAATGAGGCAAAATGGTCAAAAGTTTGATGTTTTGTGACCTTTTGGGGGGTCAAAATTGCTCCAAATGATTTGAAATTTTGTGAGCAGAATGATGATGATGAGGGGAATCCAAAAATTTAAAGTTTACAAGCTGAGGATGCACCAAATTTGTGTGTAGCGCCAAGGGTGCTACGCATAGAGGCCTCAAAATTTCAAAAAAACTAAATTTTGTTCAATTTGACCCAAAATTTGTGGAGAGGTCCCTTAAGGGGTCTTGGACACTTCTTGAGAAGCCTCAGCCAAAATTCCAAGGATATCATGCTTTTTTTCCTCCTTTAGGTTTTTTATCTCCATGAGGGCCTCCTTCAGTTTGGCACAAGCAAGCTTGTTTTTCTTTGCATAGTGCTTGGTCATTTTATTCTAGAGAGAAAGGCCCCTTTTCACCTTCTTGAAGTGCTTGTGCTCATTATTGTAATACTGAATGACCTGTTGTTCCATCTTGAAATCTCTTTCCCACTCCTTAAGCTGTGTATCTTTGGTTAAGAGTAGCAATCTGTTGGTCATCTCCTTGTCCTCATTGTCACTATCTAGATAAATGAATTGAGGCTCTTGAGTAGTCTTCTTGATTCTCTTACTTCTCCTTACCTTTACCTGTTGCTCACCCTTTCCGATTTTCCTTGCCTTTGTCCAATGGTTTGATAGCTGGAGAAGATATGGCCCCTTGCCTTTTTGAGGCAGCAAAGACATCCCTCTTCCTCCTGTGGTATGAAAAATCAAAAGGTATAATGATTTATGCTCTAGGGTCCCTGTCATGAATGTTATAATCTATTGGAAAGCCTTCTTTCTCACCTTTTGGAGTTCTGTGTGTATTCCCTTCTTCCATCTCACCCTCATTACTAGATTTCCCATCACTGTGTACATCATCATCTTGTTCATTAAGAAATCTGTGAGCCTCACTTCTGCCTTCAACACCCTCATCATTATCACGCCCTTGCTGTCTTCAGTGCTATTACCTTGATCTTGGATTAGATCATCCACCTCTGCATCAACTTCACTTTGGCCCTTTTCATCATTAGAAGGTTGATCTGTGTCATGACTGCCATGACTACTGTCATGAAAGTCATGACTTTCCTCTTTGCTATTTTTCTCATCACTGACTATCCTATTAGTGTCATTTCCTTGGTCACTGCCTACCTCTTCAAACTATGTTTTAGCTTCATCATTTCCTTGTTCTTGATCTTCTATTTCATCATCATCTTCATCCATATTGTCACTGATTGCACCATGATTAGGCTCACTGCCATGCTCATGCACATGTTTCTCTTGGCTGTCATGTTCACTTTCTTGTGGAATGTCACCTTCATAATTGTCTTCATTATCTTCATGGTCTTCATATTTCTCATCAACACCACCTTTTTCTGTACTTTGGAGTGATTCATTGGTATCATCACCGTCACTATTTTCCTCCAAGTGCTCACTATCTTTGTCTTCATGATTTCCATGTTCATCTCCATCCTCCTTGTCATCATCATCCTCCCGCTCTTCCTTATTAAAATCTTTGTTTGCCTCACTGTTTTCTTCATCTCCACTATAATCTTCTTGTTCTTCATTGCTACTGTCATCATCTTCATTTGATGGATCAGGAGAAGAGGAATGAGGTAGGTTTCCTTGTGGAGAAGGAATAGGTGGAGGTGATGGAGGAGTGGAGGTAAGTGAGTGTGAAATGGAAGGAAAATTTTGCTGAATGAAGGCTTGGGGATTTGAAAATATATCATGTGAGATAAAAACTTCCCAAGGGATTCCCTGTTGTTCTAGCTGGTGCAAAACAATCATCTTAACCAAGGAGTGGCGAAAAAGGCTTTGCATTTGCTGGGCATAACTCCTTTTCTTTACCACTGAAGCCATTTTGTCAATGCTCCGGTAGAGATAGTATGGGAGGTTTAGAAATTTAACCTTGGTGAGGTGCATTAGCAGCCTTATGTGATATGAATAAATCTTGGGGTACCTCCCCTCACAAGTGAAGTACTTGATAATTTTCCTCATCAGTAGGGCATATCTCTCTAGCAGGTGGGAGAAGGAAAAATAATCTTGCAGCCCTGTTGATAACTAGGTTTGAGGAAGGGCTCATAGTAGCTTAAGGCCAACTGCTTCTGTTTGAACCATATCTCACAAATATCTGTATTCCTGTGGCTTTAGAAATGGATTTGGATGATATTTCAAATTTTACTCTTGCTAGGTTGACCTTGTGGTTTTGTAGGTTGAGAATGAACAACCTAGTCAACTCTGAGTGGTTTTGGACTTGTTTAACCTTCTCACAGAACTGATAGCGTCCAAGATCTTGAAAACATGCAAGGATCATGGGATAAGTGGTGATTTAAATGGTATCTAAAGGCTAAAACCTATTAAACCTTCCTCCCTTGTGTTTTGGCTTGATAGGCCTTTGGCCTTCATCACTACTGGTACTGATCTCTTCTCCAGACATGGTGGCTGATTATATCCTTGAACAAAATGGTTTTTAGCTTGGTGAGAGATTTAGGTATAGGGAGGAAAAATGAGTGATGGCGAGGGCATATTTTAGCAAATGAGGGCAAAATGAAGTAAGCCTAGGAATTCTTTCAGAGTTTAGGAGGAGGATTAGCTTGTATTGTGTAATATCCAAATGGGAGAATGCAGTAATACTTCAAACAATATAATAACTTACAACAAGATAAACAATAAATCTAAGTAAAAATCAGAATATGCAGAAAGAGCTGAGCCATTTTATTATATTGGAGATGATTCAGTTACAAAAGTATAGAATATAGGTAGATCTAGCAAAAAATATGAACTAGGATCACCTTGATAATATGTATGAAATAGGTATAGTGTAACTGGAGAGGCTCTACAGAAAATACTGTGCTGTCCCTTCAGCAAAATATGAACATATAGTTGTAGGCTGAAAAGGGAAATGCACATATACTCAAAACTAGAGCTCAGATGATGCCAAGATTCAAGATCTGGCTAATGTGATGGATTCCCAAGATAACCCATAAAGGATTTTCTAGATCTGCAACTTTGGAAAATCACCTCCCTAGGATTTGATCCTTGATCTGCTAGGAAATATAGATCTGAAGCTAGACCTGAAGAATAGATGGCTGAAATGTGTGCTAAGATTAGATCTATGCTTGAAGGGCTGATCCCTTCATCAGATCTATGAGTTGAAAGCTCTAGATCTACCTTCTTAATCCTCTAATGATGAATTCAGCTGCTACAACACAACTGCCAACAGAAACTGTGCTATGAGGGAAAGAGAGGCCTTTTTCCTACTGAAATATGCTACAATAAACTACAGGCTGATGGTAATACTGATGGAAATGTGAAGGAATGATCCTCCACTGGATTTCTAGCTGAAGTACTAACAACTTCCTTCCTCCTTTCAAATCTGCAATATGGATAGCGTTATTCCTGAGGAGAATATTGTTGCTAGGAGGTCAATAACTTTTGGCCTGATGCCAGATCTACAATGTGGATTTGGGATTTTTTATATATAAACCTAAGTGATGGGAATAATCCCTCACATTGTTCTCTAGCTGAAGTACTGAAGACAACTTCCACCTTCCAAACTGATCTTAAAAAATTTGCGGATTTCTGAATATGAATGTTCTGCAGAAAGTAGAAAAAAGAAATGGCACTTAAAGCCCGATCTATAATGAAGTAAAATCCTCTTCCTTAGATATCACTCAAAGAAAGAGGTAGGATTCCTGCCTAGGAACACCCTGTGCTAAAAAACACCTGCAATCTCTGCTAAACATCCCAAGAATGCAGTGGAATGTCACTTGACAATTCTAGATCTAAAATATCATACATCAAATAATCCAAGATTACTTTCACATTTGCCTTCATCTCCTTTATAAAGTTTGAGCCATCCCAAGCCTTGGCCCTAATCTCAACTGCGTAGTCTCATGTGGACAAGATCCTCCAAGTGGGACTGCGTTGTTTGACCAAATCAACCAAACAGTCTAGGTGCAATGTACACCTCCTCCATCATGTGTGCTTCATTTGTACATG
Source organism: Pinus albicaulis (assembly GCA_034641835.2). NCBI lineage: Eukaryota > Viridiplantae > Streptophyta > Pinopsida > Pinales > Pinaceae > Pinus > Pinus albicaulis. The sequence goes on from JAXQQM020059503.1 coordinate 427,624, forward strand.
ATCCTCCATAACTTGATCATTAATGCTCAATGATCCTTTATTTGACATCTTCAAGATCTTATTTGACTGAATCAACCCTCCATGATCTTTCTCATTAAATGAGACATGATCTCCAATCTCATTCACATTAGTAGTTTCTCAACTACCTCTTTTTGCAGATCTAGGCTAAATTAATCCACATTCACACATACAAAGTGGATATTTATTCTTATTGAGGATTGCCACCCTTTTATTTACTTAATTCATTAAGAAAATCAAGGACTCTAATATTCCAAATATGATGTGAAATTTTGGGAATATTACAGTCCCAACTGGAAAAATGTTGCTTTTCCTCAAGCAACTCCAAAAGTAGATGCAAGGCCATCTATTCCCCTCCAAATGGCATCCACATAAGGAAGGCTTCCTCCATTTTATGCCATAGGTTATGCATGTTTGGTTCCAAAGTTGTCTTCTAAAAACATAAATAATGACCTCCAACTATTTGGTTAGATGTCCTCCTTCCATCATGAAGTACCAAGTGACAACCATATGATGTCCAAAATCATCATCAATACATGAGGTGCATACAATAAGGTGGTTCTCTTCACAAAGGAAAATCTCCCTCACACAATACATATCTTCATCCCATGTTTCATGAATTAAATTTAGCATCGAGATGCTCTCATACTTAGCCTTGTTGGCCTTGTTGAATCCAAACTTCATCATTCCAAAGTTATGCAAAAGAAGAAGGGAAGAAGTAACATGGGTAGAAAAATATGTCAAAACATATTCTCCTAATAACAACCACCGTAGTAAGGCCCTTTTCTGCCATCCGCCATCTCCTCCATGTAAGATGGACAAGCCAAACTCCCCCAAAAGCAACCCAAGAAACAAGAGATCTTGCTGCTTTCTCTCCTTCTCATGTGCATCATGAAGCATAAGCATACTAATGGACATATGAGATGTCACATCAGCCCAATACAAAGAAACATCATTAATGCATATCACGAGATCATTATGCCAAATTTTACACAACAAAAAACACATAGACATAGGAGATGTCATGTGGTGGCCAACTTCTCTCAAGTGAAACAAAAATGAACATGCCTTCCTTTGCTGCAATTTATCACTGAAAAACAAGGCATGATTTAGAAAATGATGAGCTATTGGGTGGTATCCATACTCACCCAAGAGCATCCATCGCAGCCATGCCTCCTTCTTCATTTAATATGTGTTTTTCAAGGCATGGAACAAAAAAATAGGTGCCTTTGGAGAGTGACAAAAATATCCCAATGGCAACCAACGTAACCAAGAATGTTGGCCCATAAAAATATGCAAGTGTTTTTGCAACCCATTGCTTATCATACTTACCCATTCACTCCCATGTGGATGATGAATGAGGTACTGCATAATCATGGCATCCTCCCTTTATAGAATGCCATCCTCCCCAAACTCTTGAAGAACTTTGCTTCTCATGAAATTTTGAAATGAATCTCTAATTAGATCTCTTAATGAGATTCTCTCTCCATCAAAGGCCCTCCAAAACCAAAGAAGTTTTGGATTTACTTCAAGTAGAAGTTTCTCTTTGAGTAGTGAGAGGCTCATTGAGAAAGGGTCATCTAGAAGGGAGAAAATGTTTCTCATTTTAGGATGTCTACCATTTGTCATCTTTGCTTCCATTGCTTCATGACTGAAGCTGCCTCCAGAATGCTCCGAGAATGATGAAGCCCTTTCTTTGTCACAACTACTAAGTGACAGCGTTATAGATCTCCAGGGTAATACATATGCAGTCTCAAAGTAAGGCACAATATTGATCTCATAATCATCCATTTTAAATAGGATGATGCTAATCCCATTTTCTAAAACTCTACATCTCAACTCAAGGGGTTGAGTGTAGCTCAACAATGATTAACAGGGATAATTTTCAGTTTCCTCCTTGGTTAGATCAAGGGTCCTTTGCGCTGTGATATGTCTTTGCTTAAAATTAGCACTTTGTTCTAACCCTTGGTAATGCATTGATCTTGAAACAATATGTGTTGAAATTTTATGCATATCTTGGATCAACTGATATGTGCAAATCTCTTGATAGAACACAAGAGTTCCTCCAATCGGAACAATAGTGGCTCTAATTGCTGGTAAGAGTGATGGCCTCTTTTCTCCAAGTGTACCAGTGCTGGTATCTTCCTCCTCCTCCTCATGCATCCCCTGATCCATGCATGGGACTCCATATGTCAAGAGCTCAATATTATCTTGCAAAGATGCAAGTGCCTCTTCTCCAGATACAAGTACTTCTGCAGCAGGTGGTGAAAGTAGTGATCTCTTGTCCAGAGTGACAATATTGACATTCTCCTTGGTTTCCTTGGGAGATGTCTCTTTGTAGCACATCTCTGTCTTCTCCACATCAAACTTCTTCCTCAAATTGTGAAATAAATATGAATACTTGGTCACCTTTGCATGCTCTAGGTGCCCAAACCACAAATATTTTTCTTCATCTAAGAGATGAAGTGTTGCAATTTGAACAGCCTCTTCTTCAACCACAAGATGTATCTTGAAAAATGAATATAACTCGCTCCTCCAAGCCTTGACATTGCTTGAGGAAGATCCATCAAATGTAGGCAAATAGAATCTATTATGCCTCTTTCTTCTATTGTTGTTATAGGATCCTCTCTCTTCTTTAATCTGAAAGAATTGTTGGAGAGTTAGCTTCTCCTTGAAAGCTCTAGACTGTGCTTTTTACTCTTCAAGATATAAACTAAGAGTCTCATGAGTCTCAAGTTCATTCCTTTCTTCACTTCTATACCTCTCACCTTCTTCAAAGAAAGTGGGCATAGTGGATCTATGAGAAGATCTAGGATTCTCTAGTCTTCTTGGCTGCTGATAGGAAGTACTTTCCTCATCACATCTTCTTCTTGGATCTTCTCTTTGTTCTTCCTCCTTCATTTGATTGACCTCCTTGGAGAGATCTTGCATGGATATAGAGAAAGGAGTGACAGATTTTTCATCCTCCATGATAGATCTCATCTATCTGTTCTTCTTTCAATGTACAAGATGAAGTGTCCACAAGCTGAGCCAAAGATCATGCTCTAATAAGACTGTAATATCCAAAAAGGGAGAATGCAGTAATACTTCACACAATATAAGAACTTACAGCAAGATAAACAGTAAATCTAAGTAAAAATCAGAATATGTAGAAAGATCTGAGCCATTTTATTATATTGGAGATGATTCAGTTACACAAGTACATAATATAGGTAGATCTAGCCAAAAAAATGAGTTAGGATCACCCTGAAAACATGTATGCAACAGGTACAACGTAACTAGAGAGGCTTTGCAGCAAATACTGCACTGTCCCTTCAGCAAAATATGAACATATAGTTGCAGGCTGAAAAGGGAAATGCAAATCTACTCAAAAATGGAGCTCAGATGATGCCAAGATTCAAGATCTGGCCAATGTGATGGATTTCCAAAATAACCCAGAAAGGATTTTCTAGATCTGCGACTTTGGAAAATCACCTCACTAGGATTTGATCCTTGATCTACTGGGAAATATAGATTTGAAGCTAGATCTAAATAATAGATGGCTGAAATGTGTGCTCATATTATATCTGTGCTTGAAGGGCTAATCCCTTCATCAAATCTATGAGTTAAAAGCTCTAGATCTACCTTATCAATCCTCCAATGATGAATTCAACTGTTGCAACACAACTCCCAATAGAAACTACGCTATGAGGGAAAGAGAGGCCTTCCGCCTGCTGAAATATGCTGCAATAAACTCCAGGCTGATGGTAAGACTAATGGCAATGTGAAGGAATGATCCTCTACTATATTGCTAGATGAAGTACTAGCAACTTCCTTCCTCCTTTCAGATTTTCAATATGGACAACATTATTCCTAAGGAGAATACTGCTTCTAGGAGGTCAATAACTTTTGGCCTGATGCTATATCTACAATGCGGCTCTAGGAGTGTTGATCTATAAGCCCAAGTGATGGGAATAATCCCTCACCTTGTTTTCTAGCTGAAGTACTGAAGACAACTTCCACCTTCCAAACTGATCTTCAGAAATATGCAGATTTCTGAATATGAAAGTTCTGCATAAAGTAGACAAAGGAAATGGCACTTAAAGCATGATGTATAATGAAGTACAATCCTCTTCCTTAGAGATCACTCAAAGAAAGAGGTGGGATTCCTGCCTGGGAACACCCTGTGCTAAATAACACCTGCAATCTCTGCTAAACATCCCAAGAATACAGTGGAATGTCACTTGATAATTCCAGATCTAAAAGATCATACATCAAATAATCCAAGACGCCTTTCACCTTTGCCTTCATCTCCTTTATAAATTTTGAGCCATCCCAAGCCTTGGCCCTAATCTCAACTGCGCAGTCTCATGTGGACAAGATCCTCAAAGTGGGACTGCACTGTTTGACCAAATCAACCAAATAGTCTAGGTTAAATGTACACCTCCTCCATCATGTGTGCTTCATTTGCACATGATCCTCCATCACTTGATCATTAATGCTCAATGATCCTTTGTTTTACATCTTCAAGATCTTATTTGACTAAATCAACCCTCCATGATCTTTCTCATTAAATGAGACATGATCTCCAATATATTTTTGCAGATCTAGGCTAAATTAATCCAAATTCACACATACAACGTGGATATTTATTCTTATCGAGGATTGTGGGTCCCTCCACCCTTTTATTTACTTAATTCATTAAGAAAATCAAGGACTCTAATATTCCAAATATGATGTGAAATTTTGGGAATATTACATATTGAGTGTATTTATGCTAATGACAACTCTCTAATTGGTAGTTCTTGCCCTAGAAGGTTAAATATTTGATTGCCATGAAGATTAGGGTTTGGACAAATTTAGGTTTTTTATATCCTCCTTTGATTATGAATGAAAAAAGATCAATTTGGAGGGAAAATAAAATGACTACCAACCTTGTCTAACTCATGTAGGAGCCTGGGGTGAACTTGAGGAGGAGAAAAAGTGATTTTGAGCAATTTTTGGGTAAATTTAGCCAAATCTCCTCTGTGTGTAGTGCCACCCAACAAGGCATTCCTATCGGTCCATCCCTATGCACAGCGCCGGGTCGAGTCAGGCCTTACTTGTGCATAGCGCCTTTGAATGGTGGGCAAGTCAGGCCCGAAAAAGGCCTGTGCGCAGTGCCTCTACTGACGCGTAGCTCTGCCTCTCTAGTGCATAGCACAGTGATTTTTTGCATTGTATCTTCGTCCTCTATGCACAACACCTATGACTCTATATGTAGCGCCTCTATTGGTGTGTAGCGCCTGAAAACTTCAACAATTTTTGCAGAAAACCCTAAAAAAATGTTTTCAATGGCTCTCCTTCTCTTTCAAAGACAAAAATGAGTTGGGAAGATGGAAAAATACCTTTATAATTCCTTTTGAAAACTAATTTCATGATCAAACCCACTTTCTAATGTTTGTTTTCCCTTCTTTCTTTTTCCCTGTCTTTGTGGTCCTTTTGTCCAGGTGGCAGAAATCTGAAAAAATGGTTTTTTGCCTTGGCTGGAGCATCTTGATGCTTCTCTTGGATTTACAAAACTATTAACAAACTTATTCTTTGCCTTTTACCCAGATTTTGGAGACATGAACCAATTCTTGAAAACCAGAAGGTCATTTTGACAAATTGTTAAGGAAAAAGTCATTTAGTGGCATTAGTGCTCCTTGAAGGTTTTTTCCCCTTTATCTTTTTCATGAATTTCAACACTTGTAAATAGTAGACATGTGATCATTTTGGCAACTTCACCTTGGAGTCTTCAGTCTTGTATCTTTTTTTCCTTTGATTGCTTGGTGGATAAGACTGAAGAGAAGAATTTTGACCTTCTTTCAACTGGCATTTTGTTATGTTTTTTATTTGGAGAAGTGAAAAATTATTGGTGTGACAACCCTATCAGTTGGCATCAATAGTTACTTTGGTCTTCATATGTGCCACCATTGTGATAAACATTAGGTTTGTTTGACCTTATCAATCTTCCTGTAGGTAGCCATCTTTGACAGTCCTACAAAAGTGTCATTCATGGTTAGCTATATTTTGCAGAATATACTTTTGATAAGGAAACCCTTGTTGGAGGCTTCTATGCTTTGTTTTTAGACTAATTACATGTTTTTTTCTTTGACCATGTTGACAATGATATATCTCTAGTTTCTCCTTAGTCTTTTCATATCATGCTTGCCTCCCTTTTGACTACTTTGAAATCTTCTGACTGTATTTGAAAAATCAGGCCCTTGCACTAATATTCTTTGTCATTTGTCCTTTTGGTGAGGTGGAATCAGTGCTTCTTTTTCAAACCCTTAGTGGGCAGCTTGAAACCCTTTGAATTCCATCTTCTATTATGAAGGAGGCTTTATCATAATTTTTTGACCAGTTTGTCATTCTTCCCAAACTCCTAGGTTTTAGAGTTGTTAGAAAAAATTAAATAGTGTTGTCTTCTAAGTTGTCTAAAACCTTTCAAAACTCATTAATTATTTCTAAAAGTCTTCAATGTGCACTGGATGGAGTTGAAGGTGACCTTTTGTCTTTGTAGTCCTTGTACTGACTCACGTTTTTGGCTAAATCGGTCACAAACCCTTATTCTCTTCAAACATGGGCCTTGCTACCTTCTTCTTTGCTGTGGATGGCTTCAGTGGTGATTTCACCCTATTACCTTACCTCTTTTCTAGGTTGATGGCCATCTCGATCTTTTTGCAGCAATGTGAGAAAGGGCAGTTGTCCCTTGCAGAATTTGTGCACTAGGCCAAGGATGCCTTTCTTTGAATGACCCTTTGATCAATTTTGGAAAAATTTACTTGTCCCTTTTCTTCTTTGAATTCAATATCTTTACATAGGAAAAACATAGATTTTAGGATACCAAATCCACCCTATGACTTGTGAAACCTTAGGTGACATAGTGGAAGGTTTCTTAAACTTGGCTTTGGAATAAAAAGTTAGATGTTGGGCCATCAATGTGTAAAACAGATTTTATGATAAACTGATGTATTGAAGTTCCAAAATCCGATGTACTTGATTTATCTAAAGGGCCTACAGAGACAGTTTTGAGACCATCAATTCTTGGGTTATTTTTGGGAGAAACAATAGAGCTTTTTGATTGGTGGTCTTAGGTAGCAGTGGGGGGTTTAGGAAAAAAAAAATAGAGGATTTTGGTCAAAGGTAACAAAATATAGACAAAATTAGTGACATGAGCCCCTAATGGGGTTTTGGGATTGCTAAGCAGAGCTTGACATGATGGAATGATGAAATAGTGAAAAATTATCTTAAGGATGATGAAGGCAGTGAGATTTCTAGAATAACAATTTTCATGAACTTTGTTTCTAGAAATCTAGGGAAATCATTTAGTCATCTATGAAGGCAAAAAAAATTGCTAATGTCTAACACTTAGGTCCGCGAAGGAATGAGATAACATGAGTCAGCCCAACTGATGCCCTGAATCTAAATTATACCTATTGAGTAAGTCTTTTATTACGACTTATTATCACCAAAAAAATTCTACCATAACATAACCAAACTTGAATACAACACTTCTGATATTCATTTTACATAAATTCTCTATGGATCTCCCTACTTTAATTTCCTGAGACCAACATCCCTTCTTTGTAGGCCTCTCCACCATACCATTAATTACACAATAGACACACATCAGTAACTACCACATTCTATAAATATATTTAGTCTCAGTTATTAGTGGCCCTCTCACACTCAACCAATATAGCCTTGGAGGTCTATATTTTTGTCATATCTTTTTTTTTTTTTTTTTAATTTTGTCTTTAACTTTAGCACCATACTGTATTTCAACATTTGTATGTAGTGAGAAATGGTTACTTTGACACAACACTAGAAACTCAAGTATCATCATAATAATTGGTTACAAGAATTTGGCATTCATATCGCAAAAGGAGTTAGTGATTTTTCTTCGTTGCATGAAGGTTTATTGAACATGCATTGAATTTTTGCCTATCTAGTAGTGTTCATTTTTAGTTTTTAATGTCTTACATGATCATGTTATATTTTTGAAAAGTTCAATTTTTATGAGGGATATATTTTTGTTGGGATATGAACAGGATTATATGAGGGGTATAAGTGGTTAGGTGTTTGGATTTATAAAGGGTGTGATTTTATATTGGTACTGAAAATGAATTTGGATTTAACCTTTGACTGGAAATGAAGTCAGATTTGATGAACGTGGGACATATTTATTTTCACATATATAGTGTCATGTTATTAATGATAAATAATTAATTTAATAAGTCTAACTCGATGCAAAAATGAGCTTATTCAAGTACATGAAATTGCGTTGATGTCTAGCTCTGATATCTTAGAAAATTTTAGTGGTTTGTTTGTTGCTTGTGTTTAGAGGATTTTATTGTGTTTCAAAATTTTTGGTTTGTTTTGGTCAAACATATTTTTATTCCCTTGAATTATTATAATTCTCATTTAATGCATAGATCGACAAATCTAGTTCTATTATTAAAATTATTATTATATTCTTTATATATTTGGCGGTTTGAGGAAAGATATTTTATTTCCTTTCACTTTGTGGCATGATTTCAACATCTTCACCTTTTAAAATATAGTAAAATATTATTCTTATTTTATATTTTCTTGGAAAAGAAGTATTGATATTTGGAAAGGAAAATAAGCCCTAGGTAGCTAAGTGAAGAGAAAAATGGTCTATGTACTAGGTTCATGCACATTCATTGTAGGAGAACTATTGGCATGAGACTGACATTCCTTTTATACAATTACACTTTTCATGCCAAGGCGGAGCTGAGTTTGATAACGTGGGAAGAACAGTGGTAGTTGAACATAATTCTAAGGAGATTAGAACGTTGGTTTCAGCACAACAGACCATGCCACCAATGGTGGTGGAACCAAAGGTTCTTCCTCATTTCCTTCCGTAATGTTTTATAATATTTTTTTTCTTGTGTGTGGACGTTTCAAGCCTATTTTTTTCATCCATATGCCCTTGAAATTTAGTATCATCATATAAATTGGGGTTTGATATGCATCTGAAGTTGAGAGCTCAATCGATGCATCAATACGCAAATATGTGCGCAAATACACATATTTGATATGTCACCCAACCTTAATCTATGGATAAAAAATGCAATGCATCTCACTTTTCACATTACAATCACATAGGCCTTCATATTTTATTCAATTTTTGCGAAGAAAATGGGCATTGGTACGCGTACAATTTTGCTTTTTCCATTTTTCTTTTTTTCGGGATTTTGATTTTCCATTGGCTTGTATTAATTTTATTTGCCCATTTTCTTATGCCCATTTTCTCTCAAGATACTCAACATGTGATCAAAATTCCTTTGGATGCATGAATCTTGTTCAACTTCTTGAGTCCATCAAAACAAGCTAGGATAAAGAATTGTGATACACATATTGGGTTTGTCGAGCCTTGATGGATTATTGATCGAAAAATTGAAACTCAAGGCATAGTGAGAATGTGGGTGTATAATAAACAATAGGGCCAACTTAGAACCTCAAGCTTCACTAAGTCAAAACAGAAAGGTGTTATTATTTTCAAAATAAGTTAGATACAAATTTAGTTATTTTTATATGAATCACGAAAAGAGAGACAATTAAAAATACCTGTATTTGTATATGGTTGCATATTCATTTTTTGATTTAGAGCCTTTCAGAGAACAACTACAAGAAATAAAAGCATTGTATGTATTGTTCCATTTAAAAGCATTTCAAATTTTACATGTCTTTTTTTTTTTTTAAACTCACATGATTCTCTTCTGTCTCCCAGCTTCATATTTCCCTAAGACTAGAAAAATTACTTACATTAGACACTTCAAGGTGAGCTTGAAACTCATGATTCTTTATTTAATTGAGAAATTTCTAGTTTGGATTTGTCATACCATATTGATATTTCCCATGGATTTTGTTTGCCAGATGAAATATGTGCATAAGCTCCTGAACAAACAGAAATATCAACGTCCTCTTTCAGAACTTCTAGAGGAGAAACAAGAGCCTTTTATGCAGATGAAGTTTCTTCGCTAGCAAAATATTTGCAATAAATTTGAATCAAACCATTAGAATTCCATACCAAATTCGGTGCATGTTCTTTCCTTTACTAGTAGCTCAGAAGGGAGTGGCATCTTAGATTCTAGAGAGCTTAAAGGAAATATTTTCATTTGATAGGACGATCTCCCCCATCGTTACTTTTATTTTTAGATTGATCAAAATGGTAAAGCTAATAATTTTAATCAGTGCCAACAAAATGGTATGAATTAATCTTAAACAAGAACCCCATTATGTGATATTACTTGTTATGAGTTTGAAGCTTCTGTTGTGCCAAAATATACCATTCAAAAATAATATCTACATTGCTGCTCCAAATCAACAACCAATAGTACTATGAATTTTTTTAGTGTGGGGAGTGTTTATGATATGATGAGGTCACCGACTAGACTCCATTCTGGCTATTTTGAAATTGAGGTGAGTGTTATTGCTTTCATGGTTCACTCTTGTATGTAAAGTTTCTTGACCAATAATTTTCCTTTTTCCAAAAGCATTCGCAATGTGGTTTAGAAGAGATCTTTAGATTCTAGAGATATATAGGATGTAATTTTTAACAAATGTTTATATGACTACTGAATATCAGTGTTTTGAATGGTTTTTGGTGTGCTTGGTTCTTGGCCATCTAATCCATATCTCCCTATATTTTTGAGGTTCTGAGGTTATGTTTGCACTTTATTTATCTTTACAAATGTTTGTTTGTAAGAATTATTTTTAATGGTTTCCATAATCAACCTGTTTATTTTGGGCTGAGAGATTTCATATGTTGCTTTTACATAATGATAATACAATGAAAGGAAAAAAATAACAACATCCAAGGTGAAATTTTTAAGTGGTACTAGTGACTATCCGAGAAAGGACAAGTGGTACCAGGTATATCAATGCAAATTATGTATTAATTTCCTGCACACTATAACAAGGAAACAATAATTCTAGGAATAAATTGTGGCTACATCTGAGAGGCCACATGCCCCTGTAATATGGCAGACCCCATGCAGGGTAGTTGATAGCTTTCCAATACTTGAACCTGATGTGTTTATTGGATTGATAGTTTGTATCCAAAAAAAAAATTAGGGGTGATTCTTACCCCATGGGAGAAATGACACACTCTAACTTGGAACTGAACCACCCATTTCCTTCCCAAAATTATGTGTTGGTACCAAGTTGTAATAAACACACTAATTATAATATAGAAATTAAAACAATAAATGAATTTACACATATTAAGTAAAGTACATGAATAACCTCTCAACCAATGTGACTAGTAAATGCTAAGTACACCATCACATGACTTTGTAATTATATCACTCATCTCATTTCCTCCATTTTTTTTAATACATGAGAGATATCTTTATATTCCATATGAGGAATATACATATTTCAGTCCTTGAGGGGTTTCTTAGACAATAAGGCTCATAGTAATTATGAGAAATACTCATTAGGATTTCTTAGACAATAAGGCTCATAGTCATTACAAGAAATACTCATTAGGATTTCAACACATTGTCACATGTAAGATTCATCACTACCACATGCGGTAAACCTAATTGACTTTCCATGAGAAATATCTTTATATTCCATATAAGGAATATACTTGGTTTGGTTCTTAATGGATTGCTTAACAAGTCTTCAAGCTATTACAAGAAATATTCATTACGAACATTGGTAGCCCTCTACAAAGTATTTATTATTTAGTGAAGGATTCACCAAGATCTTACAAGATTTTATAATACAGTGAAAGATTAGCCATGATTTTACAAGATAATATATTTGGTGAGAGAGTCACCATGATTTTACAAAAATAATATAATTTGGTGAGATATTTTGGGTGAAAATTTGTATATACATATTATATTATTGATAAAACCGCCTTTCACTTTTCCATGTATCATAGGGATTCGCCCATTTATTAAAAATATAACTTTTGGGTGTTTCTTAAAATCCTATGTGAGAACATGTTTAATTAAATACATTTGTTGTATTATTAGTTCTATAATATGTTTATGTTTAGACTAGAAGTTTATAAAAAAATGGAAATGTAATCATTGAATCTAATTTTTTAGTTTGGTATAGTAATATGAATATTTTAGAATATCCACCTAATAATTATGGTGTTAAGAGGCACTTGCAAAATTCTTTAGAGCACAAAACACAATGTGTAATTTTTGTTTTATAAATTGCATTTTTGAATGCTATATATTGTCTATAGAGGACCAAACAAGAAAATGTTGAGACTACTTCAAACATTACATAATATATGCATAGTTGACATTAAAATATTTTATATAACATGTACATCCGAACATTTTATGGAAAAAAATTAAAATGGTTTATACATCTTACTCACACTTTTTCTTTTTTAAGTTCTAATTAGTGTACATAAAATTACTTTAAATGCATAGCATATTCATTTTTTAATTATAGTCGACATTATTTTTCTATTTAGAATGCATTTTATTTTTATTTTAAGAGGGACATGTGCCAACTCCAATTTGAGCTTGGACATACTTACACGTCCCTCTCCTATTGGATTAAAGTAATAATAATAATAATAATAATATTTAAACATCTTAAAATGAATTCACGTGAAAAGACTATTTTCATTAAGACTAATAATTAAAAAATAAAGTGGGTCATAAATAAAATACTTCAATTTCACCTTAATTTTACATCACAATAATATATATATATATATATATATATATATATATATAGAGAGAGAGAGAGAGAGAGATAAAATACTTTAATTTCACCTTAATTTTACATCACAATAATATATATATATATATATATATAGAGAGAGAGAGAGAGAGAGAGAGAAGTTCGAAACTATGAATTGCAAAAAATTAATAAAAAATTATAACTTACATTGGATAATGAAAAACTAATAAAAGACTATAAGCAAATCAAATCATATAGGTTTGTTTTGGCAAGAAATGATAAATTGAGATGTAAAGTGGATAAATTGATTACTTGCTCAAGAAAATTTACGCATTTAAGAAAACATAAATAATTGTAGAAACTTGGTAAGTGTGTGTGTGTGTGTGTATAATAAAAGGGATTAATAATAATAATAATTCAATTTATGCATCCATATATAAAGATGGAGAGATTATATCCTACTATTTCCAAATATGAGGAGCATGTTAAACAAGTGGAAATATCCATCTAAGTTCACATCGACCAAAAATCTAGAAGAATAAAATCTCTCTATGTGTAAATTTTTCCTTGGATTTTTCACTAAAAAAACACTAAAAAGGAGATTTACATGTTGAGAGATTTCATCCTTCTAAAACTTTCTATATCCAAAACTACATAAATCTAAACTAATTGATAGTCAAATTAAAATTACAAAAACCCCATTTTAAAATACAACCATATCAATATTATTATATTTTAAAATCATATTTTTATATTATTTAATTTTTACATAATTTAATTTTTTTAATCATTAAGTATTAATATATTTTTTCCAATATACAATACTAGGAATTTGAAAAAAAACGAAATGCATTCTCCATCATTATAAATTTCAATTTTGACGAAATTAGAAAAATCTTTATGTAAAAATACTGAAATATCATTTTGAAAATCAAAGATATCAAACAAGCATGAAATTGCCATGAAAATTTTCCAAACGCCAAAAAAAAAAAACCATTAAACCGTACAAGTACCCATCACGAAATTTCATCGAAGATAGATTACGCGAGTGTTTCAAACCTTGAACCTAGGCATGAATATCCATATATCGGCCCCTTTTGAGACACCCTCACGGTGGAGTGCATTTTTACAATCTCATCATCTGCTTTTCCTGTAAGTCCAAGTTTTTGTAACCTCCTACTTTGATTAACCCCCAAGAAAACTTTGATTGCGCTCCGTTCTTAAGGGCAAGAGTGGAGATTCCATTTGTTAGGCTTCTCGTATTTCCCTTGGCCTCTCATTTTATCATTCCAATACACCATAAAGGTATTCCTTTCCTGCTCTTCCAAAATTCTACTTCTCTACCCAATCGATCCCATATTCAATATGCAGATTCCACCACCCTTAACTATGATGAAGCAAAATTTGTAATCACTAGTGTTTCCATCAAGAAGCATGAAAATGTTGTTTTTCTGCACAGTGTATTGACGGATCAAACATCTCCTAAAAAGTGTTTTCATAACATAGTCTATATACAGTTTTTCAGTCTCAACGTACAATGGGAGCTTGTCCGACATTGTATCAAACCGTAGGTTTGTGGGAGGCCGAGACTTAACATTAAAATAATCCCAATGCCATTCACAATTTAATGCACTCAGTTTCCAACCCTCTGCCTCTGAGGAATCACTGCGTCTTCTCTGCCATATATAGCTGCTCTCATCTCCATCTCCATTTAAAGAAGAGGAAGCATACACACATTTTCCCAACCTTGGCAATGGTGGAAGTTTCTTCCAATGAATGTTGAAGTCTCTTAAATCAAGCATCCACACATTGTAAATCTTTAGGGAGACTTGGGTATCTTCTCTTACAAAAGATGGTGCAAGTGAAAATACGCGATGATTGTCGCACACAAATTTTGTGTATTTGGGTACTTCAACTAATGGATGTTCAGGCAGCCTTACTGTGACAGCACTGTCACCAACGTTGGCATTGTTGTTGTTGTTAGAGCGTCTGCACACCCAAACACCCACCAATCTATACAAAGCCTCCTCGCTGTATTTCTTGATATGGGAAAGAATGAGAGTATTGGACAAAATATTTGGACTATGATTGTGAAAGCGTTGATGATACATTGGGAAACGCTCCTCTAGGGCTTTTTTCCACGATCGGTTTACTAGCCTCAGAAGTGGCCTTTTTGTCCATGGTAATTTACAGAGCCGAGGAACCACTTCACCCAACACATCATCTTCGCTAAGTCCAGTTATTAAATCTGTGTTTTGATCTGCTATACAAAAATTACGATATGCACCCAACATAAGCATTACAAGTTTAGAACAAGTATAACTCAATATAGAAATTTCGATTGTATCTTACCTGAGTTATGAGCCGCATCGTTGTCTCTGTCTTTCGCCAGCATTAGATTACCATACGTTTCTGCAGCTCTTCCTGCTCTCACCTCTCCGATATTCTTCTTAGAACAACCCATTTCAGTTGATATTCACTTTATTTGAATTCGAATTATGTAGTCGAGCAATAATGATCCATTTCAACTTTCCTTCTATTTATATATATATTGATAGATAATTTGTTATCGAGGAGATTCTTAGTGTAGTTAACCATAAAGGTAATGTCGGCTTTAGCTTTGCCAATGTTGTTGGAATATATATCTATATTCATGAAAGAGTGTAACTCATGGAATGATCAGATAATTAGCATTCAACATGGAGTCACTTTCATATGGTGGCTCTGGTTTTTCGACACTTGGTGATAAAACATTAATTTCAAAGAAATTAAACTTGATAGGAAAAAGGGAAAAAGCTAGTAACTTTTAGCATTCTGAGATATATTGTAATTTTTTTATTACATTAAATATAAATGTTATATTTTATTCGATAGATTTAACTCTATGTAAAGTAAGGTCTGTCCTTTATAGAGTCCCTTTTATTCAATTCAATAAAATTCTAGATCATTACATGGTTATTTTGTGTCTCTAATACTATCTCACTTAACAAATAATTTTAACATATAAATAAATAAATATATGTACATATTATATAAATGAATATGTTTACATATTATATAGATAATTGGGTGACGAAATGAAAATGTGCATAATGTTCACATTTCACAATTTTTATTTTATTTTGGCTCATTTGGATAAGGGCAATATATCTACTAGGTCTTGGTTTTCTTAGTTTAGGTTTTACATGATAAGCGTGTAAGCTTTAAATCTTTATTATTTATAAAACCTTTTACTACAAAGGGGGCCACATGGTGCCTCCTCATGCCCCTCACATTATTTTAAAACTTTCAAATGTCAATTTCTAAAAAGTGCATGAGAGAGCAACATGTCCCTTCAGGCAGGATCCATCCACATCACTCCACGCCATCTCTGCCCAACACATATGTCTTCCTGTCAGCTTTGTCCCTTCATCCACACAACCTGCCACGTGATCCTGTTGTGCTTGATCATCCTACCAAGTTAGCCTGACACACGACACAACCCATGTCATGCTAAGGTCATCATTTTGTCAACATGACATCATCAAATTTTGATATAAAAAGGGTGTTTGGGGCCCATTTTTATCATTTTGATTAGTTCACCTTCCAACTTAGCTTGTACGCAATATGGAACTCAACTCGTGCACACAAATATTGACTACCATTTTATGTGTGCTTGTGAATTCGACCGTTTGAAACTTGTTCTCACTAAACTCACATAATTTTAAGCCAAATCCAAACGCTTTCCATGCCCTCACAAAAAAAATGCACTGTAAAGAAATATCCTCATCTTGGCAAGCAAAGCCCTTAATTGGTCTAATTAGCCTTACAAGTGCATTTTTGAGCTAAATACTTATTGACAATTGCTAAAATTGGAGCTCAAAGTCCTCTAGAAACCCCAAAATTCACCTCTTGTTCAAAATATCTATTTACGCTATTCTTTACACTCAAAATATTCTCCCTTTGACCCTTGTCCAATCCCCTTTCTCCACAAGGAACACCCTGATTTTCCAGTGAATCCCAAAGAACATTTATTTTATCCCCTTCCTCTCTTTTCAACCAAAAAAATATTCCCAACAAGATGTACTTTTTAAATGGCTTCCTCATTAGCTAAGAGTTACATTGATGCCAATATGAAAGGGAAAGCTAAAGAACCAAATTTTTATTAGGGAAAGGTGGATGTTCAGGACCCAATGTTAACTACATGTGAGTTGAAGAAAAATAATCAGATCACACTGAACACCAACGGAGTGATATGAGATCACAATAGTATACATGCATCAAATTTGGTATTCATCATTGTCTCATAGGTGTTCCATTTTTCGGAGACGGTGGCTTGGTTTTCATGTAGGGACCTTCCAAACAACAGGTTTATTGTCTCATCCTAGGATGGTAGGGAAATAGTTAGAACAACTCTAGAGGAAATTGCAAGTATCTTGTCATTTCCTAATAGGACAAACTTTAAAAGGCTAAATAAGGACAAATTGAAGAGAAATAGATTATCCTTCTACAATAGCTCCAACAAATGACGATTTTTTGTTTTTTCAAAGGAGTGATTTCTCCTTCTAGTCACCCTCATTATATCAAATCTTTTGACTCCATTTAAAATATATCCTTATCCATGTATTCCCAAGTTCTTGGTTTGGATACTGATTTCTATATAGCTTAGGAAATCCTAGGTCTCTTGGTATCTATGTTTCATCTGGCCACTAAGTTCTGCACCAAACTCAATTTCCAATAGATCTTGTCAGGCATAACTCATTATGAGATGGAAGAGTTTAGAGAAGGAAATTTATTCTACTACCAAGCCTACTTAGTCCTACCTAGAGCATGTAAAACCCAGGATGGTAGATGAGCACAACTACTCATGACCAATTTATGAATGGAGACCAATTATCTAAAAGCTCGAAAACAATCATAGCCTTTTCAAGTGCATTTATTCTTTCATGTCAGTTGTTTCCACTCTTTTCCATTTCCACTCGGTGCCTTGAGTCCCTTATTTCCTTAAGGAAAAGCTTTTTTTTTTTTATTGTAGACATTAGATTTTGTGATTTCTAGTTTTTCATGGATTGGATAGTCATCATAATTTATGGGTTTTATAGGCCAACCATACTAGTTTTTAGCATTCTTGACTCCTCCCATTTTTTCATTGTAGTACATTTGATAGAGGCTTTCTAGTGACAACATACATTTCTCCTCAAGGAAAGAAACAATCACTTTCAACCTTCTTAACAAGGTGGGGCTATTTTGTGTAAATTCAATAAGTATTTTATAACTTGTGAGGAATATATTGGAAGTCTTTGATTCCCCACAAGCTAGATCCTCGAGGTATGATCCACACAATATCATTTATGAATTAAAAAAACACAAGGATCAAGAGAACTGGAAGCATGACCTAAATCTCATAGTATAATATTGTGCAAAAAATATACTTGGGAAGAAGTCAGGGTCATCCTGCATCCAGCTAAGTTGGATTTATCTCACCTGTCTCACACAAAAAAAGGAACTTCAGAACCCATCGAGGTTGATTAAGGAGAGGAGCGTAGCTAAAAGAAATCTAGGATAGGTAAAGCAGCAGGAGCCAAGGATGAGAAAGATGATGAGGAGATAGAGTTGTAGGCTCTAAAATTATACAATACCCAACTGTCTCCTCCATCAAAAGAAGCATTTACCATGGATACCATGCCCTTTTTCATGTTAAGATCAGAGGAAATGGAGCCAAGAGAAGTGTCTAATCCTAGACAAGTGTCAGCTATACAAAAATTCATCGAAATAGTCAAGTAACCCTCTAATGAGATGAATATATATATTAGAATAACAGAGAACCAACGACTCTCTCCCATGCAGATTAAGAGCGAATTTGATTATGAAAAGGGAATTTTAAAGCTCTTGGTGCTATAATCCAAAGTGGAGACAAACATTTCCATGTAAAACTGCTAGGTGCATCAAATGTACTTGCATGTAGTTAATATTTTATATACTTATCTCATAGATTGGAATTTTCAAGTGACCCACAAGGTGCACAAATGATGCATCTAAAAAATGATATGACCAAAATGTTGTAGGATCTATATACCAAGGCCATCAATTAATTAAATTATGAGAGGATGGTCTGTAGGATGAGGAATATGAGGAATAAAACCCTATAGGACAAGATCACACACTTGGCTACTTACCCTAGGAAATTAAAGAAATATAAGGAAGTATTAGAGGAAAATGACAATGATATAGCCTCAATCAATAAAAAACTCAAGATCATAGATGTGCATGCTATGCAAATGTATGAGCTAGCAATAGTGGAGAAAGAATACAAATATTTGAGGGTTAAGCTACATTAGGAACTCATAATGAACAAGAAATAAAAGGAATGAATTACACTACTAGAAGCACATGTCCAAGGGATGAAAGAGAATACATATGAGACTATGTAGTCTCAACAAGCCCCTAATGTGTTTATCGGGTAGGTAGTATACCTGATGGTGTCAAAGGATGTAAAGAAGTTTCAAGCTCCACTTTTGATTCAAGAATGAGAACTAAAATAAAAATAAGAGGAGCTTGAGGAGACAAAGATAGAAATCTATAAAGCCCAGTAGTATGGTCAGAATGTCAATGTAGAATTGGAAATCCTGAGGAAAGGTCATCCTACTAAATCATTTTTCAAGTCAGCTAAAAGGATCATTTGGGATAAAATCATGAAGTTCATAGACAAACATTACAGTCACCTAGAGTTGATCTAGGAAAAGATATAATTTGTAAGAGTGGCCCATAAGGAAACGAATGCACTTAAGGGCATTATTGGAGAATCCTCAGCTAAGGTCAAAATTATCATAAATTTCCTCAACCATATGCTTAAAGGGGAGGACGTCAAAGTAAATCTCAATACATCCCAAATGGTATAGAGGGATAACAAACATAAGAGAATAAAAAAGTTCTTAGAAATGGTAGAAAAAAAAGTACAGGCATTGGCTAATCCAATACAAAGTTTTAAAGACAAGTGTACTTGTGAATTTGACCCATTGAAACTTGTTCTCAGTAAATTCACACAATTTTAGGCCAAATCCAAATGCTCTCCATGCCCTCACAAAAAAAATCACTGTAAAGAAATATCCTCATCTTGGCAAGAAAATCCCCTTAATCAGTCTAATTAGGCTTACAAGTGCATTTGTGAGATAAATTATCATTGAAATTTGCTAAAATTCAAGCTCAAAGTCCTCTAGAAACTCCAAATTTTACTTCTTGTAATGTTCCTAATTTTTTCCTTCAATAAATTGGAACATTAGATTTTGATAAATTCACTTATAAGTTAAATAATTGGGTGAGGAGGCCCATTCGTA